>VHKM01000606.1:0-506086 GCA_007210695.1 Neogobius melanostomus
AGATATCAAAACTATGCCGGGGTGCAACGACTCACAACGATTTCAAGGTTTTTTCGCTCAATCGGCTCACATTTGTGCGAGTTATGACTGTTTGAAACGCGGCGGCGAGCGCTGAAAATGGACGCCAGAATTCATGGCGTTCGCCATGACAACACCGTTAATGCTATTAGAAGTTTTTAATAACTTTTTGATGTCCGCACTTGTGTAGATGATTGGAGCGAACGGGGAGTCGCTGCGTTCAAAGCCTAGGACGAGTTCGTAAAATCGAGGGCACGAAATGGCGCCCTTCGGCGCCAGATTCGCTCTTCTGGCCATAATGGCCGCCTCCTGATGGTTGCCTAGCAACCGCGTTAATTATGGGTTTGTTTTTTTGTTTGGCTTCACATGAACAATCACTGTGCGAATTTTTTCGTCTACGACGAGTCAAGTTTTCGGGCATCTCCAATAGGCGCAATGTAATTTTTGATTTCAGGGGCGCTGGCGCGCCATTTGTTTGGATTTTTTTATTTCTAAAATGTGAAGATTTTGTTTTCCCGTGTTTGAATTTTTTGTGCAAAAAATTAAAGGACTTTTTCGTCAGTGGGAAAGTGGACTTTGAGGGGAGAAAAAAAATATAATTAAAGCCGCTAGCGGCGAACAAGGCCCTCGCCCCTGGCACCGCCCCGCCTGCGACTGCCCCTTGCGACCTCCCCCCCCTTGCGGACCGCCCCGCTGCTCTGGCCGCAAACCTGCTCTTGCTCTGGGCTTAGACCCAACCCCGGCCTCACTCTTGTGCCGCTAGCCTTGCCTCCGTCAAGTTGTCTATATATATTTCATTCTCTGAATGAGAGGAAGCAGGTTTTATCGAGAGGAAGGAGCCTACAGCAGAAGAGGAGCGCAATGGCGTGCTGGGTAATTCGGGAGAGTGAGACGTTTCCCGGTGGCGCCGCTCAGTTTTGTGGTCTTTTGGGTCTGAAGAATTAAATTATGATTAAATAACAGATGCACAGTATGCGCCATTCATGTGGAAAGCTTAACTGGGCTGCCAGCAGTAGCCCCGGGCTGCTGTTCCAGATATAAAGTAAGTTACCAGAAAAGCGTAAGCTGTAGTAAATGTATAAAAATAATGAGTGATATATCAAAATCAGGAAAAAAAGTTACATCAAACTTTAATTTTTTGGCAGAAGATACTATTTGACGTTGAAATCTAACCACAGGGGATGTGTAAAGTGGAACACCCCCTCTTGCTTTAGTTGAGGAGTGAGGTGCAAGTCCAATCCAGCCAGAGAATAGTGTCTGCAATGGTTCTGCACTGAGTAAAGAGGGAAAAGGGCAGTTGAAGGTAAGAGAAAATTGACTATGTTCTTACATAACTTGTGCTCATTCTGGAGTTGTATCAGCTCAGACATATGTGTGCAGCGCCCATGTGAAAAGAAGCATTCTAAGAGTGCTAATGTGCATGTTGAACTGGCCATCTCTTGCATCAGAGACAGCACCACTATCACTGAGCTATATCTCCATACCAATGAATGGCCTGATGTGCGCTATTGGTCTTTAAATCTCCGGGTTGGAAAAATAGGTCCAAATGTACTTGAGGAGAGAGGTAATTTCAGGTCAATTTTTCCCCTCCATTTTCTCGATTGTCTTCGACATTTCCCCCCAGTTTTGGGGGAAATGTTTCTATGCCATATACTGTTAGTCATATAGTATGTATATGAGTGATATACGAAACATAGTGCTCCAAACATAGTTTGTAAACGTGAAGTATCACGCAGTCAGCGTGCTGGGCCTATTTTAGCCCACTAATGTTAGAAAGACAGGCAAATTTTTCTGTGGATTATAGCCGGTTCAAGTAACGGGCTTGTCGACACTTTTGATACAACTCCACAATCAAGGTATGACGATAACAAACATTTATTTTTCCACCTTTTGTAAACCTTTCAGTGGCTTTTTTATCTTTGCAGGGTTAGGAAATGTTGGCATTTAGACCAATAGGCCTAATCAAAACGATTCAAAAGAATTAATCCTGAGCAAGCTGAAAATCTTCTGGCTTTTTAACCTCTTAATCCACCTGAACCGAACATTTTCTTCAGTTGTTAAAGCTTCTAACTAAAAGCTAACAAGAAGTTTTTAACAACCTGTCC
This sequence comes from Neogobius melanostomus, assembly GCA_007210695.1. Taxonomy (NCBI): domain Eukaryota; kingdom Metazoa; phylum Chordata; class Actinopteri; order Gobiiformes; family Gobiidae; genus Neogobius; species Neogobius melanostomus. The sequence continues at coordinate 2,124 of VHKM01000606.1, forward strand.
CTGTTTAGCTCTATGAATTAAAGTCCTGACCGTTAATGCTAACTTTAATCATTAAATGATTACATTTTGTTTGACATTTACTTTTTTCTAAAAATCTTAGTAATTTAGGCCAACACATTTAAAATAGTTGCTAGAGTCATTTTACAAGCAACTAAATATTAGCAAATCATAAAAAGTATTTCTGCTTTTCCAAAGTTCCAAATGTAATTAAAAGTCCCAGAGATGCAAGTTGCTGATGCATCTCTGGACTTGGTAATAAATGGTAATCATTAATGATTAAAGTTAGTCATTAAGGTAAAAAAACATAATAAATACTTTTAAAATAAGTTGAACCTAACCGGATTGAACTAGGAATCACTGCAACCAAATCAATGACTCTACCAAATAGAGCTAAACAAGGGAAAGTTTGCAGGAATTTTACTTTACATGAAGAGCAGATAAGAGTTGAGTGTGTGCGCAGAGTTCAAACAAGTATTTCTAAACTGTTGTTGTTTCTTTGTTTTTTAATAAGGGTGGGACCAAGAAGGCGATTAATGTTCTTCCCAGTAGGTGGCCAGTTAAAAAAAAAAAAAAAATGTTTGGGTGGTAATTGATCCAGCAAATTGCGATTGTGAGTCTAGCGCTCCTACTAATGGAGCTACAGGCAGCCATAGATGAGAGGACTGGATTAATATTATAAAAATCACTGAGCTAAGCATTTTGCAGAAAAACGGAGCCACAGCTTTACAGTTCAGGCAAAATAAATGGAATCATTTTATAATAGAGTGAAACTCGGCAGGGAGACAAATATTTGAGAGGATGCTTCATCCATTCAGCACTCGATGGGTGAACAATATTTTGATCAGGCCATTTTAGTAGGAGGAATGCATAGGGAGACGGAAGGAAACAGCCAAACTGACTTCCTGTGATTGTACAGTCCAAAAAGCTGAATTGGAGCCAAAAAACGTTCAAATTAAAGCTTCTTTCTGTGACAAGGGGTAGTAAAACTACGTATGACTCAAAGTGTGCCTTTTGTGAATAAAGGGGGAAATTTGGAAAAATTGACGATTTTCAGGAGGAACTCTGACAGAGGCCAAACATGCTGCCAAGAAACTCTGGTTATGTTGACGGTGGATGGGCGGGTACATGCCACTTAGAAGGCCCTTTGAAGCCATCTTAAAGCCACAAGGTGCGCTGTTGTGCTCAGGCATGAAGCCAGCAGGTGGCGCTGTTGTGTCATTTTGCATGAGCAAATGTGAACCTCATTTTTTTTCATAATTTTCACCGACCGGATTTTTCGGTGAATTTTAATTGAGTTTTCGTGCAATGTTCAGGGGGTCCAAAATCCAGTTTTTCCGCTGGGAGGAAAGAAAGAAAGCAGAAATAAAAATAATATATTTTTTACAAAAACAATATAGCCGTGGTTCCGTTCCACCACACCATTATACATGTTTGGAAAGCTCTGACCAAGAGCCTATGCGCTTGTGGGGTCTTGGTCGCTGTTCGTGTCGTGTTGTGTGCGTGATTGGCCGCAGAGGGTCCATACTGCGTTGGCAGGACACAATAGGGCTCTTACGCCATGTTATGGCGCTCGGGCCTAATAAGGCGTAGCGGTTGCCTTGACCACAATTATACATTTTCGGAAGCTCTGACTAAGGCGCATGTGACTGCGGGTCTTTGTCACTGTTCCGGTATCCAGTGAGTAAGGGATTACATGCACATATAATATTATAATGGAGCAATGGCATGGGAGACACATTTAGCCTTGCGCACCCACATTTCAAAATAGGATATGTCTATAATGCAATTTTTAGCTCGATGAAAGTTGATACAAGAATGTTCTTACAATGTTGAAAAAAAAAAATGTTAAACTGCAATTCTTCAACATATAGATAGGTGGCGCTGTTTTTTGGAAATTTTAGTGGCTCCCTTGGATTTTTTGAATGGGCAAGAATAAAGAATGTGGTCCAAATGCCCAAGTTTCCATGTCGGTAAATTGAATTCTTGAAGAATGGGAGAGTTGTGTGCCTCTCCAATTGGATTAACATTAGCCATGTGGGCATCGCCATGAAAATACTGTACAAAATGGGAATGGGTGTCATTGACTTTTTGATTTGGAATCCATAGGCTATTCCTGTCCCCCGCCCCCAAGCTCACAGCATTTGGAGAAACTAATTTTGGCTTCATGCAAACATATTTTCACTCTGTAGGGGGCGCTATAAGTGTCCACCCACGTTCCTCCTAGCCATTCAGTGTGAGGGGCAGTAAGTGTTAAGTTTGTTGAAATCTGAGTTTGTTTTGTGCAAATAGGAGGCATTTTTCATGTCTGAAAATTTGCCAAAATAAAGGTCAATTTTGGGGCTCCACTGGACGAAACAGCAAAAGATTAGCACAATTCTTTGGATAACTTTTGATCCCCACATGTGTAGATGAGTTAAGAAGTGACCAAGTAGCTCATTCGGACAAGCCTAGGCGGAGTTCCGTTCAAAGCCGACATGAGCGTAAACGCAGCCTCATTTTTCCACTCAAATAGGGGACTTCTGTTGTCAGGGGGTGGGGGCCACAATAAAGTTTTTGCTGGTCATCACTTGAACAATGTCTGTGCGAACGGTCATGAGGGGAGGTGATGTCCGCCAAAGTTTGGTTTGAGGCTCCCGGCTCAATCAAATGTTTTTTGCAATTTTTGCAGGTGGCGCTGTTGTGTCATTTTGCAATGACCAAATGTTGAACCTCATTTTTTTCAATAAATTTTTTCACCGGACCACGGCATTTTTTCGTGAAATTTAATTGAAGTTTTTTCGTGCATGTTCAGGGGTCAATCCAGTTCCGTGGGAGGAAGAAAGAAAGAAAAGAAATAAAAATAATAATATTTTTTACAAAAACAATATAGCCGTGTTCCCGCCCACCACACATTATACATGTTTGGAAAGCTCTGACCAAGAAGCTTTTATGCGCTTGTCGGGGTCATTGGTCGCTGTCGTGTCTGTTGTGTGCGTTGATTGGCCCGCAGAGGTCCATACTGGCGTTGCAGGAACAATGGCTCTTACGCCATTATGGGCTCGGGCCTAATAATAATATAAATTAAAGCCGCAAGCGGCATTTAGAGGCTGAGGGTCTCGTTTGGCCGGTTGACGCCGGGTGCCGCACACGCCGCCCAATAACCGAGGCGCTGCCCCGCCTACCTGCCACACAGGTCGAGAAATTGTAAAGAGCAAAGGCAAGAAATGGCGCCTTTCGGGCGCCAGATCACCGATTTTTCCCAAAATGGCCGACCTCCTGTGGTTGGCCTAGCAACCATGTAATGTACTTTTTGTTTTCACAGACTGTCTGACGCAACGCTGTACCAACTTTGGTGTGGCTGCGCCAAAGTTGGCATCGGTTCGTTGCCATGGCAACACGAGTGGGAAAAAGGGCGTGGCTCAATGACTTTTTGTTGGGGGTCACGTGACAGGATGTTCTGTGCATTCTTTTGTCTAACACAAAGTTCAATTTTTTTCCTCATTCATTTTTTGTTGGTGCTCTACAGGGGGGCTATCTGCGCCCTTTCAAATGTCCTAAATCACAACATACCGGGTCGAGGACTCGACCAACAATTAAAGTTTACTCAAATCGCCACATATGTGGAGTTACTGACACTCGAATGCGTTGGCGAGCGCTGAAAAAATGGACGCGACTTTCATGGCGTGCTATGACAACACCGTTATCTATTAAAAGTTTAATAACTTTTTTGATGTCCCACTTGTGTAGATGAATCTGGAGCAAACGGGGATCGCCTGCGTCAAACGCCCAGGAGTAGTTCGTTAAATGCGAGGGCATGAAATTGGCGCCTTCGGCGCCAGATACTACATTTTTTTCCCAAAATGGGCGCCTGCTGTTGTTGCCTAGCACCATGTTAATGTACTTTTTTGTTCGACGTCAGAAACGCACGCGTGTACCAATTTGGTTTGGCTGCGCCAAAGTTGACATCGGGTCGTTGCCATGGCAACCAGGTGGGGGAAAGGGGGCGTGCCCTCAATGCATTTTTGGTTCGGGGTCAATGTGACGTAATGTCTGTGCCAAATTTCTTTTTCTACGACAAAATTCAAATTTTTTCTCATTAAATTTTATTTGGTGCTCTGCAGGGGGCGCTTATCGCGCCCATTTTCAATTTCTATATCCAAACATCCGGGGTCGGGACTCGCCAACGATTCAAGGTTTCGTCAAATCGGCAGAGTATGTGCGAGTTAACTGACTGTTTGAAGTCGGTGGCGAGGCTTGAAAATGGACGCCGAATTCATGGCGTTGCCATGACTAACAACACCGTTAATCCTATAAAGTTTTTAATAATTTGATGTCCACTTGTGTAGATGATCTGGAGCGAACGGGGGAGTCGCTCTTAAAAGCCCTAGGACGAGTTCCGTTAAATGCGAGGCACGAAATGGGCGCTCGCGCCAGATCCGCTCTTCTGGCAATAGGCCGCCCTCCTGATGGTTGCCCTAGCACCCGCGTAATATGTGTTTTTTGTTTGGCTTCCCATCATGAACAATCACTGTGCCGAATTTTTTTTTCGTCTAACGACGAAGTCAAGTTTCGGGCATCTCCATAGGCGCATGTAATTTTGATTTTCCCAGGGGGCGCTGGCGCGCATTTTTTTGGATTTTTTTAATATTTTTAAATGTGAGAATTTTGTTTCACGTGTTTGAATTTTGTGCAAAAAATCAGGACTTTTCGTCAGTGGGAAAGTGGACTTTGAGGGGGAGAAGAAAAATAATAATAATCATAAATAATTAAAGCCGCAAGCGCATTTTAGAGGCCTCGAGGTCTCGTTTGGGCGGTTGACGGCCGGTGGCCGCAACGCCGCCCCAATAACCGGGAGGCGCACCCGCGCTACCCTGCCACACTAGGTGAGATTATAAAAAGAGCAAAGGCCAAGAAATGGCGGCCTTCGGCGCAGATCACTGATTTTTCCCAAATGGCCGACTCATCTGTTGGTGCCTAGCAACCATGTAATTCTTTTTATTCGGACAGTCATGACGCACGTGTGTACCAATTTTGGTTTGGCTGCGCCAAGTTGACAACACGGGTGGTTTGCCATGGCAACACGATAGAAAGAGGCGTGGCCATGATTGAACTTTTTTTATCGGGATCCACGTGACGCTCAACGTCTGTGGCCAAATTCTTTTGTCTACGACAAAGTTTGATCTTATTCTTCATCATTTTATTTGGTGTCTGCAGGGGGCGCTGATCGGCCCATTTTCAAATGTCCATCACAACATCCGGAGTTTGACGACTCGCCAACCGATTGAAGTTACGCCTCAAATCGGCTCAGTTTGTGCGAGTTATGAGTCTTTAAACACGGCGGCGAGTCTGAAACAGGACGCGAATTCATTGGCGGTTGCAATGACACACGTTAATCCTATTAGAAAGTTTAATAACTTTTTACTGTCCCACTTGTGTAGATGACTGGAGCGAACGGGGAGGTCGCTGCGTTCAAACGCCCTAGGACGAGTTCGTTCAAATGGGAGAGCATGAAAGGCGCCTTCGGCGCCAGATTACTACATTTTTCCCAAAATGGCCGACCTCTTCTGTTGTTGCCTAGCAAGCCATGTAATGTAGCTTTTTGTTCGGACTGTCATGACGCACCGCGTGTACCAATTTGGTTTGGCTGCGCCAAAGTTTTGACATCGTTCGTTTGCCATGGAACACGGTTTGGGAAGGGGGCGTGGCCTCAATACTTTTTGTTCGGGTTCACGTGACGGATGTCTGTGCCAATTTCTTTTGTCTACGACAAAGTTAAAAAATTTTCCTCATTCATTTTTATTTGGTGGCTCTGCAGGGGGGCGCTATCGGCGCCCATATTCAAAATTTCCTATATTCACAACATGCCGGGGTCGACGACCCTCCGGAACCAACGATTCAAGTTCGCTCAATCGGCCACAGTTGTGGAGTTAATGACTGTTTGAACGGCAGGCGGCGAGCGCAAAATGGACGCCGAATTCCATGGCGTTGCCATGACAACAACCGGTTTAATCCTATAGATAGTTTTAATAACTTTGTGATGTCCACTGTTGTAGATATTCTGGAGCAAACGGGGAGTCCGCTGCGATCACGGCCTACGGACGAGTTGTTCAAATGCCGAGGGCAACGAAATGGCGCCTTCGGGCGCAGATCGCTCTCCGGCCAATATGGCCGCCCTCCTGATGGTTTCCTAGCAACCGCATAATATTTTTTGTTTGCTTACGTGACCATCCTGTGCCGATTTTGTTCGCTACGACGAACTAAATTTTTCGGGATTTCGGGATTTTGAGGGTCTGGCCATAGGGCGCAATGTTAACGTGGTTTTTCCAGGGGCGCTGACGCGCCATTTTTTTGAATTTTTACATTTTGGAGATGTGAAGTTTTTTTTTTTCACCTAATTGAATTTGGGCAAAAATTCAGGACTTTTCATCAGTGGGAAGTTGCCGAAACTGGCTTTTTAGGGGGAGAGGAAAAATAATAATAATTAAAGCCGCAAGCGGCATTTAGAGGCCCTCGAGGGTCTCGTTTGGCCGGTTGACGCCGGTGGCCGCACGCCGCCCCAATAACCGGGAGGCGCTGCCGCGCCCTACCTGCCACACTAGGTCGAGATTGTAAAAGAGCAAAGGCAAGAAATGGCGCCTTCGGCGCCAGATCACTCGATTTTTCCCAAAATGGCCGACCTCCTGTTGGTTGCCTAGCAACCATGTAATGTACTTTTTGTTCAGACTGTCATGACGCACGCGTGTACCAACTTTGGTGTGGCTGCGCCAAAGTTGGCATCGGTTCGTTGCCATGGAAACACGGTGGGAAAAGGGGCGTGGCCTCAATGACTTTTTTGTTCGGGTCACGTGACGGATGTCTGTGCCAAATTTCTTTTGTCTACGACAAAGTTCAATGTTTTTCCTCATTCATTTTTTGTTGGTGCTCTGCAGGGGCGCTATCGCGCCCCATTTTCAAATGTCCTAAATCACAACATACGGGGTCGAGGACTCGACCAACGATTCAAGTTTCGCTCAAATCGGCCACAGTATGTGCGAGTTATGACTCTTTGAACGCGGCGGCGAGCGCTGAAAATGGACGCCGAATTCATGGCGTTGCCATGACAACACCGTTAATCCTATTAGAAAGTTTTTAATAACTTTTGATGTCCCACTTGTGTAGATGATCTGGAGCGAACGGGAAGTCGCTGCGTTCAACGCCCTAGGAGGAGTTCGTTCAAATGCGAGGGCACGAAATGGCGCCTTTGGCGCCAGATTACTACATTTTTCCCAAAATGGCCGCCCTCCTGTTGGTTGTCTAGCAACCATGTAATGTACTTTTTGTTCGGACTGTCATGATGCACGCGTGTACCAATTTTGGATTGGCTGCGCCAAAGTTGACATCGGGTCGTTGCCATGGCAACACGGTGAGAAAAGGGGCGTGGCCTCAATGACTTTTTTGTTCGGGGTCACGTGACGGATGTCTGTGCCAAATTTCTTTTGTCTACGACAAACTTAAATTTTTTTCCTATTAATTTTTATTTGGTGCTCTGCAGGGGGCGCTATTGCGCCCATTTTCATATTTCAGATATCAAAACATCCGGGGTCGACGACTCGACCAACGATTCAAGTTTCGCTCAAATCGGCCACAGTTTGTGCGAGTTATGACTGTTTGAGCGCGGCGGCGAGCGCTAAAATGGACGCCGAATTCATGGCGTTGCCATGACAACACCGTTAATCCTATTAGAAAGTTTTTAATAACTTTTGATGTCCCACTTGTGTAGATGATCTGGAGCGAACGGGGAGTCGCTGCGTTCAACGGCCTAGGACGAGTTCGTTCAAATGCGAGGGCACGAAATGGCGCCTTCGGCGCCAGATCGCTCTTCTGGCCAATATGGCCGCCCTCCTGATGGTTGCCTAGCAACCGCATAATATCTTTTTTTGTTTGGCTTCACGTGACCAATCACTGTGCCGAATTTTGTTCGTCTACGACGAACTAAAATTTTCGGGGATTTCGGGATTTTGAGGGGTCTGCCATAGGGCGCAATGTTAACGTGGTTTTTCCAGGGGCGCTGACGCGCCATTTTTTTGAATTTTTACATTTTGGAGATGTGAAGTTTTTTTTTTTCACCTAATTGAATTTTGGGCAAAATTCAGGACTTTTCATCAGTGGGAAGTTGCCGAAACTGGCTTTTTAGGGGGAGAGGAAAAATAATAATAATAATAAGAAAAACCCGTACAATAACAATATAGCGCCGCCTTCGGCGGCGCATATTTATATATTCGGAAAGGTCTCACGTCCAGTAATCCAACCGTGGGGTTTATAATCAAGTACGAGCGCGTTGCGCTCGTCTTTTACCTGTTCTTTTTCAATATTTCCCAATGGGTTTTTTTTTTGGTATTTTTGTGCGAGCAGAAGCAAATATGCCGCTTTCGCGGCAAAGACCTATGTTATCGATAGGCCTCGATGCCTGAGTCACTCTAGCAGTGTTTTGAGTGCTGGTGAGTGGCCATGGTCGATGACGAGCGCGTTGCGCTCGTCATCGACTGCTTTCTTGTCCATGTTGCGCCTTGCCTGTGGTTTTCACCTTTTTTTATTCGAGCAGCAACAAATGTGCCGCTTTCGCGGCACACGCTTACATCACCGGACAGGTCGTGGTGCCGGGAGTGTCGTTATTACTGTGTAATGCATGGGGAGCGCTCCGCGCTCTGTTTCTTGAGCGCTCCGCGCTCTTTTTGGGACGTGCGCTACGCGCACGTCTTTCGTCAGTGCGCTCCGCGCACTGCCTGTACAATAACAACAGGCCCGGACCCTGTCAGGCTCTCGGGCCTAATAATAAGAAAAACCCGTACAATAACAATATAGCGCCGCCTTCGGCGGCGCATATTTATATATTCGGAAAGGTCTCACGTCCAGTAATCCAACCGTGGGGTTCATTGTCAAATACGAGCGCGTTGCGCTCGTATTTTACCTCTTCTTTCTCAATATTTCCCAATGGATTTTTTTTTTCGTATTTTTGTGCGAGCAGAAGCAATATGCCGCTTTCGCGGCAAAGACCTATATTATCGGATAGGCCTCGATGCCCTGAGTCACTGTATTAGTGTTTTGAGTGCTGGTGAGTGCCATGGTCGATGACGAGCGCGTTGCGCTCGTCATCGACTGCTTTCTTGTCCATGTTGCGCCTTGCCTGTGGTTTTCACCTTTTTTCTTCGAGCAGCAACAAATGTGCCGCTTTCGCGGCACACGCTTATATCACCGGACAGGTCGGGGTGCCGGGAGTGTCGTTATTACTGTGTAATGCATGGGGAGCGCTCCGCGCTCTGTTTCTTGAGCGCTCCGCGCTCTTTTTGGGACGTGCGCTACGCGCACGTCTTTCGTCAGTGCGCTCCGCGCACTGCCTTTACAATAACAACAGGCCCGGACCCTGTCAGGCTCTCGGGCCTAATAATTAAAGCCGCAAGCGGCATTTAGAGGCCCTCGAGGGTCTCGTTTGGCCGGTTGACGCCGGTGGCCGCACGCCGCCCCAATAACCGGGAGGCGCTACCGCGCCCTACCTGCCACACTAGGTCGAGATTATAAAAGAGCAAAGGCAAGAAATGGCGCCTTCGGCGCCAGATCACTGGATTTTTCCCAAATGGCCGACCTCCTGTTGGTTGCCTAGCAACCATGTAATGTACTTTTTTATTCGGACAGTCATGACGCACGCGTGTACCAATTTTGGTTTGGCTGCGCCAAAGTTGACACCGGGTGGTTGCCATGGCAACACGATAGGAAAAGAGGCGTGGCCATGATTGACTTTTTTATCGGGATCACGTGACGCACGTCTGTGCCAAATTTCTTTTGTCTACGACAAAGTTTGATCTTATTCTTCATTCATTTTTATTTGGTGCTCTGCAGGGGGCGCTATCACGCCCATTTCAAATGTCCTAAATCACAACATCCGGAGTTGACGACTCGACCAACGATTCAAGTTACGCTCAAATCGGCTTCAGTTTGTGCGAGTTATGAGTCTTTAAACACGGCGGCGAGTCCTGAAAACGGATGCCGAATTCATGGCGTTGCCATGACAACACCGTTAATCCTATTAGAAAGTTTTTAATAACTTTTGATGTCCCACTTGTGCAGATGATCTGGAGCGAACGGGGAGTCGCTGCGTTCAACGCCCTAGGACGAGTTCGTTCAAATGGGAGAGCATGAAATGGCGCCTTCGGTGCCAGATTACTACATTTTTCCCAAAATGGCCGACCTCCTGTTGGTTGCCTAGCAACCATGTAATGTACTTTTTGTTCGGACTGTCATGACGCACGCGTGTACCAATTTTGGTTTGGCTGCGCCAAAGTTGACATCGGGTCGTTGCCATGGCAACACGGTTGGGAAAGGGGCGTGGCCTCAATGACTTTTTTGTTCGGGTTCACGTGACGGATGTCTGTGCCAAATTTCTTTTGTCTACGACAAAGTTAAAAAATTTTCCTCATTCATTTTTATTTGGTGCTCTGCAGGGGGCGCTATCGCGCCCATTTTCAAATTTCCTATATCACAACATCCGGGGTCGACGACTCGACCAACGATTCAAGTTTCGCTCAAATCGGCCACAGTATGTGGAGTTATGACTGTTTGAACGCGGCGGCGAGCGCTAAAAATGGACGCCGAATTCATGGCGTTGCCATGACAACACCGTTAATCCTATTAGAAAGTTTTTAATAACTTTTGATGTCCCACTTGTGTAGATGATCTGGAGCGAACGGGGAGTCGCTGCGATCAACGGCCTAGGACGAGTTCGTTCAAATGCGAGGGCACGAAATGGCGCCTTCGGCGCCAGATCGCTCTTCTGGCCAATATGGCCGCCCTCCTGATGGTGCCTAGCAACCGCATAATATCTTTTTTGTTTGGCTTCACGTGACCAATCACTGTGCCGAATTTTGTTCGTCTACGACGAACTAAATTTTCGGGGATTTCGGGATTTGAGGGGTCTGGCCATAGGGCGCAATGTTAACGTGGTTTTCCAGGGGGCGCTGACGCGCCATTTTTTTGAATTTTTACATTTTGGAGATGTGAAGTTTTTTTTTTCACCTAATTGAATTTTGGGCAAAATTCAGGACTTTTCATCAGTGGGAAGTTGCCGAAACTGGCTTTTTAGGGGGAGAGGAAAAATAATAATAATTAAAGCCGCAAGCGGCATTTAGAGGCCCTCGAGGGTCTTGTTTGGCCGGTTGACGCCGGTAGCCGCACGCCGCCCCAATAACCGGGAGGCGCTGCCGCGCCCTACCTGCCGCACTAGGTCGAGATTATAAAAGAGCAAAGAGAAGAAATGGCGCCTTCGGCGCCAGATTACTGGATTTTTCCCAAAATGGCCGCCCTCCTGTTGGTTGCCTAGCAACCATGTAATGTACTTTTTTGTTCGGACAGTTGTGACGCACGCGTGTACCAATTTTGGATTGGCTGCGCCAAAGTTGACATCGGGTCGTTGCCATGGCAACACGGTGGGAAAATGGGCGTGGCCTCAATAACTTTTTGTTCGGGATCACGTGACGGACATCTGTGCCAAATTTATTTTGTCTACGCCAAAGTTCAATTTTTTCCTCATTCATTTTTATTTTGTGCTCTGCAGGGGGCGCTATCACGCCCATTTTTAAATTTGATATATCAAAACATCCGGAGTCGACGACTCAACCAACAATTCAAGTTACACTCAAATCGGCCACAGTATGTGCGAGTTACGACTCTTAGAACGCGGCGGCGAGCACTGAAAATGGACGCCGAATTCATGGCGTTGCCATGACAACACCGGTAATCCTATTAGAAAGTTTTAATAACTTTTGATGTCCCACTTGTGTAGATGATCTGGAGCGAACGGGGAGTCGCTGCGTTCACGCCCTAGGACGAGTTCGTTCAAATGCGAGGTCACGAAATGGCGCCTTCGGCGCCAGATCACTAGATTTTTCCCAAAATGGCCGCCCCCCTGTTGGTTGCCTAGCAACCATGCAATGTATTTTTTTGTTCGGACAGTCATGACGCACGCGTGTACCAATTTTGGTTTGGCTGCGCCAAAGTTGACATCGGGTCGTTGCCATGGCAACACGGTGGGAAAAGGGGCGTGGCCCCAATTACTTTTTTGTTCGGGGTCACGTGACGGATGTCTGTGCCAAATTTCTTTTGTCTACGACAAAGTTCAATTTTGTTCCCTATTCATTTTTATTTTGTGCTCTGCAGGGGGCGCTATCGCGCCCATTTTAAAATTTCATATATCAAAACATCCGGGTCGACGACTCGACCAACGATTCAAGTTTCGCTCAAAACGGCCACAGTATGTGCGAGTTAATGACTGTTTGAACGCGGCGGCGAGCGCTGAAATGGACGCCGAATTCATGGCGTTGCCATGACAACACCGTTAATCCTATTAGAAAGTTTTTAATAACTTTTGATGTCCCACTTGTGTAGATGATCTGGAGCGAACGGGGAGTCGCTGCGTTCAACGCCCTAGGAGGAGTTCGTTCAAATGCGAGGGCACGAAATGGCGCCTTCGGCGCCAGATCGCTGTTCTGGCCAATATGGCCGCCCTCCTGATGGTTGCCTAGCAACCGCGTAATATGTTTTTTTGTTTGGCTTCACGTGACCAATCACTGTGCCGAATTTTGTTCGTCTACGACGAACTAAAGTTTTTGGCGATTTCGGGATTTTGGGGGGTCTGGCCATAGGGCGCAATGTTAACGCTGTTTTTCCAGGGGCGCTGACGCGCCATTTTTTTTAATTTTTTAATTTTGGAGATGTGAAGTTTTTTTTTTTCACCTAATTGAATTTGGGCAAAAATTCAGGACTTTTCGTCAGTGGGAAGTTGCCGAAACTGGCTCCGGGGGGGAGAAGAAAAATAATAATAATAATAATAAGAATAAGAAAACCCGTACAATAACAACAGGCCCGGACCCTGTCAGGCTCTCGGGCCTAATAAGAAAAACCCGTACAATAACAATATATATATAACAAGTTAGTGCATATATATATAATATATATATATATATATATATAACATATATATATATATATATATATATATATATATATATATATATATATATATATATATATATAATATATATATAACAAGTTAGTTAATATATATATAACAAGTTATATATATATAACAAGTTAGTGCTAATACCCCAGGACAAAGAACTGAAAATTGAACAATGTATACAATCTCCGCGTTAGTTTTATCTAAATTTGTGTTTCAGGTCGACCTTAATGTGAACCGTACAGCCGAACTTCCGGCTATACGCAAATCGATAAAACGAAATAATGACGCTCTGAGGCTGTGATTTCAATTTACATTTTTTCGTTTTTGTATAATATTGAAATATGAAAATACGTGCCAATTTGAGTGATTTCGTTTCATTTTATGAAATGAAAAATGCTGATAGCACACATTTCTGTGTAATTTTATTGTCGTTTTCAAATTGAAAATTGATTGAACGAAAGGTACACGGACCCTCGATGCCCTGAGTCACTGTATTAGTGTTTTGAGTGCTGGTGAGTGGCCATGGTCGATGACGAGCGCGTTGCGCTCGTCATCGACTGCTTTCTTGTCCATGTTGCGCCTTGCCTGTGGTTTTCACCTTTTTTTATTCGAGCAGCAACAAATGTGCCGCTTTCGCGGCACACGCTTACATCACCGGACAGGTCGTGGTGCCGGGAGTGTCGTTATTACTGTGTAATGCATGGGGAGCGCTCCGCGCTCTGTTTCTTGAGCGCTCCGCGCTCTTTTTGGGACGTGCGCTACGCGCACGTCTTTCGTCAGTGCGCTCCGCGCACTGCTTGTACAATAACAACAGGCCCGGACCCTGTCAGGCTCTCGGGCCTAATAAGAATAATCAAATCATTTCAAATGGGTAACTATGATATTGTTAAACAATCAGTGTCTTTGTATTCCTGACCTTTGGCGTCAAACAAATTACCGACAGACAAAAGAAAACATTTACACATCTATTTTTGGATAATGTGTTTAACTGTATGTTGCATGGGCTGTTGTTATGACCCATTTTCTTCCCCTGAGGCCCGCTGAGTGGAAATTACACTGCAGCTTCTGATGTGTGGTACCAAGACGGGGAGAGGAGAGAGAACGGATGGGGAAGAAGCAAGCAGCTAAGGCAGGGGGCTGGGAAGATGAAAGATGAAAAATGGTGGAATTAGGCAAGCTGTGGAGGGGAGGAAGAGGCGCAAAGACAGGCAGCAAAGCACGAGCGCCATGCGGAGTGAATAAAAATGCCCGGCTGCTGTCTGTCTGTGTGTCTGACTTTTTTTTTTAAGTGTCAGCCCAAAGCGGCCGTGTGCCAGCCAGCTTGTGCTCCTCTCTTCAGTGAGAGCACTGTGACACACTCCAGCGCTCCACAGCCTTAGCCACAAAAGGGGAATACATCAGGTTCTAATGTGCTCCTCGATCGGCCCGGACTGACAACAGGAACACAGACAGGAGACTTCTGATTACTGTCACCCTGCATATATCTGCACATGCAGCCGCGCTGCATAAGTAGACATACGGACGCACTGTGCAGGCCCGAGTAAGCATTAGTGTGAATGTCAAACTGTCAAGACACTTCGCACAGCACTCCCCTGGTCTCATTGGGGTAGATTTGCGTGGGCGGGGAAGGTTCTTGTAGCCAATTAGGGTTATCACTTAGCAAGACGAGGTGCATTGATATGAGAGAGTGTTGGCATAAGGTTTGTTTTTAACCCAACTGGTAGATCGAGGGGATAGACAAGAAAGGAAAAAAAGTGGTTATTGAAACAATCCAACACCTGCAAAGACAAGCTGCATACATTGCCATGGAAACCAATCCCCCTTGTGTCATCTCTTTCTGCGTTCAACCTTCCTCTCTTTGCCCCAACAAGAGGCAACGAAAAGGCAATAAAGCAGGAGAGGGGGATGATAAAAGAGGGATGGATACAGAGTGTGAGGAGAAAAAAGCATACTGATAGCTTGATGGAACGTGACCAATGAGACACAAATAAGGCAGTAATGTGTTTAAGCAGGGGGAAACAGAGACAATTTGTGATTATGGATGGAAGGTGGAGGTGTTAGTTAAAAGAGTAACCACATTTGCTGTCTCAGGAGCACGTAGGAGGGAATGATCTCCCTGTTAACCTGCAGGACCTCCATTACTTTAACTGTGGAGATGAAGCAGACCGCAGCCATTGGCCGACTTATCGAGTAGTCCAGGGGCTCAGGATGAGCAGCCATGGGTTAAATGACATTCTGTCACCTCTGTCCTGGCACACCTGTCACCAAACAACCACAGTGTTGTGCAAGCCACCAACACTGAGCAATACAAAGACAGGCAAAAAAGGCTTTTATATTGGCAAAATACAACAATGTACTGCCGAATTCAAAATAAAACAGCAAGACAATCAGATAAAACCTTCTATGGGAAATAGCATAACCAACTGTGAATCAGTTTTAAACTGGCCACAAAGGGCAGATAACATCAAATGCCTGCCTAGTGTATACCCAGCCCTTTTCCCACTGACAGAGCAGTGGCCCTCAGCCAACACTTCAGTCTCCCTTGGTCTTCACGCAGCAGACAGTTCGTAGCAGGCTCTGATTCAGAAAGGCCAGTGGCATTTATCTGGCAAGCCATATTTGCATGGCATCAGATAAACCCCTGAACCACCTCTGCTGCTCTGAGCAGGACGCCCACACTCACCCACACTCATTTATTTACTTTAATTACTATTATAAATGTTGTGCTTCCCTACAGCAAGATGATATAACATCACTACACCAGAAAAATGTGAATATTCAAATGTACATGACAAACGCAGTTTAATGCAAATTAAAGATGAGAGCAGTCATGGCTAAAAGCCCCTCCCAGTATGTGTGTCATAAATATGAGTTCTTATGGAAGAGATATTAATAATCGAGATTAGAAGTGAATGTCAGAAACATAAGTAGCTGAAAGCTGCTGACCATCAAGTGGCTTTATCACAAGTGCCACCATCAGCTCTGAGACCACTGTTAGCACAATGATCAAGAGGCCCGCTACAGGCCCCAGTCAGTGACAGACTAATAATAAACTCATGCTGCCAGATGCCACTGTAAATTCCCTCTGCCTCACATTTGTGTTGGTACTGTAAACCGTCTCCTTGTACAAGGATGAAGTAACTTTGATATTTTTTAACCGTGCTTTAGCTCAAACAAACGTATTACACTTTTGACACAAGTAGCAGACGTGTAGAGTGCACATGGGCATCATGTGGAAAGGCCTGGCAGTGGCATGTGGCAACAGTTAAACAACATCATGTCTGATGAAGGACTCACATCCCAAATGTTATTCTGTGGTGTAAGTAATAACTAAAAGAACAGGTTTTGGGAGCTATTTGGCTGTGCAGACATTTTTTGATAGTTTCAATATTTTTTGATCCAGCACACTTTTGAGACTGTGATGTGTGTGTTTTGTTGTTACAACAGATAACAAATTTGCTGGAAAAAAGCCAAATGATAAGTAGAGAAACTAAAGTGCTTCCATATTCACTGTCCGCATGCTGATGCCACCTTTCATTCCATTCTAGTTTAATTATAGAGGGGCCTTTCAAATCAAAGGCCCTTGCGTGGAGACCCGAAAGGGGAAAAAGCACGCTGTCAGCCGCTGGTGAGTGATTGGGTCCAGAGTTGATCTAAATAGAACTGCAGTGTGCTCAATTGTGGCTTTACAAACTGTCTATATGAAGACACTGAGAAAACCTTGGGTCAATGCAACATGCAAGTAACCACAATGCAAAAATTCACTGAAGGAAAAGAAGAAGGCAGTGACTTAGATGAGCCAGCAGCTTTGAAACACAGTGAAATATGTCAGGGCAGACGATGGCCTCACACTAGTGGAGATTCAATAGTGACTCAATGGTGTGACCACAAAGCATCTTCTCAGCGCAGTCAAACCACATGGACATCCTTCTCGTCATATAAACACGATATTCACAAAACTCCTTGTCCAGTTTATCAATGCTTTTGCCAATGAGTCGCAGTCACAACCCCCAAATTCCACAGCATACCATTGATTTAACTCTCTTGGTATAAATGATGGGGCCCAGGATCTGCCAATCTCCCCAAAAGTCAAAAACATCCTTTAAAAAAGACAAGGCATCGCGACAGCCTTGACCACACACAGGAAGACAAGTGGGCAGAACACACAGGGAACCTCAAGCCAAATAAACAGATGCTGTGGATGGAATTTCTGCCTAAAAACATAACGCTTTGGTAAAAATAGTGATGGCTGACCAAAGCAAAACTTAAAGAGTGCATTGGCCTATAAAGAGGGGGAAACAGTTGTATATTATTACAGCTATATCTGACAAAGGTTCCTTCTATTGATTAACCAAGAAAGAACATCACAGACATTTTTGTGGAAAAGCTATACACTTGAGAGAAGTATATGATAGAATGACAAGAGGAATTATTTGGGCACAAACAAAACGTCCACAGGAGCCATTCAAATGCACACGCCCCTTTCTCCAAAAACCATGACAAGCCGATCCCCCTATGCTCCCCTGACGAGCTCCATGCTTTAACCTCACGCTGCGGTCTGATCCAGCTCTACTCACGTTCATCTCCGTGTCTGCTATATCTCCTCAGCAATCAGCATATCCAGTGCCGCCAGCAGCATTCAGGTATCTCTCAATTCCTGGATGTAGAGGGCGAGGTGGCCACACGGAGCCCGGTAACCATAGAAACCTCCGCCGCTGCATGCTACGGGGCTGGCTCCGTAAATACGTGTGTCTGCAACAGCACGCCGCTTACCTGCTCTTGTATGAGCTGAAACAGGGAGCTTCTATCCATATACTGGCCAGGGAGGTGAGAGGAGCCGCTGAGGACAAGGGCATAGGGAGGCGCGCCGCGGGATGGGATAGGGTGCTGAGGGGGGGATTGGGCTGAGGTAGCCGCTGGGGGTGCCTAAATCGCAGCCCCTTTTGCTGATGATGGAGAAAGCATCGCTCCGTGGTTATTCCTCGAGCTGTAAACAAAAAAGCAAAACAACATGAGAAGCCGGGACTTGGTAACCCAAGCGTTTTCTGCCGATAACGGGCGAACGTGCAGAGGCAAAGCAGATCCAGCAGCTCTCATTCACTCTCCTCCTCCTCTTTCCTCCTCTAGCCCATTGCACTGACTGCAACCCCTCTCTCTCTCAATCCCCTCTCCTCCTGCCGCGCCGCACTGCTCGCATACCAATGAGGCGAAGGGGGAGGGAGGCGGCTTCTTTCGCCCAATCGCGGCGGGCAGGAGGGAGTGGCCAGGCGCTGCGGCTCCGCTTTTCTACTACTAGTAAGGCGTCTCACGGTGGGAGCGAGGGCTGGGCTCCACTGCGGCTTTGGGTTTACTACTGGCACCAGCCCACACCGATACGCTCGTCTCGCTGCGCTACTGACTCGTGCAGTAAACAAAAGACACTGTTCACATGGCTAAAGGATGCTCGCACCTTTCGCACTATCAATTTCAATGGAAACATCTAAGCAATGCATTCAATTACCCCTCACAAAATAGATAGTATAAGCGTTGACATCATACAAGCAGGGTGACTGTACGCGCTGCTGCACAGTGAGGTCTCCAGCCCATGTGTACAGAAAGAATTAGGCACAATCCGACCCCAGTGTGTGTCAACAAGGGCAGAATCCGCAATTGTTCATTAGTTGTAATGAAGGAACAAAGGCTCTTTTATGCAAATCAGAAGCTTAATGGACAAAATGGCATGCAGCGAGCAGAGCGCCAAGGTCACAATATTAGAATTATAAATAAGTGGACAGGCTGTACATGACGATGGGTTTCAATTTTAAGGACGTGCCGAGAAAAAGGGGGCCAATTTGCTCGAGGCACAGATCTGCAATGACCCCCAATCATCTAAGGACAAGGCGCAAATCCACACTGGTAATAACTGGTAATATGCAGAACCACCATAAAATGCCAAGAGCTCTACTCATTTCTTGGATCTTAGACTCAGAAAAATCATATTTAAAATGTCAACCAACATTTTGTTTCAAGCTCTAGCCCAATGACAAACTACCCACAGATGTGCCCTTACAGACTGGAACAATAGACATATATTCTTTACACATTTCTATGGCCACTTGTTGATGTAACATGTCCTGAGCCTTTTATTGGGTCAGTTTGACTTTATGAAGCCAAGGGTAACTGCTGTAATTGTCCTAATGGATTGAGCCCAGGCCACCTTGAGCATGGCACGGCTCCCAGACTTTGGGCACCTCCATCATGGCCAACTGACACCGTCTTGTCTCAACAAAGGCTTGATAGTGACCGCTCAAGTCTATAGAAAAGAATGGTGTTTTTCGTGGCTCTGCTCAGTGGAAGAAGACTAATCAATGCTAAGTAATAATCTGACTCTGATCCTGTATGTTGCCGTAAGCAAGTTAAAAAAAAAGGACAGATCTAATTAGAAGATCACGGCAGGAGGGGTTGGAAAACGGAACAAGCGAACGGCTTTGAAAGAACAGTCAAAATGAAAGTGGTAGGCACTGTTGCTGTGGAAACCTCAAAGGATTTTTGATCAAACAATGAAAGACAAGTGCTGTGAACTGAAAAACCCCTGTAATAAACTACCTCAGAACAAGGTTTACTGCAATTACACATTTCTAAAATATTTTTTGGCACATCTGACCTCCCCTTTTCTACTTGCAAACAAGCAGCAATCTTTTCAGGACATCTTTTCGTTCATATTTTTCATTCATAAGTCCGACAGGGCTTTGCAAACAACATTCCTTTGTGTCTAGTTTACACACTGAAAAGGAGACACAGTGGTAACCGTCTCGCTAAAGCAAGAATGTTTCTGGACCATGTACTGCATGTTTACCCCCATGCCTGGGCATTCTGTACTGCAGGTTCCTGTGGGCTAATCATTCAGCTGTCATCTTGACTGTTAGGTAGGATCCATTCTATAGAAAGGTCCCCAAATGGTGCACTACGGTCACTATCTGCTGCTTGGAAGTTTGCCCAGGAGCACTGTTAGAAGGATGTGTCAAATGCAAATGCTCTAAAATGAATTGGGCTAAACCTAAACTCGACTAAAGGACTGCTACTAAAACAATGAGCACTAACATTGACTGCTCACAAAAATGATGATCAAAGAACAGGACCAACACTAAGCCTCTTACCAGACTATACATTATGTTTTAATAATTCCCCCTCCCCCAAATCTCTGGCGTACCGTCAGTTGGGAGCCAGTGCTTAAGATTTGGCCAGTGTTCCACTACCACTGCCCTCTTTCTGAAGCTACAAGTGACACTGTACAGATTGAGGAGGAAATGCCTCTAGTGGCCGTGTCTCTCCTGCCTGGAGCGCGCCTGAATGAATGGCCCCATGAGCTGATCTAAGCATTTCAGGTCTCATTCAGCTCCTGAGGACGGCCTGCACAGACCAGAGTGGGCAGCCTAAGAAGAACACGGGACACAGCAGCAGTGTAGCACTCCTCTCTGTGGGAGCAAAAAGACAGGAACAGAAGAATAGTGCACGCAGGTCTGCAGTCTAGTTTAGTTATTTGTAGGGAGCACACAATAAGCTGCTGTGTTTCTGTCATTGAATATAATTTGTGGATGATGCAGAAGAAAAGCTGTGTTGAATTTAGTTCGAATACAAATCAGCAACAGACGAATAACTAAGGCAGATTATAATACTATAATATTGCAAATATTTGTATGCAACACTCTTACCTTCAAACGCACAGAAACAATCTGTGGTTAAATATCATCTCACTAGGTATTAGAACTAGTTAAATGCAATCCAATAGTGACAGTGCAATAGAGGGAATCACTGGTAAAAAAAAAAAATACACAAAAATGAATCAGGTCAGCGAATGACACAGATTTCACCCAAACTGCTCCACTTAGAAGATCTCTTGAGATCGCAAAACGGAAGGAGAACTGAAGAATAAAGCCAGAGGAAGCCGGCTGCACAAGGGAAGGATGAAGGGGAAAATGCAAAAGGATACTTAAAAGAAAGAAAATTATGGATTCTCTAAATGCTACCCAGATCTGTATTCATTTCAGACCTACAAACACTGTTCAGCGTCACTTCTATTCCCTTCAGAAAAGATGATTTCCTTCAGCAGCATTTTTATAAACTGCCATCAGACTTCTAAGCAGTTTGTATGGTTGACTTGCTGTGAGAAAGACCACTAGTGAAGGTGCTTCATGATAAGTAAGGGATAAAACAACAACCAACATTTACAGAAGTGGCCTATATTCAGAAATTTAGGATCAGATCAAAGCTAACATCATCAAAGTAGGTTAAGAAAAATGTGGATGAAGAGTAGACGAAATATAGAGTTTAACATTCGCAACATACTGAAGAGCACAACATGGTTTGGTAATGTTATGACTTTCTGCATGCTACTGCCCTCTAGTGACAACTTGACAAGTTGAATAAAAAGAGTATTAATATTAATAAGTAATAATAATTACTATCACACACAAGATGTGAGTTATACATAACACAGTAGTAGTAGTTTGAAATAGCTCATGTTATTTGTTATGAATATTTTAGGAACAAACAATGCTTTTGTGAATCTAACTTCAATTCAGTTTCGTTAAGAATAATAAAATGAAATGGTTCTGTGTTTTGTGTGTTTTGTTGTCATTAGAATTCAAAAGCATGTTTTCATAATCAAGACTGTTGTAGAAATTGACAATTGTCCGAGAATACGAGATTCTCATTTATGAGAATAAAACCAGACTAGATTATTGTGTGAAAATCTGGAACAGCAACAAATTCATACGATATTAAAAGCAATTTTACCAACATAAAAACGTCCAGGCTTCTCAGGGGTTGGCATGCTGTGAAGGATTCCTGACTGTCCATACAATTACCCGACAGAACAAACAGAATCTTGCGTCTCAGTATTCTCCCTAAATATTGCTGGCGAATGCTTGCTTTTCTCTCAAATAGATCCCCTTTTGAGGCCTTTGACTAAAAGTGCTGTGTCATCTTTAGGCTGACATAATGGTAACAATGACAAAGCTTGTGCTAGACCCATGAATGTGTGTGAGTGACATGTGGCAGGTGCTTAAAGGACTGTCATGTGAGAGGTGGGCTGACAGCACATGTTACAAAACAGTTACAGTATCTGCTAAATAACTTCGATGCAGAGGGGTGCTGTGGCATTCTGGGAGATGTTTAACAAATAGTACCTCATGGTGTATGGTGGAAGTAGAGTGGCAGGCCTGTGTTGGCACTTGTAACTTGTTCAGCACTTGGTTGGTGACACCTGCTCCCAGATTCAAGTGTTACCACAACTGTCAAAGTACAGCTGCACACATGGCACCTCCACAGGCACTGTGGCACCCCAGCTGCCTAAGGACAAGAGACCATTAGTGTGTCACAGTAACTGTTGTTAAACCTTCTGTTGTACTGACCTGCCAAAAGGTTTAGTCTAGTGCCTACAGAAACACATTTGAGTGAAAGTGTTATGAAAACCCTATGAATGAACCAATGACTCTCAATTCTACGGAGGAAATAAAACTATCGCCATTCATAATAGCAAAACATTTCAGTAACTGGTCATTTGATTTTTCCTTTTTAAAAATTTTAACAAACCACAAAGTTTGGTGAACAGTTATGTTACGTCACTCGGTACAATAAGAACATAATGTTAAAGATGTTACCGCCACTAAGAAATGCCCTAGTTCCTGGACAAAAGAGAACCATCACATCATTGTACAAAAGTGGTTTGCTTCGGCAGCAAATTGGATTGTAAAATAAGAGATTGGTTATATAATAATTATATATAATTTGATACCAGCTAAATCTGAAATGTTGTATTCATCATTATTAACAAATACATCCATAAAATGACAATGGAGTTCAACAGCCCGGCCATGGTAATGGTAATAAGCCATTCTGCACCTAATGCATCCAGATTTGGCACCTTATTGTGCCATTGGCCATGCCATGTTATCATGAATGTCAACCATGACTTTTTAAAATTATTTAAAAATGTTGTAATCCATGATGTTGAACTGACAAATGTTTTCACTTGTATAGCTTTACATCTAAGCCTAAACGATCTATGCTTGTGTGGAGTTTGCATTTTCTCCCCTGTCTGCGTAGGTTTCCTCCGGGTACTTCGGTTTCCACTACCACTAAAAACATGTACAATAGGCCAGGATGAATGAGAGTGTGTTTAGCCCAAGGCTACAATCTGGTGTGGTGTGTTCATTAACATGCACTGTCCCTACTAAATAAATAAATAAAACATACGTGTAGCCAATATATTTAAGGTTAAATATAGGGCTGTGGAATATGAGATAAATGGAATAAAAAATATTATAATATAGGCTTAGTTATAATTATGTATACATTTTATTATTTATATTATTCATTTCCTAATATTGAAGTGGTTAATTAAACTAATCCGTGATACTGTATTTGGCATAGCAAGTCTAAAAATAACCACACTAAGGTTCCACTCTGGACGGGACTATAAAGCCAATGTCTGGATCACTGTAGTGTAGCCTGATTTAACAGCCAAAACAGAGTTACACACAATCCACCATCATCAGTCCGAGTCTTTGAAGAGCATGTCACTTCCAAATTGTATCGTCTCTGGAGAGGCGGATCTTGAAGTGTCAAAGCAAGAGGCTGTCGCTGCTCGCGTGTTTCTTTTTTCTCCCCAGCTCACCTCTGTCTACCCAACAGTAGCACAGCACTTGGGTTCTGGCAATGAAAAACCGCAGACCCACGAACAATCTTGAAAAATACCATCTACCGTCGCAGCCTCGATTAAAACAATAAGCACTGAGCTAATTCAGCTATCATGACGCTAAATTACCTTCACCATAAAAAAAAAAAAAAGCTACATGCTCAGCGTCTACGTGACGCGCAGGACATTTGCATAGGAAATCGACGCGTCTTCCTTAATTCACTGCTTCATCTTCCTTATTCACGCATTCACCTTTCATTCCTTCACCATAAAGCTCCACCCACTCCCTTTCTGATGCCCCTGTGCAGTGGTACACGCAACTCTCCATAACTTGAGAATAATTAACAGAGCTACGTAGGCCTACCCAATACGCGATTTAGAGTGAGTTCACCCAGGAGAGTTGGTCGCCAAAATATTTCAGCACAAACAAAAAACCTTCACTATATTTATCCTAATGTCTGCAGTGTGTTCAACGTGATCATTACAAAAATAAAGTGCATCTAAAATGTACTCATCAAGTATGTAGAAAGTCTTTGGGGAGCCACTTGGATAGGGATGGAAAGCTACTAGTACCTCCCCAGTAGTAACTACTGGAGATCTGGCTTACATCATGCAGTGGCTGCCCTACTACACTATCCCTCCAACTAACCCACATCACCCCACGTGACCCAGCAAACTCCTCCGCTTAGAAACAGGTGGGTAAAGATCATAATAAAGATACAGAAAACAGATGACATAGAAAGATAAAGCACACGTCCCTATTCCTCTTGTGACGTTGAGCCAACAACAATAATATTTTCATATAACATTTTGTAATTTTACATAGAATAATTTGTCTGATTAAATTCTTACTCTAAAACAAATCGTTTTTCATTATGCTCCATGACAAGGACTATTATTCCAGGTGTAGTCTAGTTCAGCAAAAACAAAATTGTTCTCAAAACTCAAGGAATCAAAATGGCGTGCAGAGGAGGAACACCAACCCTTGCACAAAAACAATAAATCAAAGCTATATAAAAAAGGTAAGTTTATTCAACAGTTGTTATGTCGCTCCTACACAAAAGCTCAAGACATAATAAAAATGATAAGCGCATAATGTCAACGCTGTTACGGTCACTGAGAGATGCGCAGTTCCTGAACAAAAGAAAGCCATCACATCATTCTGCCTGCACTCAAGTGGTTTGCTTCGGCTGCAAGCTGGTTTGTAAAATAGACAGACACTAGACTATATGAACATCTAAATCTAAAATTTTGTTTTCATTCTTAACATAATACATTCCCAAAATAATAATTAAAGGTGTTGGCAACTTTCCTGACAGTGAAGCTCAACAGCTACGGCCATAGTGATAGGAATAAGCCATTCTGGGCTTAAAGCATCCAAAATACAAAACCAAGAGACCCTATTGGGTCAAGCATAGACGCATGTTATCATCATAAATGTCACCCATAACTTACATGCAATGGAAATGTATTTATATGGCATTTAACAGCAAATAATCTCGACCACGTCATTCAAAGTCAATGGCTGGACTGTGTTAGTTGAGAAAATGTACGGCTTTATTAAAAGCGAAAATGGCTTTATACACAAAACAAACCGCGTCTAACCTCTTCAGCATAGATTAGATTTTGATGTGCATTTAATGATTTACCCCCCTTTTCCTTCTGTTTGGGTCTATTTATGGCGAATTGCAGAAAATTGTTGACATCACGCGCTACTTCCAGTCGGTTTCCTGGAATAAAAGTTGTTCATAGAAGCGGACAGAACACAACAATTATATTCACGCGAAGCCCAATATCCCCTCTACATGTCGAGATAGTTTCGCGAGTTATCCTTTGGCTGTATTCTCTAAATTTGTCCGTAGTAAGAGGATGAAGAAACACAAACGGGACGACGCCAGTTCCATGGACTCCGCTAGATCAGCTGCTGGCAGTTGGTGTTCTCCATCACGTCCGCACACCGCCTTCATAGACTCGCACGCGCACCATGGACTAAGACACTTAAGGTAATCAGACGGGACACGAAAACCACATTTCAATATTCTTTTGTTATTTTATATTCAACAGAGACGTTCTTCTTTCTCTTTTTCCAACAGTTTTTTGTCTCTCCACATTGAAAGTAGACTACTCTGAAGAGTTTGTACTTTTGAGAATAAACTCAGAGAAGATGGCAGAGACAACGGCTCCAGCGAAAGCCAAGAGGACAGCCAAACCCAAGACCACTGCCTCTCATCCCAAATACTCTGAGATGATTAAAGCTGCCATTGTGCACGACGCCAGCCGAGGCGGCTCGTCCCGTCAGTCCATCCAGAAGTACATCAGGAAGAACTACAAAGTGGGGAACAACGCTGATGTGCAGATCAAACTTGCCCTGAAGCGGGAGGTCGCGTCCGGGATACTAAAACACACCAAAGGCACAGGTGCGTCTGGATCCTTCAAACTCGCCAAATCTGAGGACACCAAAAAGCCCACTATAACAGCCGCAGCCAAGCCAAAGAGGGTATCCAAGCCCCCTAAAGTCAAGAAGATGCCACCAAAGACCAAAAAGGTGGCCAAGAAGTCACCAGAAAAGAAAAAGAAGGCACCAGCATCGAAGAAGTTGAAGAAGGCGAAGGTCACAAAAAAGGCGACACCCGCAAAACCCAAAAAAGCACCAGCAAAGAAGAGCAAGGTAGCAGCTAAGCCCAAGGCGAAACCCGTGAAGAAGGCAACAAAACCCAAGGGAAAGTCTCCCAAAAAGGCAGCAAAGTCTGCCAAGAAGAAGTAAAAGACTTGCACTAAAGACTTGTAAATAAGGACGTTTTGTATGTGCATTATTTTTGTAAAGGTTTATTCAAATTTAAATTTGTTTTAAATCCTCTCCATTGCACTATAACATAATTCAATGTTGATACATAAACATCCTGAGGAGTAATGTGTATATAGTTGCATGGGGTTCTAAAAAGAAAAACAAGTTGAATATGTGAGCATTGTTGAGTCTTTATATTGTGCAGCTCACAGACAGTGGACGTCAAAGTACTTATTTAAAAGTGTCATACTGTAACTTTACTTACTGTCTGACAACTCAACATCACACTGTGTCCAGTCCCTTAAAAGACTGTTTACTAAAATAAAATTGTTCTATAATCCGTCAACTTCTTGGGTGTTCAGCATTAATTAAATTACTTAATGAAACCAAACCAGAAACAATTGGGGTTTAGACAATTACACACAATGTAGTCTATTTATAGAAGCTCATTTAGGTCATACAAAACATGTGCGGGCATGTTGTCAACTCGCGGGCAAGCGATAGGGCAGGTAATTATGGCAGGAAAAAAATAGGTAGGGCCGTTAGACGCCTATACACAAATATTAAAACAAAATGTGCTCAATTTAATTAAAATAAAGTAGGGATGGCGTTACGCTTCAAGTCGAATGAACTACTAAGCAATCGGACTAAGTAAAGGTAATTCCAAACAGCTAAACTCGACAAATGAGTAATAAGGACTAAATTCTGTACATTATAACCTAATATATGAGTGTGAATTACCGCACGTTCTTTCAGCAGGTTGATCAAGGACACACCCAAACCCCGCGCGCCAAGACATGGGCTCAGCAGAGGTCCAATACCCCCATCTAGTGGTGTAATTGAGGGACTGCACGCGCTTTCAGGAGCCACAACGGTATACGTTGTGGTATACGTTATATCACATTCTGAAAAAAAAACAAATATACCTAATAAATCTTTCCCATATAGTAATAAATTCGATCAGGAGGCACGTATTTATTCACATAATACTGCGTATCATTTAGATGAAAAATAAAAAACCCAACCAAAAACAATTAAAGCCACACCATGTTAAATTTTACTCAATAAAATTAAAATTCAAGCTTTAATTTTCTGACAGATATTTTGATCATTGAAAAATACCTCATAAATGTACAAACGTGCTTTTGCTGTGAGCGGCTCATCTCTCCTAAGACATGACACCAACTTTACCGGGAGTGGGTACGTCTCGAGCTCGACTCCATGGAGATGTTCAATAAAGTCAGTAGAATTTGAGGTTTGGTTCTCATACAAATCCATTCCTTGATTATCCACTGCAAAAATAGTATTTTCTGTTTCTAACTGCTCATTGGGAACATGTTTTGTACTGATGGCAACACTATAATCCACAATGTTGCGCAGTGTGCCTTTAAATCCAGGTTAAATTGTAAATTCACTTATATCAACCATGTCCAGTGAACAGATTGTAAGCCATGAATACAAATGTTTATCATTAAAAATTAAATACAATTCTCCATCAAACTTACTTACACTCTTTAAACAAGTCAAGTCTTGTCTGGTCTTTTATTGGGCATTGAATCAGATCACGTTCAGTAAGAAAACAGACACATTTAAGTCAAATTAAAGCAACTAGCAACAAAGTTCTTTGCATAACAAAGCATTAAATTGTTTCCATCAGTTCACTGGATAAAAGCAATAAAATATTTGAAAAGCAGTCAAAATTAAAACAATGACGTTTGTATTGATGTCTAGAAAAGGGTAATATTCAATAGAGCAAAGTTTCCCTACAGCACATCTGTCTATCGTGAATTTTGGCCATGCACATTTGAATATTGTCAATTTGTCTTGACTGTTGTCTGCAAGGGGAACTACGAGCGTTCGGCTTGCGTGTCACCTTATTAACAACCGTCTTGGCATTTTTAACTCAAACACTTCATGTATGCAATACCCATTCAGTCTCAAATATTAACTCTTGGCAGATAAAAAAAAAAAGAGTACTTTTGTCATATTATGATTAAGCACCAGTATAATCAACAAAAGCTGTCTTTCAATGCACCATGGTACTGACAGCTCACACTAAAAATACTCTGTAAGGCAAAGTAAAAGTCAGGAAGGAAGAAAGTTTGACGGGATCTTGGGTAAAAATGTAAATGAATGGTTGGTGCCAAACTGCAGTGGCCGACGAGGTTGTGGTTATTTGGTCTTCATGAAAATAAAGCTCTGTTGATCGTTGGTCATTTCTGCCTAACGACAGCTCTGTAGATTGCGAAGCCCAAAACGGCAACGACAGCCGAACCCAGCGCCACTCGTAGCCAAAACGAAGTGTGGCTCATGTCAGAACCGTTCAAGTGCCTGGAAGACAAAGACAGAAAGACAAACCTGAAAATCCCAATACTGTATTTGGTGTCAGTTTGTTTGGCTGTACGTACGGATACACAGCGGCCCAGGCCAGTTTGGTGTAGATGTTGTTGCTTGTTGAATCAAGGAAGAGATGGGAGAAAGGCAGCGGGGCAGGCAGCCTGTGTTTGTAACAGAACTCTGCTGGTGTCATCCCATGGAGCTGCTTTACTTCAGGAAGATCCACCTTAGAGGCCACCACTACACATGGGATGTTGCTCTCCATGTAATGTTGCTGTTATAGAAAGAAATGTCACAATGTTACAGAAAGAGAGAAAATATCTTGATAGAGAATAAAAACACTATTAATCTGTATAAAATAACCACATTTAACAACAGATGTATCAGACAGTAAGAAACACAGCATTGCAGAAAATGTTATAAGATAATTAAAACACTATAAACACTATATAACCAACCACTAGTAGTTGACATGATCTGTGTATGTTTGTGTTTGTGTAAATCACACATGTTGTTCAATTGTGCAGAATTACAGACCAATCGTCTAAATCTAGTCTGTCCTCAAAATAACTAGTACTGTACATGGTATAATGAAATTATGGTGAAAATATCACTGCTGCCCTCTGCTGGCCATTTGGTACATCTCACAATGGAACAGAGACGTCAACCCAGGTACATTTCTTTGATATTTTGTGCCATTCTAAAGCTAAAAGAATAGTTTAGAATGAAAAAGAAAACACATGGCATATCCTTCATTTTAAGGAGCAAAAATCCCCCTCACAGACCTTGTAAATACTGGCACAGTAGTCAAACGAATGCGAGTCGCTGGTGTCGTACATGAGGCAGGCGACATCACAGGCTGCATCTGACGCCTTTAAGAACTCGGCCTCTACGTCCACCTCATGGAGCTGCTCAGAGGACACAAGTTCAGGCCGAGTCCACAATCAGGCAAGCAGAGACACAACAGGACTAAAAATACATACGATAAGGTACTTTTCCTGGTTCCCAACTTGGATGGTGTTTATCACATTAGGGGAAAAGGCACTGGTGGATTGATCTTTATTCTGAAGGGAAAAAAGAAGAAAGAACCTTTTTAACCTTTTTTAATATAATATTAATACTGTGCTTCAAAAAGAATGCAATTAATTGCATCCTATATTTTACTCTAAAAATAAATTGTGGCTCCAAAATAAGAGGAAGGCCCATAATTCCTATAGCCTATAATTCACACAATATGGTTAATGCAGTGCTGTGTTTCTCTTCTTTGCTCAGGACTTGACACTCAGCCTTGCTTAGACCTGGTTTAGACCTACTGACTGCTAATTTTTATATAAAACGCTCTGGAAACAGCAGAACTATTTGCGCTTGATGATCACATGTGCACATTTAATTGGATAATTAGGGTGTTCTCGGTTTTAAAACTTAAGCAAGCCGTATTTCAGTTATGCCTCCCTAAAAAGTGTCAAGGAGCTGAAGAGCAGCTTCAGCCTCTGTTTCTCGGGGCTGTAGTTGCTGCTCTACTGCAGGAAAAGACAAGGCTAAAGTTTGGATGCAAGGTTCGGGTCCGGACGGGTTGGCGCGTGGGTTCATGCCATGCCGTTACCTCTGCTCTAGATCAATTAAAGGGACTAAAAAGAGTTTAAAAATTTAAAAATTATGTATTTTCCTCCCCCTACAGTTCTATTCACCACAACTGCTACTAAAATCCTGCACGGTCACTCAAAAAGTTGTTACCTCGGTCCAAATTGCCTTTAATATACATATATATTCATCCAGATGGTGGTGCCTTTGCCATACCGTTGAGTTGTGTCCAATAAAAGCCTGGAGAAAAGCAGATTTTCCTGTTCCCCGAGGTCCAATCACTTTGCAGAGGAACACAGTCCGCTGTGTGTGACATTTCTCCAAGTCCAGCTCTTTTTCACGTGTCACTTCAAAAAGAAACAAAAAATAAGAGAAAAGATGGCATAACAAGTAAATGGCTACTCAGTTAATCACTTAAAAGTTATTGATACAGAATGTCACAAAATCCAAATCAGTCAGAAGTGACCTAATTGAGTTTAAGCCACAACATTACACATTACAACATTATTGAGTGTGTTCATCATTTCTGAGAGCCTAAAAATGAGCTGGCACCTGTAATCGCAGAAGTCTGGGACTCCTGTTCAGTGAGTATAGAATAGCCCAGATATCCCAGGTGTTCCAGGCAACGGTGGATGTCAAGGTATGCAGAAAGTCTGTTAAAGAAGACGTAGTTTCTGAGAGACCGAATTTTATAACAATGAGTCAAAAAAGTTCATTTGGTGAGGTACTTACGTCCACTGACAGAGATAACCTCGATTCGAGATAAAGCCCTGGTCTGTGGTCGGGACAGACATGTAGACCTCTGCAGCCCACGGCATGTAAGGACATACACAAAATAAGTTTTTAAGTTCTTCTGGTGACAGGGCAGAGTCTTTGTCCTATGAGTAAAAAAAAAAAAAATCAAACCGTGCATAAGAATGACATTAAAAAAAAGATCTTTATTAATCTGGGGTACAGTCCTGTGAAGAGTCACCTACTTCATCGTACTTGTCAAATATCCGCTGAAGAAACTGATAACCAAGGTGACTGAGTTCTGTTGTACAACCAACATTAACCCGGAGTCTAAAAAAGAAAATCGTGTTCAGGAGAAATGATCAATAAATATGAATTCATTATGACATACTCAGGATAAAGATAATCATCGACGAGTTCCAAGTTGTCATCATAACCAAACTTTCGAAGGATGGTCCACGTCGTTTCATGGCGCCCTCTTTGAATAAATAATGTATTCAGGAACAAGAAACCTGGAAAGCGAAACATGATCCTCGGTCACCAGATCCTCGTGACATCTGAACAATGCGCTCAACCATAATGTTTACCATTTAGAGTGAGGCCATTGTCCTGAACACCATCGCTGGTATTTTTCCAAACCACAGTTTTCACATCTTCTAAGGCTTGAGGAGCTAAAGGATTCCCAAAACAAGATTTCTACAACAACAACAAAAAAACAATATCAAGATTCAGTTCAAAGATATTCATTCAGATGTCGTAAAATGTGCAAATTTAACCTGAAAACGATTTAATTCAGCATCACTTAAGATCCGGTCATTGTCCTGGTCTGAAATGTAGAATACCCTGCTTAGCGCTCGAATGCACAGGCGCTTCAACTGTGGGCCACAAACAAAGTTACAGCCAACAATAGTGTTAAGAGATACAATTGTACTGGAAACTGCTTCAGAGCCTTACTTGTTTATCTTCAGGGTCATAGAGAGGGGCTGTCGGGTGAAGAACTGCCTTTTGTGCATAGTAAAACAGTTCCGAAATATTTTTTAGGTTCTTTGCTGAACACTTGAGAAAGAGAAGACAAAACATTATCACATTTCAAGACTTGTGTACATAGGATCACATATTGTGGACCCTCCGTGAACTGATTATGGACAGATTCGAGGGTGGACACTTCAAACTCACTTCAACACACGTCTCAATTTCTGAGAACTGGTTCATAATGGGAAGAATGGTTTCCATAGAGCTCCCGCAGCGAAGGTCAGACTTGTTTCCCACAAGTATAATTGGAATTCTGAAAGACATCATGGACGTTTTTATAACTCACAAGTTTGTTTTATCACACGACAGTTGAACTAGGCATATGCTAACATTACCTGCAAAATACAACAAAAAAGCTAAAGTAATTCACATTAACAGACACATACTTGTTCCCTTTTTCTGCATTTCCATTCACCAGAGGAATCCATTTGGTTCTAATCTGCAATAACGAAGATGTAAACGGAGAGGTTTTAGGTGTAAATGAACGAGTTGGTACTTTCAAAGAAGTCTGTACCTTTTCTATTGTGTCTTCATTGGTAACATCATATACAACACACACAACATTTGCCTTGAAAAAGAGAAAAACATTAACGGTTTATACAGTATTTCCAAAAGTCTTTTCTGAAACGATCCTCATCACTACTACTCACCTTAACAATTTCATCTCTAAGTATTTCATCAGTCTGCTCCTTTTCTGTTGAGACAAATGGCAAAAATGACAAACCAAATACCAACATGTTTACAACCAATTCTAACTGGGCTACTGTGGATTTGCACAATTTATAAAGCAATTAGCATGTTGTGCACCCAGTTACAGACAAAACAGAGACCACTGTTAGTTACCGGAATAATCCACAATGTGTGTGGGCACCTTCTCTGGAGTCACATCAGCTGGGATTGTTATCTCCTCTGCTCTGTGAGGAACCTAAGCCACGGAAAAACAGAAAAAGAAAAACACCTCTTTCAATAAACGATGTGTGGAGCAAAAGTCAAGCTTAAATTGAAGTGAGGTTTATACCTCGTCTGGGAACTCTTCTCCAACCAGAGACATAATAAGTGAGGTCTTCCCAACTTGGGCTGTAAACAATTGTTATATAATATATATGTTAATAGCATGATGCTCTACCATAAGGAGAAGATTGTAATACAGTACTGTCGTTTTCAAAGGAACAGAACAGTGCCAAGTATTTTTTCCTTTTGTCCATGATATGACAGCTGTATGTCAATCTCATAATATGTGCGATTGCACTTGTCTTGACGGTGTTTAGAAACCGTGGGCGGGTTCAATCCAAAGATGTACTTTTCTAGCAAAAAAAAGTCAACTCGACAGCGGATATCATGAAAAATAAAGAAATTGTGGACAATTAAGGACATTCTTGCAAACTCATCAAAATGTCACAAACCGGTGTTATCTGTTTAATTGAATTTTATTATTGAGCGCTTTGCAATGAAACCTTATCACAGCAACTTTTATGAGACAGCTACAAGTTACAACTAGCTACTGCAACAGCTAATACTGCTAGTTAGCTTGTGGGTTGTCCACTAATACTTACGTTCCCCTAACAAAAGTATCCTCACGTCCTGTTTCATCTTTCTTCAGGTCTGCCAACAGTGCGCGTTTAAGTACCTCTAAAGAACCATTTACTCGTAGATCAAATATAACACATCAAAGTAAAACTGAGCGCCTTTCCATAGTTTGTAAAGCAGCCAAGGTGAGTCACATGTCTTTCCGGTTTACCATCACTGACACGTAATTGCGCCCTCTGCTGGAGAAACAAAGGACCAACAGAACCTTCTTCTTCTTCTTCGGCTGCTTAACGGCGGATGCGGACTCTGACCAACAGAACCTTTCATTCTGCACTTTTTAAAACCAAAATAAGTAATTCACAAAATACACAAAAGTTAAAAATATTTTTAATTTAAAAAGGCTAAGAAATGTGTAAAACTATACTATTCAATTAACAAAGTGGAATCATTATGAAACTCATTTGGTTTATATACAATCATACATGCCGCACTAGACAAATTAAGCATGGTTGAAGCTTTATATACAGAGTCCAGAGATTTCTCGCACCTCCCACAATAGGATCTCATTAAATGCCACAGTGAAGAGCAGTGTCCCAGCAGGGGAGAAATGACACTTCTGCAGCGAGTCAGAGTGCACAAAGTCTTGGAACCTGCCGCTGTTCGCTCCAATCAGCTTCACCACACAATCTAAAATAGGCACAGATTCAATGTTAAACATTCTGGACTGCGTAAAAAGAGATTTGGAAAGTTAGCCAACATGAATGCGTTGTTTATATTAGTATCTTAGTCAATTAAGTACACATATAAAATAGTAGTTAGTTACTGGCTTACCACAGGCAGCAGGTCTATTATGGGTAAACTATATAATTAACTTAAGGAGATGCAAAAGCTTTACCTTTTGATCCCACAGCAATAAGATGGCTCTTGGATGAGAGGTCGAAACATGTGGCCCAATGGGGTATGGCTATCTTTTTTATCATCTGCAGCAGAAGAGCATGGTGAAAAAATATTGATAGCAAAAATATTTTCAAACGTAGAAAAACAAAAATAGTTAACCTTTTTTGCAGTGAGACTATAAAAGGACAACTCTTTCTCAGCCCCATAACCGGTGTAAACCACTAGACTGGGGTCAGATGGACTAAAGGCAGCCAGGCTCGGTGGTGGACTGCCAGCCTACAATGTATGAAACACAAATTATTAATGACAAACTTAATAATATTAAAAACCTTAAGCTACAACAGAACCTACACACACCCCGTTATAAGCGGGAGCAGGAAATGTCAGCCAGTCTAACAGCTCACATTTGTCCTTCATCCAATCAGAGACCCAGACACTGACACGTCTATCAGCACTCGCAGCCAGCCACAACTCGTTCCCCTCCAGTCCAAACTCTTGACCCTTCAACAAAGATCAAACCGATTTAAGAAACAACAATATTCCAACTTCATTCCAGTTGTAGTGCATAGTCATTTTGTTATATTTACACACATACACAAAAAAAGAAAATGTTGCCATTTAGCAAGTCTGTTCCAAGCTATTTTTTTTATCAGCCCATTGCTTTTTAGGACTTTCTTACTAACTGTATGAAT
This sequence comes from Neogobius melanostomus, assembly GCA_007210695.1. Lineage (NCBI taxonomy): Eukaryota > Metazoa > Chordata > Actinopteri > Gobiiformes > Gobiidae > Neogobius > Neogobius melanostomus. The sequence continues at coordinate 37,352 of VHKM01000606.1, forward strand.
TTATTAACAAACCTGTTTACTTATACTTTGAATGGTGGTAATGCTGGCCCCTTTGTGGTCCCTAATGACACGCAGGGTGACGCCACTTTCGGGGCTGCTGACTATAACAAAACCATTTTTTCCAGCTGAAAGGATCACGTGACCTGTGCAAAGAAATATGTTCATACATATTTTTAAATGGAGACATGTTTGGCTTTCAACTGATATCTCATGTTCATACTACTACTTGCTCCTAAACTGCAGTTTAGAAGCAATTTGATTGTTGAAAATTAGATCATATACAAACATTAAAGATAAGCAGACTATATTGTAGAGCAGTGGTTCTCAACCTGTTTCCCTTATGCCCCCTGCACATGCTGGCAACAGCCCGGAGCCCTTCAGTCTAAAAACGCGGCTCCAATAAATGCATCAAAACATAAAATTATGGCCAATAAGCATTTAAATACAACACATAAACAGAAACTGAGTGTTTTCTGCACTTTTCTAAGCCTGATGATTTTTACCTGATCATTTGTGTAAATAACATCCTATGACTCTCTGACCAGACAAAGACCCCACAAGTTGGGAACCACTGTTGTTGAGTATGCACCATGGCTGTAAGGGTTTGAATCAATGTCTAATGTAGCTTTTATAGGTTTAAATTCTGACCTTTAGCAGAGTATTGGATGGCAGTAACCTCCACATTATGCGGCTGGAGCTTTATCTCCATTTCAGACAGGGCCAGTCGGAAAACCTTATTGTGCCATCACCGTATCCTGCAGCCAAACATAAACTGTCCTTATGTAAAGATGGGCTCCAACAGACACAGCCACAAGCCTGACACAAAAAGAACCAAAGGGTAATGATCAATAGAACACATACAGTATACTGCCTGTACTGTAGGGTCTCACTTGGTTTAACACTTGGAACTGAACAAGCAGCTCATTACTGTGCGCGGACCACACTCTCACACTGCCGTCTTCACTGCAAGTGGCAAAATGACTCTCATCAGAGCTAAACGCCACATCGTTCACCTTGACAGAAACAAAAAAGATTAAAATAAACATTTACATTACATTACAACATTATGTCTAAATAAAATTATTATATAATCACTTTTTCATCACGTGAAATTAATATTCAAAGCCACAGTGAAAAGCCTTCCTGCTAATGTGTTAACTAAATAGTCATAGCACATAAACAAACTTCTCCAGATAATCAGTTAAACACTCACAATGTGTCTCAATCTTTTTTTAGTTTTTGAAAAAAACATTTATAAAATAAATAAAAATAGTAGTAGTTGTATTGTATTGTATTAATTTGGTGAAATGTTACCCGGTATGGCTTTCAAGTAATATACTTGTATTATATTGTATAAGTACCTTAGCCTTGTGTCCACTGACAAGGCGAATACTACTGTTTTCTGACCAGTTGATATACCACAGAGTCCCAGCAGTGGTGCCAACGATTCCCATGTCCATTGCATTATCAAATGCACTGCTGACTATGGTCCCATCTAACATGATCTCCTTATCCATCATCACAGCAGTTTCACTATAGAGGCAAGAATAAAAAAGGGATGTTTAAAGGCTCACACAGTGTACATGATCTCATTCAGCTTTAAAAAAGGAACCATTTAAGTACAATACAATGAGGTACAACACAATTGCATGTGTGGTAACAGTCTATGGTGGTACATGATGTAAAAGTACATAGACGTTCAAAGTTCTAAATGCTAATGTACTGTTAGAACAGGCACACTATAGCAGAATGAGTCATCGTTTCAGTCTATTGACTATGTCAGTTCCAAGAGTAAGACAAATATGATTCCAATGAAGTGTGATAAATATATGGTACAAACCTATGTTCCATACTTGAGATTTTTCCAAAGGGCTTTAAGGCACACACAGCTCCGACCTCCCACAGTCGAAGCCAGCGGGAGTTGCTGCCTGTCAATAGATGGTTTCCTTGACACCGCAGCACTCCTACATTAAGTTGTCAAGTCACATAAATTAATACAAATGCTCAGACGTAATGATCATAGTGATAATGATGTTCAATTAACTCCCTGACACATGAATATTTTGTACCGATTTCTCCCTCATCAGCCTCCCATGTCATGAAGCAACACTGTGTGCTTAGGTCCCACACACAAACACGGCCCTTGTTGGTCGCTGTGAAAAGCAACGAGTCCATGTGATAGCTCAGAGCTGTCATCTCCACCTCACCAACCTCCACAGGGGACTTGACACTCTGGACCTAATGGAACAAACAAGAGTGAATAGTGAAACGATACGTGAAAAAGACATTTACACTGATTCGATAAACCATCATGATACGGTAAGGTGGAAATTAAGTGTTATACTGTATGCTCATGACTTACCACAAAGCCTCTAGTAGTTTATATTATTCTTTTCAACAGTTAAATATTATTATTTTTTTTTTTAAAGTCCATGGGGAAATTTAAAGGAATTTTACCTCCCGAAACGAGAGCAGGTTTTGGGGTAGGTAGGACTATTGTCGCACTTCAAAATAAAGCTATAGACTCATAAATATAAGGACTTCCATTCACTGCTTTGGTAATTTGAGGTCACTTACCTTGAGCTTCACATCTGTGGCATGTTCATGGATGAGGCAAAAATAAACTCCCATAGTCCCCACACACGCCAGATGGCTCGCAGTCGATGGGCTGAAGGAGACATCATGAAGAGGTCCTGACACTTTAACACTGGAGAGCAGCTGAAGGGTCCTGCTGCTCCACAGCGCCACCTCCGGGTCACTGAAGTCACCTACGGGGAGTGGGCAAGCCAGATGAAACATCCAAGTTAGGTATCACCTTAACAAAAATGTCCAAGGTCTAACAAATGCACATTTAAAGCTGAATGAGTTTGAGAGATCCAACCCAATTTGACTAACCAACAGAGAGGAAAAAACGATCGTCCCTGGAGAACGCGAGACACTGAACAGCTCCTTTGTGATGGGAGATGGTTTTGCGACATGTTCCACTGGGGACATCCCAAATACAAATCTGGCTTCCCATTCCGCTTGTTCCACCCGCTCCAGACGCTACAGTCTGTAAAGAAGACAGTTATAACTCCTGACATATGTGAGCTTACATTATCATCATACATATCATTTGACACTGGCCAGTAACAGTTGTCTAAAATATACAGTTAATATTTTACAGCCAAGGAAACTAAAACACAATTCTAAACCAAAGCCTAAATAATCCATCTCAGGACCAAAAAGCCCTGAAAGAAAAATACCTGTGCATCACTTGTTACAGCAAGACAAGAAATCTCCTCGCTGTGTCCCAGAAGATGTTTCTGCGTTCCTGTCTGAAGGTATTCAATCACAACGATACAGCCGCAAGAGTAGACGAATAATCCTAGAGAGAAAATAGAAAGAGCTCCTCAAACAGTGTAATTTAAGCTTGAGGGTTTATTGTTCTGGTTTAGACTTTAGAACACATAGAGTTCTTCATGTTATATATCTACTGGTGATTCTCTGCTTAGACGGGTCTTTTCTTAGGCTGGGTTGGTTTGGTCTGACTGAAGTCCTGATTGAAAAACCTTAGATCCAAGGATATGTTAAAATCCTGATGATAATTTAGTTTCACTTTTTAACCTTTATTAATTTTACAGTGACCTAAGCTCATTACAAGTTCACCATCTTGTTTAGAGTCGATTGATTCAAGGATCAAAAACCAACTCAAAATCTAGGAATAAAAAAATAATAAAAAAATAAAAAAAATGATATAGAGTAGGATCCAGAGAACATTCAAATTATTTTCAGTGCTTGTATCAGGAAGTGAACAACTTTCAAGCTTTTCTGCTAATAAACGTTTAATTAGTTTAACAGTTTATACTTCCTTCTCTCTGGTATAAATGCCCCTAAACAGGTTCAGCCATCCACAATACAATAAAATACTGAGGTAAAAAAAATAAAAAAACATTTTCTAACCTTGGTCAGGGCTCCATGCCATGTTGCCCCGCCCATTTCCATTGTAACCAATCACTGCTTTCAACTTCAAACCCTCTTCTCCCGGTTGGGGCGCAGCAGCATTCTGGAGAAAAAGTAGCAGAAGCATTTCAACTTTAAAATTAAAATGCCCCCAACTCATTTTCACTGCAGCTCTTTACCTGAGCCAACACAGAGTCCTTAAAACGCTGGATAAAGTGCCGGTAACAATCAGGACGCACCGAGTGACTTTTCATTTCTCCTATTCAAAAAACAGTGGTGTGAGAAACAATTTTTTTTCAAATAATCGTAGTAATCCATGATACCCACCACTGCGAAAATGACAGGGGAGAGGAGAGACATCTGTTAGTTCTGTGACTTTGAGAAAGGAAGGCTTTGACTGAGTGATTACGTTTGGACTGTTTTTCTGAGAATCCGTAGCTGGAGGTGGGAGAGAAGTGAGAAAAACATGAAACTGCTGACTGTATTTCTCAAGACAAATATGGAATAAATTTGCATACATTTGAGACACGAATGTACATGTTTAAATTACAGCAAGGGACAAGAAGTACCTACTAAAAACTGAATAATAATGTGGACAGGTAAAACATTAAGTAATCCATACCACCGTGATCCACTTGCATGCTGCTGCTGATGTGCAGCTGCGGAGGCGGCGAAGAAGGCAGAGGTGCTGTTTGTCGAGGCATGCTGCAGGACAGCTGACCTCCATGTACATCTGTTGATTACACATAAACATTCAAGTTAAGTTTATACAGGCAGCAGCAAGTCAAATGTAATGCTTTTTAAATGTCATTTTAATGCCCAATACTACATTTTAATGTCTCATACAAAAAAAATTGAATTTCTTAAGATTTGCAAACATTTCATCAAAACAGACGAAAAAGGGGAAATTGTGATATTAAAGCAAATTGTACAAAATGGCAAACTTGAGAGCAAAAAATTTGGTGAACTTCAGCCAAAACTGCAGCTGAACTTGTTTTAGACCGTCATTTTGGTATTTTCGATTAGTTTGTAAAAATTGTTAATTGATGTCATTAACTTACAATAAATCTAGATTTAATGCCAGTTTGAAATTTAATGCTTTTTAAGTACATTTAAGGCCTTGTTTTTGACACAATTCACTTAATGACTTTTAATGGCTTTTTAATGCCTCGCGGAAACCCTGCATTACCTGGTCGATCTGAGGTTGTGCAGTCACTGCCCAATCTGAGAGTTGAACTGGGAAAAGTAGAGCACACAGTGACAGTCTGTTGCAGAGACAATAAAACAACTGTGTAAAATGTAATGTAATACTACCCCAAAGCAAGTACCGATTATCATTTGAAGCATCACTGAGTTGGGCCAGGAAGTTCCAGATGAATATGGCATCTCCAACAGAAATAACACTGAGCTGGTCTGGGGTGAAGCCCACCTGGCAAATGGGCTGACTGTGGCCTATGAACATCTGCAAACATTTGAAGAGGGGAGTGAGGCGATGCTTTAATGAACTCAACACATTAGAGAGATTGATGATTTGTTTTAGTAGTGGTTCTAAACAATAGATAGAACCAGTGCCTTGGGAGAGAGCTGCACTTAATATCATACAGTTTTGTGGACTGATATTTCTCTGTGAAAAAATGTACAGTGAGAAACACGTTTATACGTAGGTGCAATGGTGAAAAAGTTAGCAGTATTGTACCTGTGACTTCAGCTGCATATTATAATCCCACACTTTCATAGTGTTATTTCCTGCCGTCAGAAGAAACCTATTGTTCTCACTAACAGCGAGAGACGAACATTGCTGCTTATGCACCTTCAACACCTAGATGTAGACAGAAACATAAAGGAACAAATCATTGTTCATGTTATTTTTGTAAGCCAGCTATTGTGGATCAAATCGTTCACCTCCTAAGGCTATAAGTGCTTTGATTTGGCAGGTGAAGTGTGTACCTCTCGCAGCACGCGGCCTGTTTTAGCGCTAACCCAGAGGATCTTGTTCGCTGACGTGGAGACCAGCAATTGCTGAGAGGAGGCTGAAGCAAAACAGACCTTCAGTGCCGAGTCCAACCCAGTGCTGTTCACGTCCAAAATGCTCACATCGATATGAAGCAACTACAGAAGGACAGAGGTCTGATAAGAGAGCGATGTGTGGTATAATGGACAGCTGTTTGAATACAAAATACCTCCTCTAAGGTCCGTGCATCCGCAATAGTTACGATGTACTCCGAGGGTCCAACAAAAGCCAAGCATCGACTGTCCCGGCTCATAGTCAAAGCATCGGGAGAGCGCTCAGATCCAGGAGCGACCACGTTACCTAGTGTAGCACGGGCAAAGTCATTTCCCATTGATAAATGTGGGCACAAATGTCCTCCCTTGAGCGTTTTATTTGAAAGATTTCTTTTTTTTTTTAAATGAAGGTACCCATTCATTAGAACTGTGTGGTACAACACAGCCGAATATATGCAATAAATCTCCCCTAATTCTGTGCAAACTTACACACAACCCTAATCACAGAGTGGTCTTCATCAGCAGCGTCGTACTGTGCCAGAGAGCCCTCAGAACTGGCGCTGTACATGAACTCACCATTTGGAGAGAAAACCAGCCCAACTACTTCACCTTTAAAATGCCTACATAAGAAGAAACCGTTTAATTGAATGATATCAGTAGTGTACAGTAATAATTCACAAAAGCTCCGCCCATACTTGTGTTCAGCGAGGAGCTTTGCGTCGGTAATGTCAAAGACTCTGATGACGCCGGAGCTGAAGCCACAGGAGAACGTCTGCTCGCTCGGATGAAAGGCCACAGAACAAGGGCAGTCCTCAGACATGAAATCGTACAGCTAAACACCGATTGAACAAAGAAAAGCTGCTTGAGTATTCTGTCTGAGTAAATGTTTGAATGCTGCCATAGTCTACCTGATGCAGTGAGTCTATATTCCAGATGCGCACGGTGCCATCAGAAGAGGCGGTAGTCAGATGTCTACGAACACCATCCAGACTGAAGCCTAAAACGGAGCCCGTGTGTGACCTCATTAGCGTGTTGTAATCTCGACTGCGCACATCCAAGTATCCCAGGATCCCACTGGAGGTAGCTGCCAAAACCTGGAGGCTATCTGAAGACACAGACACTAAGCTAACAGGGCCCTCATGCTCTGAAAAGGCAAAGACGTATAGAAAAGTAATTGCAAACATCAATCCCCTGGAGTTTAGAATAGCTACAGTTAATTTTCCAGCACTACTTACCAGCTTCCAGGAACACGGAGGAAAAGTCAAGGGGCCAGAGTCGCAGGAAGCCGTCTTCTGAACCCGTGGCACAAAACGATGTGGACACACTAATGCTGTTAATGGCTATACCTGGCCCTGTCACACACGCACGTTAGTCCTGATGCATTTGCTCAGATAATGGAATCAACAAGCTCTCAGTTACCCGTTTTGAAGGTCCACTTTTCTCGGTGGTCTCCATGCTGCGTCTGTGCAGGTAGTAATTTTCGAACGTTTTTAATGACAACTCTATTGTAGTCAATCTCAAATATGTAGCCACTCCGACTGCTGGCATATCTGAGACCAGGGAAAAGGTATGAAACATGAATCTGTCTGTTGAATTTGTTTTTTGTTTTTTTGCGTCTCATTTATAAGCTCAGGGTTGACACTGCAAGCAAAACTTTTTGGGTCACTTTGCTGTCTTAACAAATATAATCTTCATAATAAGATGTTTAACTATTGCACTGATTCTGTTTACATAATGTTTCCATACATTTTAATAATGAATTGTAATTTCAAGGGCCACTTTTTCAAAATAATTTTCTTTTCACTTCCTCGCCTGATTTATTAATCTAAAAAAACGGCGACGTTAGAATTATTACAGGTCTTTTTTTGTTTTTGCAAAAATCAGGTTTATTCAAAGACCAAATAAGATATCTAAAATCCCAACAAAAATTCAACAAAATAAACCAATTAATATAAACCTGGACTATGCATTATTTTTGTCAAAACAAATAAAGGCTATTTTGGCATTTATTTGTACACATTTATTTTTACATGCTCTTCATCATGTCTGAGGAAGGGCATGGTGTATGTAAAAAGAAATTAAGAAACCAGCCAGACATTGCATCTTACATTTATGCCCGTAGCCTACAGTGTTACAAATTGATATGTCTGAATTACATTTTTTCCTCATGTTTATACTTGCAGTGTTGCGCTTTAATTCACTCACAGAGTTCGATCATCAATTTGCTGGCAGGAGGAGAGTCCCTCTTCAAAGGCCACATCTGTGAAGTCCTGAGAATGGTATTCACCCAGATTGACAGGACAAGAGCGCAGAGTGCCGTTGCGAATTCGCCAAAGACGCACGTTGTCACGGCCGCATGACACCATTCTTAAATCAAACCCCAGGACATACACAGAAAAAAGAAAATGTCAAGTTCGGCATAGGGAGTAATTCTACTTGCTGCAGGAGTCTTTCTACTCTTTGAAGCCAAGGGACTCTGCAGGAGCTGCCTCACTGTCACTGGTAATTGCCAAAGGTGCCATTTTCTTTTCCTTATGCTAATGTGGCATTCTAGATGTACTGTATTCATTTATAAATTATGACCAGCTTCTAATGACACTAAATAACGGTATATACAGAAATAAGAGCATAATAGTTGGGGAAAATGCATATATCGCTGGTCTTTAGTACCATTGACAAAAATATCAACCTATTAATTTTTACCTACCTGTATAATTGTTAAAAACTTCACTATTATCAATATCGAATCAAAATCAAAGCACATATAGTGTTGTTTTAGACACAACATTTCGCGAATTTTAAAATGGGTTTATTTACCAACCTGCCTTGTTACAGCACTTAAAGGAAAATGGCCCTGCTGAAATAAAAATGCAAAAAAAAGGCCCCTGTTTAAATTATTATGCACAAGTACCGTGTTTCATCGAAGAAAGCCACCTTGATTGCGTGAATGTCCACGTCGGTGTGTGCTTTGGCCAAGACTGTCATGATCCTGTCCTTGTGCACGTTCAGAGCGCTCCACACCACCACCAGCTACAAGGGGTTAAACTGATGAGTAGGAAAAACAGAGCCCGCTCTTTTGCATTATGAAGTAGTTAGGTTTACAAGATTCTACAGCGCCAACTGAATCTATCAGGATCGATTGGCCGTAAAACCATTTTTTTCATTCCAATCGTATCTTGAATTTAATTATGACTCACAGTTTTGCCATGACGGTCTTTGCCAGCCCCGCACAGAATGCCGCCACTGTATGAGAAGCTACGCAGAAGTCAAGAGCAATTAGAAAATGAACTATTCAGAGCTTATGGTCAAAGTCTGTTTAACTGAATACCTGAGGGAGGACAACGAATGAGCATGATTCCTTATTGTAGCGAGGCAGCTTCCTGTTTGGTAATCCCATACGTGAACAACACTGTGCTGTCCACTTTGGCCTGAGGCGAGAAGAGTAGTGCTGGCATTGAAATCGAGAGCAGACACCTACAAAGCAAGAGGGGATTGAACATTTTCTGAAATACTATATTAGAACTAATGAAAAAGATCAGATGGCTTTTTGTCAAAGAAGCAAAAGGCAACACTGGTAGTGAAGCGGGGAGAATCGTCTTATGTACCTTGTCGGTGTGACCTATAAAGAACCTCTGCTTTTTAGAAGTTATATTCATAGACACAATGACTGCATGGCACGGATACACCACTTCATCACCAGATTTGGTCCAAAGCGCCTGAAGAACAAAGGAGAGTCATTTCAAATGACAAAAAGTCTGTTTTCTCTCTGTCATTTTTTTGCAACACTAAAGCAGTCTTTAAAGGAACAGGCCACCGTTTTTCCATACTGAGATATGTTCTTACCTGAGCTTAGACGAGTTGATACTGTACGTACCTGTCTGGTCTTTGTGCGTGCCATCATGCAAAACGACCAAAGATGTTGTTAGCATTTGGCCTCTTCCAGTATATTCCTATTGCTTCAAATGGGGTGAAGTTGGAAGCTACCACGCTCTTCCACTGGCACGCACAAAGACCAGACAGGTACGTATCAACTCGTCTAAGCTCAGGTAAGAACATACAGTGCCTTGCGAAAGTACTAATACACCTTGAACTTTTGCACATTTTGTCATGTTTACAACCCTAAACGTAAAGACTTTATTTTGAATTTTTTACTGAAAGTTCACACACAAGTAACAGACAACTGTGAATTGAAAGCAAAATGATACATGTTAGATGTTATTTTTTCAAAAAATATAAAGTATTCATACCGCCTTTTCGGAGTGCATTAAATTGCCTTTATAACATTCCTAATGACTGCAGAATGTTCATACCTTGCCCTAACCATTAAATAGAGGCCCCCTGTGCATGATCTACTCTCAGTATAATTACAGCTGTTCTGTGAGGGCCTCAGAGCTATGGTCAGAGTGTATTGGTCACTAAACAACATCATGAAGGCCAAGGAGCACACCAGAGAGGTCAGGGATAAAGCTGTGGAGAAGTTTAAAGCTGCGTTAAGTTATACAAAGATTTCCCAAGATTTGAACATCTCACGGAGCACTGTTCAATCCATCATTCGGAAATGGAAAGAGTATAGCACCACTGCGAACTTACCAAGACACGGCCGTTCACCTAAACTAACAGACTGAACAAGGAGAGCACTGGTAAGAAATGCAACCAAGTGCCCCAAGATAACTCTGGAGGAGCTGCGACGTACTGCCGCTGAGCTGGGGGAATCTGTACATGGGACAACTAGAGTCGTACTCTACACAAATCTGGCCTTCATGGACGAGTGGCAAGAAGAAAGCCATTATTGAAAGGAGGCCATAAGAAATCCCGTTTGAAGTTTGCTAGAAGTCATATGAAGGAAACAGCTACCATGTGGAAGAAGGGGCTTTGGTCAGATGAGACAAAAATTTAACTTTTTGGCCCAAATGCAAAACGTTATGTATGGAGCAAACCTAACACTGCTCATCGTCCTGAGTGCACCATCCCCAGTGTCAAATATGGTGGGGGGAGCATCATGCTATGGGGCTGCTTTTCCTCAGCGGGGACTGGGAAGATTGTAAGAATAGTTGGGAAGATGGATGAAGCCAAATACAGGGACATTTTGGAGGAAAACCTGCTGGAGTCAGCAAGAGAATTGAGGCTGGGGCGGAGATTCACCTTCCAGCAGGACAATGACCCTAAACACAAAGCTAAATCTACAATGGAATGGTTTAAAACAAACATATTAATGTGTTAGAATGGCCCAGTCAAACTCCTGACCTAAATCCTATTGAAAATCTGTGGAAAGACCTGAAAACTGCTGTTCACAAACGCTCTCCTTCTAATTTGACAGAGCTTGAGTTGTTTTGTAAAGAGGAATGGGCTAAAATGTCAGTCTCTAGATGTGCAAACCTTGTAGTGATACCCCAAAAGACTTGCTGCTGTTATTGCAGCAAAAGGGGGTTCCACAAAGTATTCATTCATGCTGTATGAATACTTATGCACGCCCCACTTTTCACTTTTCTATTTTTTGAAAAATAACAGAATCATGTATCATTTTGCTTTCACTTCACAGTTGTCTGTTACTTGTGAGTGAACTTTCAGTAAAAAATAAATTCAAAATAAATTATTTATGTTTAGGGTTGTAAATATGACAAAATGCGCAAAAGTTCAAGGTGTATTAGTACTTTCGCAAGGCACTGTATCTCAGTATGGAAAAACGGTGGCCTGTTCCTTTAAAGAGATTTAAAAACAGTCTTACGTGTTTGTTTGTTGCACCTCCAAAACCAATGATACAATTGAGTTGGAGAATGGGGTCAGGAAGCAGCTTCTAATAACAAATAAAAGCAGTTGTTCTTTTATAATGACCGTTTTAATTGAACTTCATTTTTAGTTACCTCAATTTGCTGCTTTTTGCTTTCTTTTGATAGGTGAAGGTTAACTGTAGATATCTGAAACAAAATCCAATGTTTTTTGTTTTAGCATATTACATAATTACATTATTACAATACTTGACAGGTCAATGCGTTGGTCAAAACAAGTCTTTATCATCCTTCTCTTTCAGATATATTTAAATCTATTTGTCTTTTCAGACTGAGTGTGTCAAGCATGTTTGATTTCATAAGTCATCTAAACACCCTTCACAGACTTCAATTAGTCTAGATCACTGTTGCGCACCTTTTATCATGGAGCAAAAAAACAGTTCATGATCATTTTACCGCTGGCTCCCTGTTCATTTTTGTCTCGGACCTTATCCATATTTACACAAGAGCGCACACATCGAGGTCCGAGGACCAGCTCCAGCAACGGTGCCTAAAATGAAACTTAAAACTTCAACTGCGACAGGGGCTTCTCTGGGGTCCGACCTAAGCTGTGGGACGCTCTTGTCCTCCCATGATCAAGCAGATGGAGTGGTTTAAAGTCTAGACCCACTTTTATTCTCTGGCTTTTAACTTCACAAGGGTCGTGTATTTCTCTGTCTTTCATTTGTTTTTTACTTATTTATTTTATTCTGCTATTTATTGGTTGATTGTTAACTGCTTAATACATCAGTAGTTTCATTGTTTTTGTGTTTTTGTTTAAGTATAGCCTAATCATTGTTTACTCTCTACTACAGCCATTGCCCTGGTCAAATCGAAGAAGCAGGTGCGTCAAAGTAAATGACAAAGTCATACATGAAAACAATGAATAAGAGTCCATTATTTGGTGAAATCATATCAAATGAATATAGTCAATATATACAGCAGGCTTTACCTCCTCTTCACTTCCCTCACTGTGGTTTCTGAGGCTGTCACCCAAGTGCACAAACATGTGGATGCCGTCTCCAGTGTTAGCGCTTGGATTTGACCTGACGAGGTGTGATTCTGGGTGAACGATATCGTCTTCATATCGATCTTCATGTGGCTCATCTCTGTCAGGAAGACGGCTCTCCTCCTGATGAGAGGACAGCACACCGAGCTCTGGAATGTCTGTGACCAAGAGAGTCTGACTTCTGGGATGCTGGGAAGTAAAATCAAATTGATAAATACCTACAACTAAACACCATCAAACAGAAAGAGCTCGTGGTAACAGGGAAAATAAAAGTAGAGAATCTAAATGACATTCCGACAAAAAAAAGGTTCTTGTTTTCAGAGAGTAACACTTTCACTAATAAAACAATGGACCTTAAGGGCTCAGTTTTTCTCTTACTGGTTTGGGAGTTGTTATCTGTTGGATTAGAGAAACACGATCCTGGACTGGTTTGCTGACGGAAACACAGCGAGGTCTTTCTCCTATAGGAGGGCTTGAGATCATACCTGCAATGGCATAAAATAGAGGATAATTGCCAAACACTGATTTAATGGGACTTCCCATTACGGCTACACAAAGGTAAGTGAAAGTGCCAGATTTGACAAAGATGAAGCACTAGCAGTATTTTCTGAACAGAGTTACAATGCAGGCAATGCAAACAATGGCACCAATGGAGCAGTGCTTATTTTAATCATTCTGTATTCAACAGTTACTCACTAGGCTCTGGGGTTTGATGCTGTGTTTGAATAGAGTCAAAGGGTAGCTTGGTTCCTTCAGACGGAAACCTGTGGTTTTACAGAAGAAAATGACAGTATGTAGACAAAAAAAGGTTGCATTTATGTGATATCAGACTCTAAAGAGCAGGTGGCAAGGCATATTTATTTATACCACGCATTTCATTCACAAGGCAACTCAATTTATTCTAAAGTGCATTGAATATAGCAGTATATAGCACAAAGTCACAAGACTAAATGGAAAGGATATTTCTATGTAGTTTAACTGGAAAACATTAACTGTGGGGGCCTGTTGTATTAAGAGGGCATGTACGTGATGTCATAGCATTGCAACAGTATGGCAACAGAATCAAGTAAGTGGCAAATGGGAATTGTTATTTTTTTTATAAGACAGGACGTATCGAATGTTGAGGTTTCTGTTTAGAATGACAATTATGTATATCCTCTACAGGCCTACAACATAGCAGAATTACACTGATGAGTGATATTCCCAAAGGTACCTTATGTAGTCATAAAGGTCATGCCAGGAACTTCCTCTGGCTACAGGAAATGCCATATCCCTGGGAACAGGACCTGTGCCCCGAGAGGACGACAACCCCATGAGCCTGGCTTCACTGAAAGACACACCTTCAGATAGACAAATCAGTCAAGATTCATTACAACTCCACAATTCCAATATGCTAGACATGATGCAAAACACATAAAATCAAAGAAAATGAAAACAGAATCTTACCAGGATTAAAAAGAAGGTCACTGGTGAATGTGTTTTTCACTGCCATGTTCGCGCAAAGTTTAATGGTCTTGAGGTGATTGTAGGAGCGACTGAGATATGTAGAAAGTATGGATTGCAGATCCAGCATGAGACAAGTCCAACGCACTGTGGATGGCGCAGGACCTATCAAGCCTAAAAAGAACAAGAAATAGATTCAAAATCATTCACCCAGCAATTGTTGTTATGTTGTTAATTGTTAAATTTTGGGTATTACCATGTCTGGCGGCTTTAGCTGTGTTTTCATATACGGAATCCTTGGCTGCTCCACAAAGGAACGGAAACTGTAGCCACGTAGCTGTCGACTTGAACTCTTTGAACATGTTTGAAAATGAGATCCGCACAACCTGGCCCTCCTACAGGAAAGAATATTAACTTTCAAATGATGTGCAACACATTGAATGATAAACCTTGAAGCTAATTAAAACAAAGAAAAAAGTAGGTCTGTTCATATATATCTGTGCATAGATGCGTTACAATGTTGTTGTTGTTTTTTCACAATCTTGCAGTCTAAGAAATGAAATGAGAGCCTTTCAAGACCTCATGAAACTTCTCTTCTTAGACAAACAGGCAGCCAGCAAAAGTTTATCTTGCAACTTTTCAATGCACTACTTCTAATAGAGACAACCAAAGGAAGGTAGATACCTCTGCAGCAACATCTATGTGAACCACAAAATACTTCGAAGGGGTAGGTCGAAAAAGCAAGTATAAGTATTTTCCAGTTAACCCCAGACTCTGGCTGCTGCTTTTGGGTAAAAGGATGTAGCTGTTAGCAGGAATAGGCCCCTTGATCCTGAACACAGGGCATCTCAGAGTTTTATCCTGAGATCAGGAATAAAGAAAATACATCAATATACATATTTATAATAATGGAATACACTTATAACAGCTCATTTATACCATGGATGTGGTGACTTCACCCTCTTTCATAGATTTCTTCCACTCTTCAATTTTAAAATGTTTAAAAATGTTGACATACGGATGCTGCCAACCTGCAAAGCAAATCATTAGGAAGATCTCAATAACTAGCGTTTTTCAAGTATTATCAAATCTGTGTTTATAAGGAAACCTTACCTTTGGACGCCATTGCTAGTGGATAGGGAATATCCACCTGTTGATGTCCAGACTTCAAGAGGTGATAGCGCTACTGTACTAGTGCTTGTTAGCTAGCATGCATTGCGCTTGTAATAATAAGGCATTTCCGACATTCATCATACTGATTCATGATAGATATATGGAGAATGATAGCCTGACTTCAACTTATCCCGAACAACCACAAATGGCACTTTGACAAGACCAATCCCATTCACAGCAAAAATACAAATCCCTCTTCCCGCTTCAGCCACCGCGGTTGTCACGACAGCACCGACGCTCGTAGTTTGGGTGGGTGGCGCTTTTGCAAGGGTTGCTGGGTAATGGAGTTCCTACCAAATATATCTGGCAAAGTTATACGGTCTGTGATGTTACTTGAACATTATTCACTCAGGTGGATGACCAAGTAAAAAGTAAAGTAGTGACCCAAATAATTACTCAAGTAAAATTAAAATTACTTAGGTAAAGTACTTGCTACATCAATGGTACGACAAAACATCAACACAAGTGAAAATGTTGATAGATTTTTCTTTATTTTGTTTCAGGCTGCACACGTTTACCAAAGAAAATTCCTAATTTGTGAACATCTTGACTGCCCATGGCAAAAAAAGGAGAGACTGTCCATCCATCCATCCATCCATTTTCTTCCGCTTTATCCGGGCTGGGTCGCGGAGGCAGCAGTCTCAGCAGAGATGCCCAGACTTCCCGATCCACGCACACCTCCTCCAGCTGTTCTGGGGGACCCCGAGGCGACACCAGGCCAGCTCGGAGACATAGTCCCACCAGCGTGTCCTGGGCCTTCCACGAGGCCTCCTCCCAATAGGACATGCCTGGAACACCTCCCGAGGGAGGCGACCAGGAGGCATCCGGAACAGATGCCCTAGCCACCTCAGCTGGCTCCTTTCGACGTGAAGGAGTAGCGACTCTACCCCGAGCTCCTCCCGGGTAACTGAGCTCCTCACCCGATCTCGTAGGGTGTGCCCAGCCACCCTGCGAAGGAAACTCATTTCGGCTGCTTGTATTCGCGATCTTGTCCTTTCGGTCATTACCCAGATCTCATGACCATAGGTGAGGGTGGGAACGTAGATCGATCGGTAAATCGAGAGCTTTGCCCCCTGACTCAGCTCTCTCTTCACCACAACAGTCCGATACAGCGACCGCATCACTGCTGACGCTGCACCGATCCGTCTATCGATCTCACGCTCCATCCGTCCCTCACTCGTGAACAAGACCCCGAGATACTTGAACTCCTCCACTTGAGGTAAGGACTCCCCACCGACCTGAAGCGGGGAAGCCACCTTTTTCCGGTGGAGAACTATGGCCTCAGATTTGGAGGTGCTGATCCTCATCCCGGCCGCTTCACACTCGGCTGCAAACCGCCCCAGTGCGCGCTGGAGGTCCTGATTTGATGAAGCCAACAGAACAACATCATCTGCAAACAGCAGAGATGAGATCCTGAGGTTCCCAAACCGGACACCCTCCGGCCCCTGGCTGCGCCTAGAAATTCTGTCCATAAAGATAATGAACAGAACCGGTGACATAGGGCAGCCCTGGCGGAGACCAACATGCACCGGAAACAAGTCTGACTTACTGCCGGCAATGCGAACCAAGCTCCTGCTGCGGTCATACAGGGAACGGACAGCCCTTAGCAGAGGGCCCCGCACCCCATACTCCCGGAGCACCCCCCACAGGGCACCACGAGGGACACGGTCGAACGCTTTCTCCAAATCCACAAAGCACATGTGGACTGGTTGGGCGAACTCCCACGAACCCTCGAACACCCGATGTAGGGTATAGAGCTGGTCCAGTGTGCCACGACCGGGACGAAAACCGCATTGTTCCTCCTGAATCCGAGGTTCGACTATCGGCCGGATCCTCCTCTCCAGCACCCTGGAGTAGACCTTACCGGGGAGGCTGAGAAGTGTGATCCCTCTGTAATTGGAGCACACCCTCCGATCCCCCTTCTTAAAGAGAGGGACCACCACCCCGGTCTGCCAATCCAGAGGCACTGTCCCCAACCGCCACGCGACGCCGCAGAGACGTGTCAGCCAAGACAGCCCTACAACATCCAGAGACTTAAGGTACTCGGGACGAATCTCATCCACCCCCGGGGCCTTGCCACCGAGGAGCTTTCTAACCACCTCAGTGACTTCAGCCTGGGTGATGGACGAACCCCCCTCCGAGTCCCCAGCCTCTGCCTCCTCATCGGAAGACGTGACAGTGGGATTGAGGAGATCCTCGAAGTACTCCTTCCACCGCCCGACCACATCCCCAGTCGAGGTCAACAGCTCCCCGCCCGCACTGTAAACAGTGTTGGTGAAGCACTGCTTCCCCCCTGAGGCGCCGGATGGTTTGCCAGAATCTCTTCGAGGCCGACCGATAGTCCTCCTCCATGGCTTCTCCGAACTCCTCCCAGACCCGAGTTTTTGCCTCTGTGACAGCACGAGCTGCAGCACGCTTGGCCTGCCGGTACCTCTCAGCTGCCTCCGGAGTCCCACAAGCCAACAAGGCCAGGTAGGACTCTTTCTTCAGCTTGACGGCATCTCTTACTTCCGGGCGCCACCACCGGGTTCGGGGATTGCCGCCGCGACAGGCACCAGAGACCTTACGGCCACAACTGCGAGCAGCCGCATCGACAATGGAGGAGGAGAACATGGTCCACTCGGACTCCATGTCTCCAACCTCCCTCGGAATCTGGGTGAAGCTCTTCCGGAGGTGGGAGTTGAAGACCCTACTGACAGAAGGATCCACCAAACGTTCCCAACAGACCCTCACAACACGTTTGGGCCTGCCAGGTCTGACCGGCTTCCTCCCCCTGCCAGCGGATCCAGCTCACCACCAGGTGGTGATCGGTTGACAGCTCAGCCCCTCTCTTCACCCGAGTGTCCGAGACACGCGGCCGGAGATCAGATGACACAACTACAAAGTCGATCATCGACCTCCTGCCTAGGGTATCCTGGTGCCACGTGCACTTATGGACACCCTTGTGCTCGAACATGGTGTTCGTTATGGACAAACTGTAACTAGCACAGAAGTCCAATAACAGAACACCACTCGGGTTCAGATCGGGGAGGCCGTTCTTCCCCATCACCCCGTCCAGGTCTCACTGTCGTTACCCACGTGGGCGTTGAAGTCCCCCAGTAGAACAATGGAGTCCCCAGTCGGAGCACTATCTAGTACCCCTCCCAGGGACTCCAAGAAGGCCGGGTACTCTGCACCGATGTTGGGCCCGTAGGCCGAGACAACAGTGAGAGACCTGTCCCCAACCCGAAGGCGTAGGGACGCGACCCTCTCGTTCACCGGGGTAAACTCCAACACGTGGCGGCTGAGCTGGGGGCTATGAGCAAACCCACCCCAGCCCGCCGTCTCTCCCCGCGGGCAACTCCAGAAAAATGGAGAGTCCAGCCTCTCTCCAGGAGTTGGGATCCGGAACCCAGGCTGTGCGTGGAGGTGAGCCCGACTATATCTAGCCGGTATCTCTCAACCTCCCGCACAAGCTCAGGCTCCTTCCCCCCAGCGAAGTGACGTTCCATGTCCCGAACGCCAGAAGCTGCGCACGCGGACCAGGTCGTCGAGGCACCCGCCCTTGACTGCCACCTAGTCCTCTCTGCACCCGACCCCTACGGATCCCTCTGCGGGTGGTGAGTCCACAGGAAGGCGGGCCCACGTCATCCCTTCGGGCAAAGGCCCGACCACCAGGCGCTCGCATTCGAGCCCCAACCCCAGGCCTGGCTCCAGGGTGGGGCCCCGGCTGCGCCATACCGGGCGACGTCACGGTCCTTGAATGTTGTACGTCCATATGAGTCTTCTGAACTGCTCTTAGTCTGACCCGTCACCTAAGACCTGTTTGCCATGGGCCTCCCAGGAGAGACTGTTATTAAGCTAATTATTTGATCATATGAATGATGGTAGCTCAAGAACCTCTATGATAGACAACTCATGTGCAACTTACACAGAAAAATATTTTGAAATTTTATATAATTTAACTTTGGTTCATTTTCATATGTGTTACAGTATACATTCATGTTCCTGTAGGATATCTGTGTAAGTTCTCAGTCGTACAGGAGTTGTCCATCTTCAATGAAGGTACTTGAGTCATCTTCTGTACTAGGTAGGTGAAGTCTCCAAACGTTTCGCCTCTCATCCAAAAGGCTTCGTCAGAGGACGAATTATCCTGTAGGATAATTTGCCCTTTGCCAACCATCCACTACAGGTTGCCACTGGGGCAACCTGTAGCAGCACCAGAGCAGCACCAGAATACCCATGATCTCCAGATTTTGAGGTTCATGGTGAGAATCACCTGGCTGGAGGACTTGTTGATGTGAGAAACTGGAGCACCCAGAGGAAAACTATGCATGGAGAAAACATGCAAACTCCACTACACTGTCGATTTATCAAACCCAGGAACTTCTTGCTGTGAGGCGAGATTACTGATCCCTCAGACACCGTGCCACTATTGCCACACACATAATTGACCCACCTCTATTTATACTTGCGACTGGTCACTATTTTCAAATAATCTATTCCTGCTTGATCCAAACCCATTCATCCATGTTGTTCTGGACCTATATGTACTACAGTCTGTGTGGTAACATTTTATTTTACACTACCCTTGATACATTGTACCAGCCAAATTTAGTACTTGTATATAACGTGCTTTGTTACAATCTGTAATAACTTGTACATATGTGGTACACACAATGGAATATTGTCTATTTGTAGTATGGAGGTATATATTGTAATAAGACATGGTTAGGATTAGGGTCTTTGGTTTTGGTTTTGTTATATTATGTACATCCAAACACATTATTCCATTGTGTATGTACCACATAGGTACAAGTTATCACAGATTGTTACGTAACACATGGCATTGTTCAAAATTTGTTAGGTACAATGTAGCAAGAGGAGTGTAAAATAGTGTGTTTCACCAAATGATGTAGTGAGACATGAGTAAATCTTTGATTTTCATATCTTCATCTGCTCTTCATCTCTCAGTGCATCGTGACGATGCAGTGGCTGGCTATCGTCATAGAAGACGATAGCCAGCCACTGTCCCAACACTTCAAGCATCTTTTATCACGGCAGAGATAAAGACTTCCTTGTGCCAAGAAATATGTGTACAGGACTTTCTTTGTGCCCTGTGCCATCCGGGAGCTGAATAAGTTGTAACCCCCAATGTTGCTCAGTCTGTTCCGTTCCTTTTCTTTTGATGAGGTGAATCGGCTGCTGCTGTGTATCTGCAATGAACTGATTTTATAATGAACTTCAAGTGTATTATGTATTTATTATACTTTCTGGGAAAATGTACTTGAATGAATGTGTGAGAAAGCCAAAGCCACATTTCTTCCATTATTGTGCATGGTAGACAAGTTTTTCTATTCTTCTTTGGCAACATTGATTGGCACTTCTAATATCAATCACAGTAAATTATGAACGAATAGCCCTTATTCAATCTTGTTTTCATGTGGTCAGGCCTTTAATTTATGAAATAAAGACAACCTCTGATGAGGCTATTTTCATTAAAATGTGTTTTAATGTATACAATTAGCCCATTATTCACATAATTTGAACAATTGACACAGAAACTTATTGACAACATAATTATAAACACGAATACACATAGTACGTTACAATGAAATGGCACCATATATTCACCCTACATCTAAATTTACAGCATGAGGCAGTCCCTCCACAGGGTCCTGTAAGTGTACGAGAAAGGCTACCTGCATAGTCACTGGTTGCTCTATGTTAGTCTTTAGTTCAGCATTGTGATCTATACTGTCAGTTTTCATTGAGCCTGATGCACAATTTTGCAGAGAAGTGTGTAGTTGTGGGGTGAGCGGCTGACTCTGACTCCTGAATGACTGTAAACTGTCTGGAGTTGGTGACCTTTCAGGCAGTGAGAACCTGTTGCCTTCAGGCACTGTGGCAATAGAGAATGTTTCCACTCGAGAGTCAGCCACTGCTAGTCACTGTCCACAGCACACCATTGGAGCCTGTGTTCTCCAACTCTGTAGCTTTCTCTTCAACTCTGCTCGTACCTGTGCGACAGGGAGAAAAGTCACTTTCAGATTTTTTCTACTGGCTGCTTATCTTGAGGCCATTTTATGCCTTCCCACTCAAATTAAACTACAGTGCTCAAACTATAACTGGGTAAGGATCAAAACACTTTCTGTTTGGCCAAAAGCCAAGATTTTTGGAATCTTAAATGGAAAGTCAACAACAATTTATATTGCCGAATTATCCGCATCACAAGAAGCTTCTATCGGACTAAAGTTTACACATTTTTTGTAAACATATATATATATATATATATATATACAGTATATATATATATATATATATATATATAGACATATATATATATATATACATATATATTTTAAGTGCTGTTTATCACGAATTTTGTAAATATACATTACATCTCTATCCCAATATTCAACAATATTCAAGAATTGCAACGTCAGGCCTGGGGCAAAATCCAGCCCTCCAATATTTTCTGGCTCCTAAGATGATTTTACTGAAATATTGTCATTTCCTTAACATGTCCCCCCGAAGAAGTGGTCACTGTGAGGAGGTACAGCCTTCTGTTGTTTGACTTGGGAAAAAAATCAGCTACTCAGCAAACTTGTCTATCGTGCAGTATCCTAAAGCTGCAAACACTGGTATCTTCATTTGATTGGTCAAAATAATAATATATATCAAAATGTAATAAGGAACTTGACTGATTGTGACATTTTGTGAGTTCTAAACCCGCTGGCACTACTACAGTGTACTTTAATA
The DNA here is from genome assembly GCA_007210695.1 of Neogobius melanostomus. NCBI lineage: Eukaryota > Metazoa > Chordata > Actinopteri > Gobiiformes > Gobiidae > Neogobius > Neogobius melanostomus. Next base: position 59,429 of record VHKM01000606.1, read on the forward strand.
TCAAATAATCGTCCATTTATTTCTACTGCAGTGAGTAATTTCATAAAAGATACAAACCTCTTTATTAGCATAACAGTACAACACAGCCACAATGAATCCCTATGAAGAAACAAGAAAGGGAAATTAATTGCAGTTTTGTATGGATCAATTATGAAATCTATTTAAGTTTACCTGAAATGAATTGAGAAAAAGTGTAAAGAAGAGCTTTATGTAGCGCAGCATTCCTGTTGTCTGCTCATCAGTGGCAAAGATGAATATCAGTTCATGGATACCAAACAGAGGGATCAGGGTGAGTGTTGCCTTGGCCAGTCTGACAGGACAAACATAAAAACATAATTTAGCATCTGTAAAAAGGAAACAAGACCGCTTCATTTAGACCCACCTCAATTTATAACAAGGATAGCCTCTTTGATTGCTGGCTCTGAGCTTTGAAAAAATCACTTTGATGACTTTCAGAAAAATTATGAAGTTAATCTGTTGGGAAACAAAATGGTAGAAGCTGATAAATAAATAAAGAAAAAATTACAACAGAAAAACCTTTAAGAAGGCCATGAATAAAGACTAGTCAAAGAACAACAATCCAAAATTGTAATAGCAGCCCTAGACACAAAAGTATAGACACAAAAATATCAGCTTACCAGTGAAGCAAAAAGAATAGGAAATCGAATTATCCACCAATAGTTCATGTTGTCATTAAATGCCCAACACCTTGGAAAAAAGTGTGTTATTTTTTACAATGTTTGTCCCTGCATGTCTGTGTACGATCCAATATTATGTAAATTACTCTTTGTTTTCTTTTAAAAGCTTCATCGCACTCCAAGGAATCACAAACAGCAGCGGGGTTCCTGAAAAAAAAACCACAAGCAGCAGAATCTAAGATTTGGCGCAGCAACATTTGACCTCATTTGAACTGAGTACATTTCATTCTCGATTATGACTTTAATCTATCCAGTATCCCCCAAAACCTGTACAGGAAATAGCAAAAGCTAACAAGAACATTGTAAAAGGAAACAAACAAAAGGGTTTGGACTTACCCCATCCCAAACAGATGTAGTGGTAATATTTGTTATTATCACTAAATACTGATGTGATGAGCACTGAATATAAGTATAGAGCCTCTCCAAAGAACCAGTGGTGATTGGCTAACACGCAGTACTGCATCATGACCTGGGCAATCCTGCAGCCAATAGCAGCCTATGAGAATTAGAGAGAATCATGTTCAGTAAGTCATTGTCCAGTTCAAGCAAATTGAGATCTGGCTCTTGCAGTTATTCCGTCTAATTCTTACTTTCTTCCTGGCAACACTAAAGTCTACTTACCTGATGACTTAACATTTCACTAACGTCAGATTGCTTCACAATTTCTCGTCCCCAATGTCTCTCCACCATCTTGTCTTTGACTATGATAGACACGGCTCTCAGGATGAAGGACATGAAGAGGTTGGCGTGGATATAGTTCCTTGTGCAGTGTAGTTTTCTGTCAAAATCATAACCTTTACTTTGTCCCCGAATACAAATACAGCATAAACTGCAATATGCACAGTGGTCTGTTACCTAAAGCTTAAAAGGATAATAAGTGCCAAAGTAAGCGTGAAGAGCGATAATGAATATCCAATTGTGTACACCATCCTGAAGTTCAGCAAAAGTTGATTGACCCACAACTGTAAAACAAAAGCAAAGATAAGTCCTGAATAAAAATCAAAATACAAAATGTGGTGATAACAAACAAACTTAGCATAGAAGGTAAATCTGGGCAATGAGTTAGAGTAGGTTTCTTTTTAAAACAAAAATGGGTTGCAACACAAGTTCCCTCTGGAGGCTTGTATTCAGCCTGTGGTTGAACAAAGGTCATTATTGCTGATAAAGCTTCTTGAGAGGATGAGAGGCAAAATGTCTGGCATTTAAACTACAGATGACGGCTTAAGCACATTTGTTTATGGAATAATAATAATAAATAATAATGCATCGGTTTTATATAGCGCTTTTCTGGACACTCAAAGACGCTTTACATTGCACTATTCATTCACTCCATACTTGATGGTGGTAAGCTACTATTGTAGCCACAGCTGCCCTGGGGCTCTGAGAAATTTCACACACATCAGGGCAATAATTAAAACATTTAAGTTTTATAAAGTGGTGGCTATGACAATTCAGGAGTCAGAGGGTCACCAATTTGAGTCCAAGCGCGGCTGTAATTACACTCTCCTTGCCTACAAACATGAACATATGGCTGGTTCACTGCCGATTACTGACACAAAAAGACACAAAACATTTAAAAAGTGTAAAAAATCTGTTGGGAGGATCCAGTGGGGCAGATCTTCCGCCTGGCGCAAGGACAGCGCTGCTCCAAATGCGACGTTAGACAAGAGTCATCTCACTGTTGCACTATTTGACGGCGCCACTGGTGAGAGGGAGTCACTTACTCAAAAAAAAAGAGGTCGACAGGCGTGGTTTATTTCAAGCAGCACAGAGCGCTGCTCTCCTATGGTAGCCTTCACATTCTTTTCCTCGTTTACATCGCGCTTCCTCGTGTTCTTCCTTTTCCTTCCTTCCCGAGAGAAACAGATGTACATCCGGTCCCATTGTGGTGCCAGTCTGCACTCAGCCGTAATTGCGTTAACGCAACCCAAAAAAAGCATGTGTTCATACCCACTACCCTATCACCCCTCTCCCTTGCCCCATCCCGGCCCCTTTAATTGGTCATGGGAGTGTGTCCTGCCCATAGACATATTATTAATAGACCGTCAATACTCACTCCTCCCCGTTTACCATAATGACCACGTTCGAGGGGGAGATCCTGGCGGATTTACAGACTCCTCCTCCCCAGCTCTGACGAAGCATGTTCCTAATAAGGGCATAAGGGCGGGATCTTCACTGTAGACTCGGCCCTTGCGTGACGTGTAGCTCGCGCAGCTCCAATGCTAACAGTCAGACCCCCGTTAAGTAGGAGATTTCTAAAACTTATCCTACCATAACCACCCCGGTGCCTCTAGTTGTGTCTAACCCAGCGTAATCACAGGAGGAATATCTAGCTCTAGACAGTTCCAAAAAATTAGGCACCGGGCATTAAAGTTGTTTTTAATGTGTCTAAAGTCCAATGCATTCCAATGAGGGCCTAGCGGGTATATGGCGGTACTACAGCAATGGAGGAGCAATGGTGGCCTCCAGTGTCGTCGTCGCAAATCAGAGCAGCTAGCACCCATTGGTTCTGCCTAGCCTGGCTAACACTAAAATCACAAGTGATATTTAGTCTGGGGACCACCAATTCATTTTCTCGTAGGAGAGGTGTGGTTTACGATTGTCCATAGCCGTTTATTGGGCGCTACGAATGTCTATCATACTGTATGCGTCTGCACGTAGCCATAGCCAATCGTATCATCGTATCAGATGACGTATGACGTACCCGCTGTAAACTTGTGAGCTAAACTATTTAGAACATGGTCTAAAGCTTGATCGAAAGATGGCGTCGCGTCTGCTGCTGTCATGTTGGATCCGCAAATATTTTTTAATTTTTTTATCCCTAAACAAACAACAAGCTTCCGTATGTCGAATAGTGCGTCATCGTCTTGACGTCCCTCCTCATTCTGTGACTGGTCCCCAAATCCATGTGAAAATGTCGGCCATGGTCCCCAGGCTGTTGTGAAGTTCGAAAAGATTCGAGTGCACACAGCAGTCTGGCGTTAGCCAGGCTATGTCCTGCCTACTTACAGTGCTAGGTTTATTTTTTGATAAGGGGTCTGCACTGATGTTTGTGCACTCTACAACATACCATGTACTATTGTTGTATGCTCCAACAAAATTTTGTTGCTGTTCTTTTTTGAATGATAATGACAATGAAACATGATTGATTGATAGGTCTGAAACTGCAAGATCTCACAGTGTACACAAAAAGTCACAAAAAGTTACGCGATAGTCAGTGTTTAGAAACACAAGAGCAGGCCCAGTGTTTCCATAAATCACTGCTTGAGAGCTGTGTATGAGTGTGGCCTTGTGTTAATATACTGGCTGCAGGTAGTAAGGCGGAGAGTCGATTTCTTAGCGGCAGGTCATGTTAGTGGCCCTACCTCTTGAGCAGTAACCTCTATTTCCTCCTCACACTGGCTCTTGTCTCTCCACACATCTCCATTGTCATCTCTCTCCCAGAAACTATTAGAATCACAGCGCCGACGCACCACACCTTGGGACACTGCAGGGGGCAAAGACATTGACTTGAATCAGACCACAAGATTGAAACTATATATAGACAAGGTCCCTAATGACAAAAGGAAAGGAGGCCATATAAACATTATGAATACAGCTTTAGTAAGTGCAATGGGGGAAGGCAAATAAGAAGACAACTTTACAGTAGGAAACACAAAACCTCAACCCAGTGTAGTGGGTAGCAAAAGGGAAGAGGTGTACAAACAAACAGAAGGTCATGAAGAAATTAATTCAAATTAATACAACTGTTATTGCTCTATCCAAAGGCAGGGGAAAGAAAAGTAGCAACAGACAGCACTTCACAATAAATAGAACAAAATATGACTACAGGTTGAAGTTAATTAAAAAACTGTATGTACATTATGTCTTTAATTCATTAAAACAACAATCATTTTTTCGCTCACACCTTGAAACCTTTGGTAAAAACTCCCCCCAAAACAAACTCTCTTTGCCTTTAATAATACGCTGCTGAAAAATAACATAAAAGAAAAATCTCAAAGTTGTATAAAGCAAAATAAAAAAGGGTATAAGATCAAGTTTACAATCCAATTCCAATTTGGAATGGGCTCGGGGAGTCAGTGTCTAGAAATGTCATGATGCTGAAATTGGAGGAAAATAATCGAAACAGACCTAGGCTATGAATACTGAAACACTAATTAGAGTTCAAATATTCTGCAGGCTTATGATGCATATGTGGTACAATGTGTGTCCTGCAATACCTTTGTTAAACCAAGGAAGGTAGAATGGACAGGAGATGTTGACCATGGTATCAGCGGGTGTGTCTGGCCAGCAGGCATACCCATCAAACGTCCTGTTGCAGAATAAGCCGCCTTGACAAAACACACAGATGTAATGCACACCACCATTCATGATATTGTTTTCACTTATTAAAGCTAAAGAGGCCATTTTATGTTATGAATTTTCATTTTAATATTTGACATCTTCGTAGGTCACATCCTCATCCCAAGAATCAATAATAAACATAATAAATGTAAAACCAGGGGAAACTCCATTCTTTTTTTGGAGTTTTCCCTCCAAAAAAAAACTGCCGTCTAAACGGAATGTCACAGTCTCCCATATGACATTCAGGAAATGTACCTGGAGTAACCTCTTCGCTCTCGATCATTTTGACACAATCATCTTTATACTGGAGCCACTTCTGGTACGTCGCCTCCAGGACTTTACCATTGGCTATTTCAAACTGGAGAGAATACAGGAAGGTTTACAAAAACACTTAAAGTCAATTGAATTCAAATACATTTTCAGACAATGTAAGAGCCACAGCATGTAGTACTTAGTGTAGCAACGAAAAAGCATCTTACGCTATATAAGATGAACATTTCCGTAAGATGAAAGGCTATATATACTGGTATGACAAATTGAGCATGGCACTTGGCCATAAAGACAGCATAAAAAGGGGCATTTTCTTAAGGATAAAGGCTTTGATGTTGCACTGGGTGGATTAGGATTACTTCCACAATTCACTGTCCCTGAACACACTTTGCCTGTCCACCTGAAATTGTAAGAGCTGTATTGTGCACAAAGAAAACAGATTTACGTACAGTGTGGGCACATCTATGAGCAGGGTTCTAAATGTTCATTTAGCTCTCCATGGCATGTTTATGAATAAACTTCTGCTTTGGCTTCTATTTGTGTAAAAAAATGCCCTCAAACCATAATGACTGCAATTGTCTGCCTTTCCAATATGATCCCCCCCCCCCCCCCCTTTTATCTTACTGTACGTTTTTCCTGTTCAATAGTAGTCAAATGTAAGACTGACCTTTGAAAGTTGTAGGAACAGCACACAGAGAAAGGCTGTTATATCCTGAGTCATCTCCATCATCATTCAAACGTGCGTTCAAATCTTCCTCCTGCAAAAGTTAAATGAATATTACAGTATTTCCCTCCTAATTATACTTCAGTTGGGCCAAAGAACGTCAATACACTAAATTATGAAGCTGAAATGATTGGGTGATGCCACTTTATCAAGGTTGTTTGGGTATAACTGTGTAATTCCAAGTAGACTATCTTTCAAAGAACAACAATAAAAGTTCCCCAAAAGGTTTCTCATTAGAGAGATGTACCCTATGAATCCTTATACCTTTCCACACAGAACATAATATGTTCTGTGTGAGAGCCTTTGTAGAGCCTTTCAAAGATATCTTGCCTTTTTTTGGATTCTGATCAGTCTAGCACATGGTCGATTTAACACCCATGGCTTATTTCCTTAGAATTTGACAAACTTATTTTTTTATGTGTGTGTTTGTGTGTTCGTAAATGTATAGCAGAGTATTCCCAGTCATAACAAAATCACATAAAATTATAGTATGTCAATAATCCTAGCAGCCACTTTGAGTAGCATGTCGAGCCCTAGCCAAATCTACAGGGCTCTGTCACTCGAGACTTGCAGTCAAACACTGATTTAAATTAGGCCTACAGCCTATACCACTTGATAGATGGCATTTTGCTTTTAGCTTCTGGCAAAATAGATGGAAGAGAAAAAGCCTGTAGGAGTTGAGGGGGAACAATAAGGAATTGCCACACGCTGTGGATGTTGATTGGCAGTTATAGCCACACAACATCTTGTTTATTACAGTCGGACTAAAATTCCAAAGACATTTAATAAGATTGAAATTCTACTGAGATATCTAAAATTATATAATATCAATCAATCAATCAAACTTTATTTATAAAGCGCTTTTCATACCGAAAGGTATCACAAAGTGCTTTACAGATTCCAACATGTAAAACAATACGCCCCGCATCATACATCCATACACACATACACACACATACACACATATATACACATATACTCTTTTATATATATATATATATATATATATATATATATATATACACATACACATACCCTGGTATTTGTGGTGGTGGACAAAGAGCAGAGGAAAGCCGTGGTGGTTGACAGAGCAATACCTAGCGACTTCAACATCAGGAAAAAGGAACACGAGAAACTAGAGAAATACCAGGGGCTCAGAGAAGAGCTAGAGAAGGCCTGGAGAGTGAAGGCATCAGTGGTACCTGTGGTCGTTGGGGCACTCGGGGCAGTGATCCCCAAACTGGAGGAGTGGCTCCAGCAGATCCCAGGAAATACATCAGACATCTCGGTCCAGAAAAGTGCAGTTCTAGGAACAGCAAAGATACTGCGCAGAACCCTCAAGCTCCCAGGCCTCTGGTAGAGGACCCGAGCTTGGAGGAAAAAGAGACCGCCCGCGGAGGGTCTCGAGCGACTGTTCTGTCTATCAGGAGCTGGTGTTTGGCACCTCTGGTATCTTTACCGATTCCCTTCTGAGCTGTGCTCATGTATTGATTCATATGCCCGCTTATCTTAGCCGCTATGGTGCTGGACATGAGCTTCCACGTTGTAGAGAGGCAGGTTATTGGCCGATAGTTGGATGGGACTGTACCCTTTGAGGGATCCTTCAGGATCAGGATTGTGCGCCCTTCGGTTAACCATTCAGGGTGATTCCCATCTCTCAGCATCTGGTTCATTTGTGCTGCCAAGCGCTCATGGAATGCTGTGAGTTTCTTTAGCCAGTAGGCGTGTATCATGTCAGGGCCTGGTGCTGTCCAGTTTTTCATACCTGAGACTCTTTCTTGGATGTCTGTCACTGTGATGGTAACTGGATCCTGTTCAGGGAGGTTGCTGTGGTCCTCTCTCAGAGCCACCAGCCACTGTGCATCACTGTTGTGTGCTGCCTCCTTCTCCCATATGCCTTTCCAGTACTGTTCAGTTTCCAGCCTTGGTAGGTCTGTCTGCTATATATATATATATATATATATATATATATATACACATATACATACATACACACATCCACACACATACAATATATCATTAGGACTAAATGAATAGATGTCAGTTAAAAGCCAAGCTAAAAAGGTGGGTCTTGAGCCTGCTCTTAAAGACATGAACGTTCTCTGCGGTCCTGAGCTCCTCTGGCAGGTCGTTCCAGAGGCGAGGGCCATAATATTGGAAAGACGCCTCGCCATGAGTCTTTCTGTTGACTTTAGGAATAACTAGGAGACACCTGCCCATGAGATGGTTTGTTTATTGGTTTATTTGGTAGGGACAGTACAAGTTAATGAACAAGCCACACCGGATTGTAGCCTTGGGCTAATTTCCATCCGTCGTCCCCCATGCGCACTCTCAAACACACTCTCATTCATCCTGGCCTATTGTACATGTTTTTAGTGGTAGGGGAAACCGGAGTACCCGGAGGAAACCTACGCAGACACGGGGAGAACATGCAAACTCCACACAGAAAGGCCCCGGCCTTGGTGGGAATCGAACCCGGACCTTCTAGCTGTGAAGCACGAGCGCTAACCACTGTACTACCGTGACTACCAAAATTCTCATTTGAAAATTCTCATGGGCAGCATGAATAGGGTGGTGAAAACATGCCACCAAACCAGCTGAAATCTCTCAACATTGGCATTGGTTAAGGGAAAATGTAGGCCCTTAATAGACCCTGTTTAGTCTTGATTTGATCTTGAACAGTCAGGTGCTCCCTAAGATTTATAAAAGAGGGGCAACTGAAGAAGATGTTGTTCAAGAAACTAGGCCTACTTATGAATAGCTTCAGAAAAACCTGGAACTGGAATCAAAATTGTTAATGACAAAGCAAAGTTTAAGTTAGTTTTAATCAAACAAGAAGTAATTCTCAAGTCTACTGCGCAAGATAACACAACATCAGAAGAGCACCACAATGAAATTTGGAGGAGGGAACACGTGGGGTTGTCCACATAAACTCTAACTGGCTTCATAAAAACAATTGTGCACTTAAATCCACTAGAAAGTCAATGGAAATCAGATTATACCACAAAACCTATGATTTGTGTCAATGGAAATAAACACATGGACAAAATAAACAAAAAAACAAATAAATAGCCTAAATAAATAAATAGGCTACTTGTCACTAATCGGAAACAGATTTGCGAACATTCAAAGAGCGCGAGTTGGTTAGGTTACATACAGCCTGACACTCCAGCCTATTGTCCTCTGTTTATTCTAAACTGGAGATTATTAGGCTACCACTTTTTTCAAATATAAAGAGAAAAAAGTGTGTATGGCTGGCCAGGATTAGACTAGGCTACACATTATCGTAAACTTAGACTATTATTCTCTGAGAAATGTCAAAACAAAAACACCGGTTGCAAACAATAGGCTTTTTTTTTTAATGACAGTTCATGGGTCAATGACGTATAAGGGGGTCTAAAAACATATTTTCAAAAAGTTTTTTCAAAACTGATGGCATGCATATTTTTGAGTCGATAATTTTGTGTTTAACATTTAAAAGTATTTAAATGTATTTTTTGTATGTATTTGTAGCTTCTCTGTATAAAAACATGTCAGGTGGCGCAACCAAGTTTTTCTCTAAAATTTAAATAGTTTCCAAAAATGTGTACAAAGTCAAATCTTTGCCAAGTATACCTTAGACAGCCTTTCTCCTCTGAACATTTCATCTGTAATTTGTAACTGACTGATGCTGTAATCAGCAATAAAACAGGAGGACCATGGACTGAGTGCTCGGTGTCAGCCCAAAACAGTTATCGGTTCAGTATCGGATATTTTAAACCAATATCTGATTTTTTTTTTCTAGTATTGACTCTGATAACTTATACCAGTATTGGATCTGTGCATCCCTATAATTTTTAGATGGTACTTTGACATTTTTTGCAGTCGCACCACCTGACATTAGCAACTAATTTCAAATTAAATTGGCTTTTATGTGGACTCTTACATTAGCTTTAGCATTTGTAAGCATGGGTAAACATTTACTTTTAAAACAAATTAAGACTTTTATAATAAAATAATATTTTCCAATATTTACATCGGTTGTACCACCTGACACCAAAAGTGTAACAGTTTACCTATGAGTCGGAAAAAATATTTTTTTTTCTCAATTCTTGATAGAGATTTTCAAACCTTGTCACTCAGCTATAAAGACAACTTGTTCCTCTGGCTGATGTCATATCCTGTTTGCTGATACTATTCTTGATTTCAAAATACCAGCCCTGTTCTTACGGTTGTGCCACCCTGATATTTTAAGATTACAAATTGTCGGACAAAAGTTTTTTAGTGATCTCAAAAGCTTTAAAACGATTAATATTCACAAATTATGGCTTATTTGAAAGATATTTAACATACAATTATGCCATGATGTTTTATTTTTTAATTGTTACCCTGACAATACAATTTTCGGAAGCTTTAGTAGTCTAATAATTTGCTCGGACGTTTGCACCACCTGACATTTTAGGGGTTTGAGGTGTGAAAACATAAAACAATATTTATAATTGAAATGTGATGAAAATGTGTTTAAACTAAATAGGTTTTGTAGAATAAAGTGATGCATGTAATGAAAAGATCAAATTATTTAAAAAAGAAATATAACACTCGGACACAAAAATATGCACGTCATGTCAATGACCCTCATACACACTCAACAACAGCTAGTCCTAAACAGATGGCGAGCGGGGCACAAACTATTAGGCTGCACACGCAATATGAAAATGCAAAGTTTACAGCGCGTCTTCAAAATGATTGTCATCTGGTAAAATACTGTCAAACTGTATCGGGTAACTCACCTGTGGACGCTGTTGCTCCTGACTGCTTCTAAAAGCAATTTGTCCTCACTTTAGTTTATATTGGCTACATAGGCACGGAAAGCATGTGCATTGACAGGATTTACAACCGCAAACTTATCCACCAAAACCTTCAAGGAATGAGTTGAAAAAGTGCAAATCGCGCGTCTGCGGTCCTACTCGCATGACGTCTGCATCCGAAATGACGAGTTGAAGTCACCGGGAACATTTTTATGTGAAGATTATCATTTCCATGGAGACAGGGGCGGTCCTTCTTTGCTCCAATAATCAGGATATTATTTTCAATTTACTATATCTGGCCACTTTACTTATTTTCATTGGTTATTAGGCTATTAGTCTGTTTGCTCCCCACACGCATTTAAAGGTTGTTTAGTATTTTTGCTTAATTCAGTTATCCATTTCTTTATTACATCTATTTGGGTCCGACAACTGAATATGTACAGGCAGGAAACAGTTCAAGCAAAGATGCAAATCCACTATTTTCACATGCTCCCTGGAGGCGGGCTTATCATAAATTATGAATTCCTCTCGCTGGAGGAGCAACAGCTCTACTGCAAGCTCATCTTGTGTGAGAGCGTATAATATGCCTTTAATGATAATACAACTTAATAAAAGCTCTACCACCTCTCTATTTACAGTGAGGTGGTAGAGCATATGCATAAGGTGAAGTTATGTCAAAGCAGTAGTTTGATGGAGACAGAAATGACTTCCTGTGCAGCACCATAAAGTCGCCAAAGCTTTATACAGATACGGTACTGGTAGCAGGCGCTCTTCTCTTCAAATTGCTCACTTATAAGTGGAACCAAGCCATATACCTTTAAGCTTTGATTAAAAAACATCCCCCATTCTTGTATACAGTGCCTCTCGAAATACTCCACCTTGAACCTTTGCACATTGTCATGTTTACAACCACAAACATAAATATTTTATTTTGAATTTTTTACTGAAAGTTCACACACAAGTAACAGACAACTGTGAAGTGAAAGCAAAATGATACATGATTCTGTTATTTTTCAAAAAATAGAAAAGTGAAAAGTGGGGTGTGCATAAGTATTCATACATGACAGTCAACATGGCTTACGCAAAAGCAGATCTCCCGCATTTGCGTTAATGGAACTCAGAGAAAATCCCAAATCATATCGACAAGGAAAAGTATTCAATAGGTATTTTCATTGATCTTAAGAAGGCTTTCGACACTATGGATCACAATATACTCCTGAACAAACTACAAAAATATGGGATAAGAGGTATTGCTTTCAATTGGATTCAATCCTACTTAACAAACCGTAAAAAGTATGGGGCAGTGGAGATCCATGTGTGAAACCCCAGTGTGTGGTGTTCCCCAGGGATCGGTGCTGGGACCTAAACTATTTTTTATTATATATCAATGATTTGTACTTGGTTTCCAAGAAGCTTAAACTGGTCCTTTTTGCAGATGGTACAACAATCATACTCTCAGGTGCAGACTTACAGCAAATGGTGATCGGTATTACAGAAGAAATGGATACATTGAAAGATTGGTTCTGCGTAAACACATTGTCTCTAAACATTACGAAAACCAAAGCAATGTTCTTTGGAAAACGTGTAATGAATGTACATACAATTACCAGTTAAAATTGGCAAAGAAACTATTGAAAGAGTCTATGAACATACATTTCTTGGTGTAACACTCGATCATAAAATCAGCTGGAAACCCCACATCATAAAAATGAAAACTAAAGTTGCAAAGATTTCAGACTTAATGAATAAATTATATATCATTATATATATATATATATATCATTGATAACAAAGCTCTATATACTATATACTGTTCACTTATCCTCCCCCATTTAACATATTGTGTAGAGATCTGGGGAAATGCGTATAAAGGTAATCTTGACCCATTGTTTAAAGTTCAGAAAAAGGCAATACGAATAATGCATTTAGCTCGATACCATGAACATACAAATCCATTATTCTTTAAATCAAAAACAATGAAATTTGAGGACCTTACTGAATTTAAGATGGCTCAAATCATGTTTAAAGCCTCACAAAAGTCACTTCCTGAAAGTATACAAAATATGTTCTGCAAACGAGAAGTCAAATACAACTTGAGAGACAAAATAAGTTTCGATAAACTGTATTCCAGAACAACTTTAAAAAGCATGTGTCCCACGAGACGTGGTGTAGAGGTATGGAGGAATTTAGATGAGGGCATCAAAGTTTGTAAAAACCTGCCACATTTTAAAAAGGTTTACAAAGAATCAATATTTTTTAAATACAAACAAATTTTGTGAGTGTTGTAGTATATTCTTTTGCTGTTGTTTATTTATTATGCAGTTGTTTTTTATTATTGTTCCTTATTATTTGTGGTTACTTTGCCTTATGTTCCCTTGTTTATGATTTGTTTATGATTTGCTATCTTGTATTATGTTCCTTGCTCTGATTGTTAATGTAAATGTTATTGTTTTTAATTTTGGGGTGGGTGCTCATAAGCTATTTGCTTCGGCCCACTCCTTTTGAGCAGACTTACTGCTCAAATAAACAAATAAATACAAATAAATAAATAAATACAGCATTTCCCGTTGCGGGTGCAACGGGTAGAGTAGAGTCTATAAAATCCTGAATGGAGGGGAAAGCACACGTAATCATCTGCTCTCACTATGTGCTGGAAATATACAGAGGAAATAGAGAGCTGATCTATGTTCTTGTTCTTGGTGATGTAAGATATGAGAGGACTTTATTGATCTCACTTGATCCCGCTGTAGCAGGTAGATGTGTCCTATACTCCGATGGTCCAGGGTGGAGCTCACCACACAGCAGAGGTGGGTGAGGATGAACCACTCCATGGTCTTCATCAGGTGGGAGAGCAAGGCGACTGGTCTGTTGTGGGCCGCGTCCTTGTAGTGTTTGTGGACCTGAATAGATTTCCTGTAATGTGAAATACCTGGAGCACCATTAAACTGAGGTGCATGCTGGATGCTCTACTAAATCCACAACAATCTCCTTAATCTTTTACACAGCAGAGTTTGTTATGTGTACAGGGCACCTTAAATAGTCAGTGTGCTCATCTCACTCCTCTGGATTGTATAGTACGTATAAGTTTTCTGCTTTCCACTCATATGGAGGAGTGGGTCACTGTCTCTGAGAAACAAGAGCCACTGTAAATTCCAACTCCCAATGCATAGTACTTAAACCTAATGTTAAGCAATGGTTACTAGTAATTAGGGCCTGACCGATATGGATTTTTGGGATCCGATACCAATATAAATGGAGTTGGCCTGGCCAATAGCCAATATACAGTATAGGCCGATATTTTAAGTAATTTAATTTGATGTTTGTTTGTTTTTTAATCTCTCAAATAGCCTATAGCTAAACATTTATTGATATGGTAAAGGTTTCAATCATAGAAATATATCTAACAGAGGCCGATAATGTATTTTTCTAAGGCCGATACCGATAATTGGGGATTGTGATTGGCCGATACTGATATGCACCACTGATATTTTTGGAAAATGTCTGGTCTATAATCCCGTGTATGTTTCTAAACGTGTCAGTGTTGAACTGTGACAGCAGGGGGCGCTCTATATTCATGTTTAGTTAATTAACTTTAATTAAGCATGAATTAATGTGTGCGAGAAATTGGGTTTCATACCAAGCCATGCCTTGACATTTAAAATATATACAAATATTTTACTTCCATGAAAAATGAAGAGCTCATATTTTTCATTCACTATGTGAATTCCATTTTTATTTTTATGAATAAATGTTATAAAAGGCTTAAAACAATCCACGCAAAAAAGCCAGTCCTGTTAAAATACAGCCAGTAGTAGCAGCTGAAAGCATCCAGTTATTTTTGTTGCATGGTCTTTGTCTGGGGCAAAACACGCACACAGCTCTTTCCTTGATCAGATGTCTACCACACATCCCGGAGCATTGGATCTAATGGCATCAGATATAACCTTTGCTCCAGACTCTCCAACACCATTCCCCTGCAAGCTAAAAAACAAACTTTTATTTTTATTTTTTTAAACATAATTTGTATTTTATCTAATGGAATTTCTGATGCAGTTTTAACAAAATAAGTCTCACTTAATGTAGGACAACTGGTGATTTCCTTTCAACGCCGTAGCTATGAATATGGCTCCATCCATGCCCAGTGAGTTTTCTTGAAGACTGAGAGTGAGAAGAGTGAGAGAAGGAAATACAGATGGCAACTTTGATCATGATCTCTTTCTTTCTATATGTTTATTGAAGGATTCAAGCAATAATAATAATACTAAGTTACATTATACTTTATAGAAAAAGTAGATATACACTAGATATACACTTAAGCACCTTAATCACATTATCAGCACTTAATCACATTATCAACCTTACAATTATCAACATTCATCATTCTCAATATGTATTATTATGAATAACTGCCCAATATGTAGCTGCCTTCAAACTGCAATGCCCTGATAGCCAGCTTGGACTGTTATTGAGACTTTTGTTCCATTCATGTTTTACAATATGAGGATCTTAAAATCTCAAAAGGAGGCAGAGGAACATCTAAATGTATGGCTAATTTAGAAAATGTCACTGCTTGTCAAAGCTGAAGCTAAACTTCCTCCCTATCACAATGCTATGGCCATTTACTCACCTTTCCGGCTTCACACTGAGCCAAAGTTATTAACACTACACACATTAGAAACTAGCAACTACTATATTTAACACAGAAAATTGTTTTTTATTTGTACTCACTTCAGAAATTGAAGACTCCTGTTGATTTTGAGAGCATTAGCTAATGCCTTTGCACCTTCTATTCCTACAGTGTTTCCTCGCAAGCTGAAAAACAAAGGCAGAGACATAGTTAGCTGCTTCTTAAAAGCTTGGCCACATCTCATTCTCCATCCATTTTCTGTCTTCTGCCAGTTTATAATGCGCAGTTCAGGAGTTATATAAATATGGCGTCACATTAAAAGCTAAGGTGTTTTTGTGTCTATTTCTCGTAAATTGTAGATATTTTACGAGAAATATCTACAATTTTTCGTAAAAATTGTGTTGTTCTCTGGAATGTTTTTGCTGTGTTTCGTCATATCTAGACTGAAGAGTATCTTTGCAATAGCCCATAGTAAGCAAAACAACACTTTTGAGGAATAAATAAAGTGCTTGATGAAAATGTTCAGGGCATGTAATATGCTTACTACAAGTGGTATGACAGAAAGAAAGGGGACAACATATCCAGAATATGGAATATTATCTCTAATATTATACATGTACTTGCATATTTTTCCAAACACAAAACAAGCACTTCATATTAACAATAGTGTTTTTGCCTGCGCACATTTCAGTTAAAAGTACAAGACTAGAGAATATTGTTGTGTTTTTGAGATTCAGATGTTAGCAGCTTTAAAAATGAGGCTTACACTAGTCTAAACTCACTCCAGTGTTTGAAGGGTCTGGTTGGTTTTAAGAGACTCTGCCAGTGCAACAGCTCCAATCCTGCCTGCAGACACCCCCTGGAGACTAAACCATCAAGACAGAAGGTAGTTAAACTTTGATGAAACTTTTCATTTGGATAAGACCAACGGTGCCAACATACTGACCATAATGTTTGCAGACTTGTATTGCTTTTGAGGGCTTCAGCCAGAGACACAATACCTTCATTTCCAATAGCATTTTCTTGTAAACTGTTGAAAAGTACAGACAGTTTGACACAACAGCGTAAATGTTAGCAGCAACTAAAGCAGACAACACTGTTTTTTTAATGAATGAATGAATAAATAAATAAATAAATAAATAAATAAATAAATAAATAAATAAATAAATAAATAAATAAATATACTTAGACTCAATACAACAGAGACATCATAGCAAGCAGAGAAGAAAATCCTTGACATAAGCCAAGGTTGTGGCCTTACTCTAAAAGCTGCATTGTGGCGTTGGACAGTAGAGCCTGAGCCAGCGCCTTTGACGCAGGAGACTTGATGAAGTTCCACTGAAGACTGAAATTAAACATTCACATGAATTTGAGCTCTCCAGCTTGACTGACCCAACTTCCCCTTGAACTAGAGCACACAACACTAAGACACTTTGATCTCTGAGCTGATCATCACGTGTTCTAAGAAACACTTCTTCTAAGATTGCTTCTAAGATTCTGAATATGTACTTTGTATAAATAATAAGTATACAGTACATTTTTAAGAAATACTTAATTTGATTTCATAATGAGAATAAAATAAAAAAGCCTATTGTTAGTCTTTCTTGTTGTAGTCAGTAAGTCATGGTGTGAATTTGAAACGCTGTCAGTGTCTAGTCACCAAATTAGTCAATCACAAGTAATTGAAGAAACTAATTTCAGGCATAAGGAGTGTATAGTGGAGTATTTTTAAACAGAGATAGAAAGCTCTTGATCTGAATGTGTTGTGGGATCTTATATCGAGGTGTGGCACAACGGATTATTCAAACTAAATGCTTGTCATAGATTATGATGCAAACAATGCAGGTATCAGTTATGAGTGTATAACACAGAGATGTACATTAGTCTATCTGTGTAGAATAGAAGAGAATAACTTGTCTAACATACACATCAGTACACTAGAAGGTTTGCATGTTTCTAAATGTGTTCAAGTATCAGAGAAAGGACTTACTGCAACGATGTAAGGCCCTGATTAAATTTGATTGCACCCGCTATGGCTTGAACCCCTTCATCGTGCAACAGGTTTGCGGTCAGGCTAAAAAAAACAAAAACAGGCACAAACTGGAGGCAGAATTGCAGAGAATACCGTGGTCTATGCAGAGGCTGAGTATTGATAAATCTGTGTCATCTGGAAATTGCCAAGGTGATAAAGCTACAATCAATAATCCCTGTTCTGTAAAATGAGGGATCTTATTATTTACATCATCAGGAGACACAACATGAAAGGGAATATGTCTTATCTGTGCAACTCTGTTTAAACATGATGCACATGTCTGATATATAACTCACTCAAGGTCCTGGAGTGTGCAGTTCTCATAAAGGGCCTGGGCGATGGCCTTTGCTCCTGCCACACCGATCGAGTTCTCTCTCAAACTGGAGAAACATGGCGACAAAGAAAATAACAAACAACTAACAAAAATGAAAGACAAAAGACTGATGTTTATCATAATACAAGCAGGATTCAGGACTCACTTTAAAGACTCAAGGCCACGGTTCAGTCTCAACGCTTCAGTTAAAGCAGTCATCCCTTTGTTGCTTATCGAGTTGCTCTGAAGTCTGAAAGGAGACAGTGAGATGCTTTAGCTTACAGCAGTGGGCTGAAACTTTTAACCATGAAAAAGACCTGCACATCTTTGATCACATTTTCTTGGTATAGTTTAAGTCTACGAACTTGATGGAGTTCTATTTTTTTATGCTTCTATTCTTTATGTGTAGGGTGCTCTGACTGTTCAGTTTCATACCGTGTGTACTGACTGTATACATGTAGTACTGTTTGCTTTTCTATTTTGAGCTGAACTTAAGCAATAACACAACATGCTGTGTTGAATTACAAAACAACACAGTAGGCAAGACACTTACTGTAAAACGAGTAGTGTGTGGTTGATGGTCAATGCCTCTGCCAGAGCTATTGTTCCTTTATCTCCAAGATGATTACTACAAAGACTAAGCAACAGAAAGTCAGCAAGGGCCAATTAATGACTGTATGTCTGCCCAATTGGACAAGGAAATGTTCTTTTGAATTACATTAGCTTTTTGAGAGTCTGGTTTGTCTTCAATGCCTCTGCGATCTTTTTAACCCCATCAACTCCAATCATGTTCTTCCGCAGACTGTGAAATTATAATACACTTTTATGAAAGCCATTGGTGTCCTTTTATGAACCTTAACTGTTACCCACTTGAGAGAGAGCAATTTGCGATTGCTTTGCAATACTTCAGCAAGTGCCCGAGCACCTTCCACTTCAATGCCATTATTCTGGAGGCTAGGAACAGGAAAATGGACCACTTTATAACGCACTAAAAAGTGAATTGTAGGTAATGAAAAGTCTCAAAGTCTACAGCTTTTCACTCACTTGACTGACACCAGGGTTTGGTTCATTTTCAGTGCTTCAGCCAGCAACCTGGTACCTTTAGAGCCAATGTTATTGCTTCTAAGACTAGAGGTCACACAAACATTAACATATACACTCTGATTACTCTTTAGTTTGCTATAGTGAGCGCAGCTTACTTGAGAGACTTTAGTGTCCGGTTAACCAAAAGTGCACGACTGAGGGACTTGGCTCCTTTGCTGCTGATGGAGTTCTCAGCCAAGCTAAAAGAATGAATACAAATAATACTTGGAATCACACTCATATCACATGCCATTCTCACTAATGCAAAAGTTGTATTCTTCAATTCATGTCTGACGATGTGAGTGACTTGCCTAATTTTCCTTATGTGACAGTCTTTCGCGCTCAAGAGACTGCCCAATAACTCCATAACATCATCTTTAAACTGATTATTCTCTAACCTGCATGAAAAACAATTAATTACTGATGAAGACTGCATAGAAAGACTACGTTGGTCTGAGAGGCCTTTACCTCAGATGGCTGCAGTAGAGGAGCTGAGGGAGCAGACACTTGATTGTGCTGTAGGTCAGACAGTTAGTCAGGTTGGTCTGTTCGCTACATTCTGGAGACACATGCAGTAAGTAACCCAGCACCACACAGTGAGCCCGGGACAACTTCCCCATCAGAGTGCCCAGGCGGAGGTCCTCCTCCACTCCCCTCAGCAGCTCCATGTGCTGTAGCTCATGCAGACAGTAAACAAGATTTATTGAACGCAGAGACACCTCAGGGCCTCCACTGGACAATGAACTATGTAAGAACCCTGCTGCCCAGGCCTTCTGACTGCCGTCATTGTATCCAAGTGTAAGGAGAGCAGAGAGCGGTTTCAACGCCAAAGGGTTGAGGAGACCAGTGAGAAAGCGGACAAACACATCATAGTGGCCATTAGCAGCTTGCTGTGAATGCTGAAAAGCATTTTTGAAGTGGTTCTGAAAGCCAATCTTTGGCCACGTCATGGTACTTTCAGAGAACAAGTCAAAGATGGCCCGCTTTGAGCAAACATGGTAGAATGTAGCTGAAAAAAATTCCTGTAAGCTTAAATGTGTGAAACGGTACACAGTGTTTAAGATCGACACCTCCATGACAAGAACTCCAGTGCCAAGACTGCACTGTAGTAAAACAGGGTCTATGCCGTAGGCCCTGAGATCCTGCTCGCTGAAAGTGTATTTGTGTCTGATGAGGGAATAAAAGGCCAGGCGTCCCAGGCTCCCCAACAGTTTGCGATTACTCACATGGAGAAGCTCAGACTTCACAGGCTCTCTGCCTCGTGGCTCTCCTACCTCTGCCTTCATCAAGCAGAACTGGGCATACAGCTCTGTACAGGTACGCGGGAGATTTTGTGGAGAACCACTCTGTATTATAAACATTAGAGTATCAGCGACAATCCAGCAAATGGCTGGAATGTAGCATAGAACCATTAGGGTCTTATGAGCCTCTAAGTGGGCCCAGATTTTACTGCCATAGTCATTTTCAGAGAAGAAGTGGTTTAAAAATAATTGAATGTCCTTTTGACTGAAGCCTGGGATTTCAGTCACCCGGTCAACTAATCCTCCAGGGATGAGTGATGCCACTCCAGGCCTTGAAGTCACCCACACCGCCACATGAGGGAGCAGGTTTCCCCGGATGATGTTTGTAATTAACTCTTCCACAGACACCTCTTTCTTTGGGTCATCGCAGGGAGCTACCTCAGAGAAATTCAATGTATATCTGAACTGGTCCAAGCCGTCCAGTATGAGCAGAGCCTTACAGTGGCGACTCAGCACCAGGCTGGGGTCAGTCAGATGAGGAAAGGCAAGCTTCAGCAGCTTCTCAGCGGACAGCTTCTCCAGTGAATTCAGCTCACAGAAGGAAAAAGGCAGTACGAAGCTTATGTCAGGACAAACAGTGCCTAGTCTCCACAGTTTGATGAAATGTCTGACCCAGGTGGTCTTTCCGACTCCAGCGACCCCCACTGTGAGTGAGACTCGAGGGGACAGACTGACACGGGTCAGCGGTTCTAACAGAGCTGTGAGGCTCAGCTCTCTCAGAGGACTCTTCTGAGCTCCTCGTGTGGCCTCCACCTGCATCAAGTCATGCTCCTTCTGCTGTAGGTCAGACAGACTCTCCACCAGCAGCAGAGACCAGGACGACACGTTCACTTTGTCTCTATGCTCCTCATAGCGCCTCTGCAGTGCCACCTTATGCTCCTGCACCACACCATCTGCAAGTAACATAGAACAGGCTCTCAATTTGGGGCTTTGTTATTCTCCCATTTGTAGACTCATCTGAACAAAACATTCCAGTTGTTTCAGCCTTTCTCACTGGATGCATTTAGTGTAAAGTACTATTACACCTTGAACTTTTACACATTTTGTCATGTTTACAAGCCTAATAAAGATTTTATTTTGAATTTTTTACTGCAAGTTCACACACAAGTAACAGACAACTGTGAAGTGAAAGCAAAATGATACATGATTCTGTTATTTTTCAAAAAATAGAAAAGTGAAAAGTGGGGCGTCAGTAAAAAATCAAAATAAAATCTTTATGTTTATGGTTGTAAACATGACAAAATGTGCAAAAGTTCAAGGTGTATTAGTACTTTCATGTGTATATATATATATATATATATATATATATATATATATATATATATATATATATACACACACACACACACTACCGCTCAAAAGTTTGGACTCACTTAAAATGTCCTTGTTTTTTTGGAGGATGACATTAAATTAATCAGAAATGTAGTCTAGACATTGTTACATTGTTGTCAGATTCCAGAAAACTGACAGATAAAATTTTTAGAAATGTTTTTGTTACTTTTTACAAAACCAAAAGTGTACATACATTTCATAAATATTTGGTAGCATTGCCTTTAAACTGTATATTTTGAGTCAAACGTTTTGGAGTTCCATCCACAAGCTTCTCACAATAGTTGGCAGGAATTTTGGTCCATTCCTCCAAACAGAACTGGTGAAACTGAGCCAAATTTGTAGGCCACCTTGCTTGCACATTACTTTTCAGCTCTGCCCATACATTTTCAGTTGGACTGAGATCAGGACTTTGTGATGGACCACTTCAAAACATTGACATTATTTTATCCTTAAGCCACTTTGTAACCAGTATTGGCAGTATGCTTAGAGAATTGTCCATTTGGAAGACCCATCTGCCCCCATGCTTTAACTTCTGGCTGATGTTTTGAGATGTTGCTCCAATATTTCCACATAGTGTTCTTTCTTCATGATGTCATCTATTTTGTGAAGCGCACCAGTCCCTCCCACAGCATGATGCTGCCACCCCCGTGTTTCAGAGTTGGGATGGTGTTCTCAGGCTTGCAAGATTTCCTCTTTTTCCTCCAAACATGATGATCGTCATTATGGCCCAAAAATTCATTTTTTTCACACCACAGGATATGTCTCAAAAAATTAAAATCTTAATCCTTTTTTTTATTTGGAAACTGACTTTTTCATGTTTCTTTTAGAGAAGGGCTTCTTCCTGGCAGAGTACCCTCTCAGCCCATGTCGGTACAGTTTTTGTTTCACTCTGGATGATGACAAACTACTCTTACTCTCTCCAGGTTAAGCAAGCATCTTTACCAGGTCTTCTGCATTTGTTGTTGGGTTGATATTCACATTTCAGACCACAGCACCTTCATCTCTGGGACACAGAACTTGCCTTCTTTCTGATCTCTATGATGGCTGGTCATTTGCATCATTGTTTTAACCAATGAATCTGGGACCTTTCTGTGTCTTGAAATTGCACCCAAGGATGAACCAGACTTGTGATTCCAAGGTCTTTCCCAAATTGTTTAAAGGTATAGTAATCTTAGTGTATGTAAACTGACTTGACTTGTAAAAAGTTACAAAAACATTTTTACAAAATTCTATCTTTCATGCTTCTGACATTTAGCAAATATATATGTTTTTAAATTCTACTTGACGTAAAAAATAATTCTGGTTTCATGTCAGACAGTGAGATAAAATGCAAATATGTCTTTTTATAAAGTGTATATGTATATATATGAATACTGAAGGTATTCATTTATGAATTAACACATGAAACAGAAAAAAAGAGGAGAAAAAAACTTTTGAGTGCCAATCTTTGGCTCATCACAGGGCCCACAATGGAATGGTTGGAATGGTTTTATGGTAATTATTTAAGTTTTTAAGAGAAACATTGATGAGGGAAAAGAGTGTGACTTTGTTGTAGTTTAGGTAAAAATACATACATATAATGTATGTATTTTTGTATGAATGTATGAATTTGTTTCTATAAAACAAGAAATAAACAGATAGCAAAACATGTAAGCTTTAAAATAGTTTACTTTGTGGCAAATTTAAGCAAGGTTTATGCAACCTGAGGTACAAAAGGGAGAGTCACATTTTTGAGTACCCAAGCCTAACCCAGCCCCTTACCGTGAGTGATGATGAGCTGTGCCACCTTTGACTCAGACTTCTCCACAAAGAGGCGCAGAACATTAGAAGCGGGAGGATGCTTCCCGGAGATAATGGCTGTCAGCATGGACACCTGATCGTGCAGCTGGCCTGCTCTCTGTATCCTGGTCTCCTCACAAGAACTCAACACATTTGATTTCTTCAAGTGGCTCAGAATCTGCTCCAGGAAAGAGCGAGTGATGAAGCGACTGAGGTGCCCCTGGTGTTGTTGGATCCAGACACTGTCTGGCATCAGAAAAACAATCAAAATATTCATACCACACCTGAACACTTTAATTACATACAGTATACTTCAATAACCTACACGGTGTTATATTACTTTTTACAAAGCCAAAAGCGTACACACATTGCATAAATATTTAGTAGCATTGCTTTTACACTGTATAACTTGGGTCAAACGTTTTGGATACCCGTCCTCAAGCTTCTCACAATAGTTGGCAAGGATTCTGGGGATTATTTCCACATAGTGTTCCACACCGTCCCTCCCACAGCAAAACAGCCCCGCAGAATGATGCTGCCACGCCCGTATTTCACAGTTGGGATGGTGTTCTCAGGCTTGCAAGATTTCCTTAATTTTCTTTCCCTTTTTTCTCCAAATGTGACGATGGTCATTATTGCCAAACAATTACATTTTTTTCCGTCAGACCACAGGATATGTAAAAATTAAAGTCTTTATCCTTGTGCGCATTTACAAATCCAGTCTGGCTTTTTTATGTTTATTGTGGAGTAAGGGCTTTCTGGCAGAGATCCCTCTCAGCCCATGTACTTGTTTTACTGTGGATGATGACAAACTCTTACTAGTTTCAGCATCTTCACCAGGTCTTTTTTATACTTCCGTATAATTGTTTGAACTAATGAACGTGGTACCTTCAGGCGTCTTGAAATTGCACCCAAGGATGAAACAGACTTGTGCGTCCACGGGCATGACATCGTCATCTGGGCCTTCCCAAATTGTTTAAAGGTATAATAATCTTAGTGTATGTAAAAAAAAATTCTAAAAATAATCTATCTCTCATTCTTCTGGCATTTAGCAAATAGAAATAATTTTCAAAATTCAAATTGACCTAAAAAAGGAAAAGTTATGTCTGGTTTGATGTCAGACATTGAGAAAAAATACATATGTGTCTTTTTATATACGGTAGCATATGTAAACATCTGGTTTCCACTGTATATATATGTAACTTTCTGTTCTACATTTTTTGTTATTTCAAGACTATTTACATCGTTATAATGTAAATAGTCTTGAAATAACAGAAAGAATGTAGATTCTCACTGAAGGTATTCATTTATGAATTAACGCATGAAAAAGATTTTTCAAAATATCCCTGGACCCTGATAATTTTTTCTGGATGCATCTAAAGCTATTATAGACTTTGCCTGTCTACTGTTGTTTTAATGTATAAAATATATACTTTTGGAAATGGAATGCAAACATACCTTGAAATCGCTACAGCTACTGTACTGTAATGGTAATGGCAGCTGATGTTCTTCTAGCCAGACCTGTGTGTTATTCCATACCTGACAGTCTCGCCTGCTACAGCGAGCACAAGGACAGACTAAAAAACAGTTTAAATCAACTGACCAGACAGAGTGGCAGCCGAAACTGTCAGGTATATAATAAATATCACACAGGCCTGGCTTCAAGAACATATAGTCATCGTTACTAGAAGACCTAATGAACATAATTGAACTACTCCAAGGTAATGACAGCTATGCTCAACTCAATAATTATGAAATTCACCCCAAAAGACAAGGTCATTCCTTTCAATTATATACTTGAAATTTAATGAGCAAAATGCATAAGCTTGATTGCACAATTTGAAAAAAAGAAACTAGAAGCAAATATATAGCCTATAGGATACGGTGCATGAGCAAAACAAAGCAGGACTGAAGTATATTGAGCTCAGACCTACCTTCTGTTTCAGCCTGCAAAGCCTGGGAGGAGGTGGTAGACTGGAGGTCCATATAACAGTCGTCCTGCCACATGATGCGATTGCTTCGATCCAAGAAGGAATCATAAGGAGCTTTCTTCTCCATAACTCTAATAGAAGAGAAAAATGCAATGGCATTAGATTTCTTTACATGGTTAAATAGATAGAATATATGTTCAAAACACATGTTAGTACAGGCTGGCAATATGAACATCGTAAAAGTAGTGCATAAATAGTCTATTTAGTAATGGTAGCATGATGGGCCCCAAGAAAATACAGTTCCCAATATTTCTAGTACAATTTTCTAGTACAGAGCTTCAGTCAATGAATCTGATCAAAATAAAATTTTTGAGCAGTAAAAGTACAATAATATTAACAAGCATAATCACATTTTACTGTCTGTATGCAAGGATCAAACTCACCATATATGCCGTTGGTTACATTGATACAGGTGATCAAAATGCCATAGTATGTTTGTTCGAGCACAGGTTATAACTAGAATAGCTTTGCACGCTATTTGCACTATGAGTGGTGTTGCTGGGGGTTTGTATGTCTTCCTGTCAAGACTGCCTTCCTGCCTTGTGGTGAACAGATCTTATACAAAGCCTACATTTTGCTCTCACTTTGATCACAACCTGCAGAACTTGTGGTACAAACACAAAACAGGCCGCCATATCAGACATTTGGAACAACACGGAATTCACATGAAATTACATAAAGACACACATCTGTTTAACAAATGGAAAGAGAGAGGAATGTTATAAGCCAGTGGAAAAAAACATCCAACTTGAATGCATTACAAAAGCACAAATGAAAATATCTCAAAGTAAAATTGATCAAGTCTAAAATTGCAGATGACCCCAAGTACCACCTGAAGTGAGAGCCACTGTCACGTAGCGCAATTGAGACTGTCAAATATAGGATTAATGCCAAGCAGACACTGTACAGGACAGTTTTGCAGAAATGTCCAACATTGTAGCCAGAACATTTGTTTGTTTGATAAAAGCTACAAAGATAGCATATCATGTCATTACTGATACATCTTTTTATAAGCATGCAAATTGATGTTTCCTATAAAATGAAAATGAGACTCAGGAAACTGTGGTTAAGAATATCACCATGGTAATTACGGTACAACAAACAAGACACCTACAGAAATTACTGAAGCCTTTTTAAGACAGGATAAAGCACATCGTGGGTAGTTTTCCCAATCATTCTTTTATTTTCCATCGTGACATATCCAGATGGTAGTACCGCATTTCCAATTTTGTATCAAAGATTTACTACTTTCAAACGTAAAACTGTCTAACTTCACATTATGTACAGAATATTTATTGTATTCTTTACCTTAAACAAATGAGGACACCGGCTCACCCCAAAAGCAAACATGTAAAATAGATTTATAGACATCTCCTTTTAAAACAATCTTCTTAATAAAAAAAATAGTTTCGTAATAATTTCTAATATTCCTTTCTATTATTCATTCACATGTAAACAGTGTGCTTCAGGTAAACATACAAAGTGGTTACAAGAACTCATCACAAGTTAGCTAAGGACATTCACATTTAAAAATAT
Organism: Neogobius melanostomus; assembly: GCA_007210695.1. Classification (NCBI taxonomy): domain Eukaryota; kingdom Metazoa; phylum Chordata; class Actinopteri; order Gobiiformes; family Gobiidae; genus Neogobius; species Neogobius melanostomus. The sequence continues at coordinate 86,246 of VHKM01000606.1, forward strand.
GGCAATAAAATCGCTTTAAAATCAAGTAAGTCAATCTTTTTTTTTTTCCAGTTAAAGTCATTCTTTTCATAGTAGTAGCCATTAGCACAGTCCAAAGGCAAAGTTTCAAAGGAGGCGTTTAGTTTTGCATCAAGTTATTGATTTCATACAATAAAAGCCAGGATCATCATTCAAAAGAGCACTTGTGGTATTCCTGTGAAAATCACTTCTCAGAAAAAAATATTCAAACTCCTAGAAACAGCTCTTGTTCTTGATTGGCCTTTCTATGTTCATGCACTCATTCCTCTGGTGCCATTATGATTGTGAGATGTAATTATAGATCTGACAGCCCCTCTGCGTGTTCATTCAGCTCCATGGTGTAGTAGTCCAGAGGACGCCTGAGAACAGAAACGCACCTTTAGACAGGAGAAACTCAACAGGAACGTATGTCCTCCTGAATAGGTAAGCCTACCTATTTAATTAACACTTGGGATGTGCAAATTATCGCGTAATTATTGGTATGGCAGTATTATGTGGCGGAAAATCACAATGAGTCACAATATCACTGATCCACTGTTCCATCTGAGATTTACACAGCCTTAACAAAAACTAAGTTATGAGTTTCCTAATTTAGTTCCAATGTAGCCTTGTTTCGGGGCTGATTGAGTGTTTTTCCAAGACGTATTATAGCAAATGTTCACAAAAAAACAAATAGATTCCTATTTTTGTACATTTTGGAAAGTATTGTTTTGAAATAATTTAGTAAAACGCAAATATATTGTTATTGGAATATTCTACACAGTTATCAACACTTTTTTCATGTGAAGCAAGAGCACTAACGCCACCGTGCCGTGGTGTAAGACATACAAGAACTAACTACAAACCATTACCAGACTTTCAAAATTGTCTCAATTCACTAGTGGATTGGTCCACTGGTTCTATTCATAAACAGATCAAACAGTGCTGCTCTGCATTTATATTTCCAACATTATATTACATTAATTAATTTAGTAATATAATTGATTCATATTCTCTTCCTGTTTGTGAAGTAAAAGAGTGTGGTTGATGTGGACAGAGATCGGTGAAACTAATTGACAATGGTTAAATACTGTTTGTGCCTTAAAATGAGAATGAAACACAACACAACTCAAAGTAGGTTTTTGACGACAAAACAAGGTAATGCAGTTAAATGCATAAAAAGTTTATTTTGCATACCTCCTCTTTAACAAACACACGCTACCAAGAAGCCTTGATTATCGCCTCTGTACTCATTCATATCAAGTAGAAGTGTTTCCTTTCAGATAGTAATCATTTCATCTGGTGGCGGCTCATTATTACAAGCAGCCACAGTGTAATAAAAAAATTGTGTTCAGCCTCGATTTATTGTCAAGAGGAAATTTTGCAATGTTCTGTTAGGTTGAGTATTATATCATTCATTGATTGGTCTATTTGTCTTTGTTTCCTACTCACACAGAGACACATTCTTTGATAATGTCCCTTGATGTCAGCAATCTGCACAAATAAGGAAAAGTCAATAGAGTTTAGGATCGAATGCAATAAAGTGAACATAACCAAATCCCCCATTTTGGGGGGAACTGCCAAACATTTCACATGGACTAACATTAACTAAAACTAAAAAAAAGGAAGGAGCCATGGAACAACTCAGTTTTTGGGTCATGCTGGTAAATGCATAAAGCACACAATAGTGTCCAAATGCATTTATATTTGAAATCTCCATTGGCTACTTTATAAACGGAATATAGCAGGAACCTCAGAAATCTTAGCAGCTTTAAAGACACAATCCCAAGCTTTATACAGTTTTTTACTTGCGTAGTATTTGATCCTGTAAACACATTAGATAATACAGGAACGACAGTTTAAAAAACACCCGTTTTAGATGTGTGTTAATTGATCTCTATCAGTTTTTCTTAGAAGGAACTTATACAAATTGAACAAATCATCCATTAATGATTGTACTAAATATAAACATTAAATTAATTTAAATTTAAACTAGAAGTCTGAGCAGAGAAACAGTAGTAATAATAATAATAATAATAATAATAATAATAATTCACTCATATTGCGCTTTTCAAGCCTGGGTTACCAAGTTTCTCAAAGCGCCACACTGTGGTCATTATTCATTCACTTCATACATAGCCACAACTGTAGCCACAGCCGCCCACTGGGGCAGTCTGTCGTAACCGAGCCTGCCAATCTGCGGCATCAGCCTCAACCGACTACCACCAACCACTCACTCACACACACGCCCATTCATAACCACTGTGCCGCTCACAGTCTTATTTAAATGTGGTGGCTCTAAGTGTATGTGTCATGACAGTGCAACAAAAATAACTGAAAACTGAAATGAGATCAGATTCAACTCTCCTTACCGTTTTCTGTAGAAATACGTAAATAGAGCCACTCCAAGTGCTAGCAGCAGAAACACTGCTATTACAAGGCCAATCTGCAACCCCAGAGCGGACGCTATAAAAAGAGCACAGGTTTATTAGTCACAGACAATGGCTACGTTTACATGCCACCAAAATTTGGGTTAAGGTCGATATTCAGGGTTCTGAACCATTTGGAATAACCCGTTTACATGCGTGAGCAGACAGAGTTACTCTTGTTTACATGGTATTTGAAATCAATTGGGATCAATGCCCGCTGGCTGCCCTGCCTTATGACCACAACACTGGAGGCCGCCATTGGTCCGCCATTGCTGTAGTACCTCCATATAACCGCTAGTCTCCCATTGAAAAGCATTGGACTTTAGACACGTTAAAAACAACTTTAACGCCTGGTTTCTAATTTTTAAACACTTTCTACGGCTACATATTCCTCCTGTGATAACACTGGGTTAAACACAATTAAAGAAACCAGGCTGGTTTTCATAAGAACATGTTTAGAAATCTCGTACTTAATGAGGGCTGGACTGTTAGCACTGGAGCTGCGCGAGCTACACGTCACGCAAGGGCCGAGTCTACAGTGAAGATCCCGCCCTTATGCCCTTTTTAGGAACATGCTTCGTCAGAGCTGGGGAAGAGGAGTCTGTAAATCTGCCATGATTTCCCCCTCGAACGTGGTCATTATGGTAAACGAGGAGGAGTGAGGAGGAGTTGTCTAGGGTTGCAAATAACGATTATTTTGTAATCGATTAATCTATCGATTATATTTACGACTAATCGATTAATCGATTGGCTGTGAATGGTGTATGAAAATGTTATTTTTTCTATTTTTTCATCACATGAAGCTAAAATGGCGCCACTTGACGAGATGTTGATGGAGTAAACTTAGACTAAACTTAAAGTAAATGTTTGTTGGAGACTCTTGGCACTAATTCTGCTTCTGATTGGATGAGACACAGACAGATATTCATGAAATGGTACAATGTACAAAACACTACAGACCCTAACTATAAAAACAAAGTAGGTTTTCATCAAAAATACTACATTTTCATGTAATTTTTGCTCTATTTGAGTCTGTGTGAACCAGAAAACGATTAATCGATTACTAAAATAGTTGTCAACTTTCAATAATCGATTAGTCGTCGATTAATCGATTAGTCGTTTCAGCCCTAGAGTTGTCTATTCTTTTTAACAGTCTATGATTGGGATATTCTGATCCAAACCGCGACACACGGAGAACATTCATGATGCAAATATGCTCTCAATGCTTTCTACCGTCAATATTCGGTTTATTCATCGCTCCAAAAGTGTGGTGCTGTGCTGCGTCTGTTTTGACTGTTTCGCTGCTATTTCCTTTAGTTCAGTGGTTCCCAACCTTTTCTCCTCGAAGCACCCCCCTGCGCATGCTCTCGCCCCCCCTCCCCCATTGCTTTAGTTTATTGGCAGGTGCACACTTTCTGTACCGTGTATGTCTCGGAGTTTCATCCATATATATATATATATAATATATATACAGTATACTGTATATAATGCCATGCTTTGCTCTGTTTTTTTATTTTTTTATTAATTAATTAATTTTAATCTATTGAACAGATATGTAATTACAGTGAGAATAAAAGTTCAACAGAAAAAGTATAAACATGCAAACATGCTTCTTAATCTTCTTGTATTTCATCGGGGTAACGGTTCAGGTCTCTCAAGGTTCAGTTCATGGTGCACGTGCGATATAAATAGCTAATAAGTTCGTTTTGAAATGAAATAGCCTAATGTTCATCATTAGCCAGTATTTATAATTTCAGAACTTTTTCAAAGCCGCTTTACAAAAAAATTGTGCCCTCTGGGCTCACAATACAAAACAAAATAAAAACCACAGTGTTCTAAAGTAAAAAAAAAAAAGAAAGAAAGAAAAAAAGAAACAAACAGCGCAGTGAGATAAGTTTCAGTTTCACTTTCCACACACGGAGCGAAAGCACTCATGGAGCAGAGTTGAGGCTCGTGTTTTGGGCTGTTCTTGGACAACATTCTGCTTCTACTTTGTTAGAAACAAAGCTTTTAAGGCCGGATTAGGACCAAGATTGGATCTTATGCGCAGTGCACTTATATAGTGTTTTTGGAGGATATAATTTTGTCTGCAGCCTTCAGTTTAATGGTAAGTGATGCTGACTCACATGTGCGCTGTTTAGGTGCACGCACAAACGCCTGACACGTAGCTTAAAGGAGCTACATGTATATCATGCAAAATCGAGTTTTTGGAGTTTTTAGCCATGTTGTTATGCTATTTCCTTATCAAAAACACCCCCAGAGCGGTTTTTGGCTTCATTCATGCAGTTCTAAGTAATCCTCCTGAATCCTGCTCTCTGAGCAGCTGTTCCGCCCTCTCCTGGTAAACGACTGAGTTGTTCAGTTGTGTCGTCACAAAAGAACGGAAGTGCTCGACGTCTGTAATGTAATGCCTTTCATTATTTTTGTTGTAAGAGAGAAATAAAAAATAAAAAAAACTAACTCTCCGACGCGTCTGTTCTGTCCCGGGAGAGTAAACAAACGCAACCCCGGCCGGAGGATCCGAACAGCGAACAGAAGTCATGTTTGTGCGAACGGAGCTCTTTCTAACCTACTCTGGACACCGCCCGTTTATTTTTCTTACCCAACGATAATGTCACGGATGCGCGTTTGGCTACGAGAGGAACAGGACTATTCAACCTTCCTAAAGAAGAGTGCACTCGCCAGAAGTTGGAATTTCTTTCCGGGATTCAGCTACTATATCAACCAACCTGATGGATGCTTGGTGAACCTTGGCCAGAATTAAAGTGGATTAACTTTTATAACCAACGCGAGTCCGATAACGTAAATACCCGATGATGGCCAGGCCAGGCTGGGCGGTAAGTCAATCAAAACGCGTGTTAGCGTGTGTGTTAGCCATTTATGAAACTGTTGCACAAGTCAACTCCTTATAACTGCAGTATATTATAATACTGTAAATGTGGAATGAGCGGAGAGAGGGGCGGAGTTAACTGAATCGAAGCGTCTTGTCTTCCAGGTAGGGAAAATACCCCCAGAAAATTCAATTATTTCTCTCAAAAATTAGTACTCTATAGTGATAGAGGTACAATATATCATATAAACGCCTATACTTTACTTTGGAATGGCTAAAATAGCATGATACAGCTCCTTTAAATATTCAGAAATATAAAACCTGCACCGTCTCTTCAGAAGATCCGCACCAGACAGCCCTACAAGTATTGAAGATTCCTTGAGGAGAACATGCGCAGCCGCAGAGCTCAAATCAATGTTCCTTTCAATGGGGATATTCCGATACGCGTTTACATGACCAAACATTCGGGTTAGAAAAGGGTTTTTGCCGGTGTTTACATGGCTGTGCGCGACCGGCTTATTGCCAATATTCCGGTTTTGAGTAGTCATGATGAGGCGACAATGGTATAACTTGGACTTGTATGACAGAAGTTTATACCTGTGCTTGTGTAGCGGTCAGTGGTGGGAGCTGAGCATGCGTCTCCTCGTAACGGTGAGGGGTCCATGTGTGACGTCTGAATGATGAGGGTTTTCTGGTGGTTGGAAAGAGCCTGAATGTTACCCCATACTCGCAGCCAGCCAGACACACAGGAGAAGTTTGCCCCTTGAAGAGAAAGCAACATTCATTTTAATAGATTAGAACTTTAACAGATAGTAATTGTCAGAATTGTATCCATCGGTATCTCTGTGAAAGTCATTATCAGTAACATTATTCTTGGCAGCTGGGAGTCTTGATATTTCAAGAATTTGCCAAGGTTCCTCTCTGTTTATGTGTCTTTTTCTAGTAAATTGCAATGTTTTTTGTGTGCGTCTGAATGTCTTTGGGATGCTTATGCTTATGTTTTGTTACATCTTTGAGTACTGAAAAGCACAGTGTTACAAGTTAGCAGTTTTTTTAAACATTCATATGGAGTTAATATTTTTTTGACTAGGTTCAGGAGCAGGACCACGCTTCAACCAAACCGTTCTCCTTGTGGCCAACTACTAAACAGCGGAGACATCTGAGCCTGACCAGTGGCTATTCAACACAAGCCGCCTGTCCGTACATTTACCAAGCGTTTGCTCATGTGCAAAGCGAGTAGCATGTACAAAAGTGGATCAGCAGCAGACTCATTCCATGTATTACTCATGCACTCATGCAGGCAACATCAAATGGTAAATTAAGTGCAGCACACAATTGGAAAAATTACTTATAAAAAATGTTTAAAGGAAGGGCATCATCTCAGAGTCTTACAATCTTTTGTCAAGCAATACATCAGAGAATTCAATCAAGAAATTAGTTTCCTGGAATGAGGATCCATCAGTGAGGATCTATCAGTCAATATTAGTGAAGTCGATTGGGAAAGAGCATGTAGTAAAATTCATATAATGTCAATTAATAGCCGTCTTACGATATTGCAATTTAAATGGCTCATGCGCGTATATATGACCCCAGTGAAACTTAATAGGTATATGAAGAATATTCCAGACATATGTATAAAATGTGGCTCAATAGGAACGTTATTTCAATGTATGTGGGAATGTAGCCATATAAAAAGCGTTTGGCTGGAGGCTAAAAATTTAATAGAAAAAAATCATTTTGAAACAAATTACATTAGATCCTAAACTATTTATAATGGCTTTATATCCAGATAAACATAAATATAGTAAAGCAGAAAGTACTTTTATAGACTTCAGCTCACTGATAGCAAAAAGATGTATTGCTTTGAATTGGAAAAATATGAATGCACCTAGTGCCTCCCAGTGGTTAAAGCAGATGTCGTTTAGCCTACCTTAGAAAGAATAACATATATCCATAAGTCAAAACGACACATACTGTATTTGAAAACATTTGGGGACCTTTTATTGACTTTATTAAAGACTTAGACATTTCCGACGACTTGACTAATTTTTAAAAACCTTGCAGTTAATCACGCTGTTTAGATATGATTACTCTCTACTTTGAAGAGAAGCTATAGGTTCTCAGAAGGCCCGGTTTTATTTTGCGTGTTGCATGTTTATTACTTTTTTGTTTTATTTTTTATTAAAATCACCGTGTAGTACCGAACTACTCTGTTAACTTGTGCAACTGAAGCTGTATGTCGTATTACATTGGAAAAATGTCAATAAAATATATATGGGCAAAAAAATTAAGTGCAGCATGCCCACAAAATAGCAGATTTAATTTTTCAGCTTGCACACGCTATTTAATGCCTGCCTTGATATATGACCCCCTAGGAGTGCAAAATAGACAGGAAATGTGTAAACAATTAAATAATAAATAGAGGTATCTTATATACAATGACTACAAAAACTTTAGGGGTTAAAAGTATAAACAACTAAAATAAAATAAACAGACTATAAAAAATATGTCAGTATTCAACACAGTATTTCACATCAAAGGTATTTCTGTTACATTCGAAAGTTTACGGTGTACTTTACCTTGAAGATATAAGGCAGATATGCCACAATGACACCTCTGCTCAAGATAGTCAGCCACTTCTGTGATCCTCTTTCCCTGAAGAAGGCTGCTACAGTCTGAAACATACAGTAGTTTCATTGTTTACTTATTTAATTAGTAATACATTTTTTCATGTCAACCAACATTTCAAAATGTGCATTTTTTTAGCCTCCAAGAATAATTGCCATATTTGGCTGAGGACATAGCCAATGATAATTAAAGATGCATGTTTGAAGAGTAGAATCAAACAATAATCACAATTTGGATCAAAAAAAAGAAAAACGTAGTCGATTGTTGCTAGAGCTGAAGGATTGCAACGCTTCAGTCAAACCCGGATAAAGATAGAATAATCTGCTCATATGCAAAAGGGACATGAAATTCGTACTGACCCCCAGAGTAGCCGTGCCAGTCCGTGGTCATGGGGCTGAGGCAGATGTCAATGTGGCTGGAGAAGGCAGCGCTGGGGCAGAGGTTGGCTCTTTGGGGCGTGGGGGAGGAGCTGGTCCAGGATGAAGGACTCCTGACCTCACAGCACGAACAGCGGCTCAAGGAAACTGGGCCATCTTCCACAGACCTGTACAAAACAACATAAAATGTATTTGTTTGATGTTTTGTAAATGTTATATCCCATATTACTGTTGCTGTTGCTTTTATTGTTGCGTCTCTGGAGGCATTTTCACAGAGCTGCAACATTCAGAACTGCAGAGCTATGGTAAATGAATAACACACTATCACAGAATTGTAACTGTTGTCACCCACAATTTCACTGATTGGATTATTCATGGAAATGAACCCTGGAGAGCCGTTTCAACTGCTGTTGATGAATACGAGCTAAATGTGCCATCGAAATTACAGGTTTTGTTGCACCCTTCTCTGCATTTTCAAAAGTCTCTCTATTTGTGGCAAGGCAAGGCAACTTTATTTATACCGCGCATTTCGTACACAAGGCAACTCAATGTTGTGGCAGAGCTGGAATCTTATATTTTACTTACAACAGCAGCAGCTCACAATGTGTGTTGAAAAACATTTCTCATTAACACCTTTATATTAGTTTCTTGTATGTGAATCACTTTTACTTTTTCTCTCTCTCTTTATTACTGATGTATTACCTAAGAGCTGGAATAACATGTCTCCCTCTGGTGGTGGATAGAAAGGATAGCAGGTGTTGTCTTTCACTGAACACGAGCACATCTCTGAGGCTGGAGTTGGTCAAGGCAGTGCCAGCTCTGCACACACTAAACAGATCATAGCACAAAACCACCGCTCCCCGAATGGGCACCGTAGAGCCCTCTGGGAGGGTCTGATCTACACAGGACAAAGAACAAAAAGAATATGGAAAACCAAAATTGGTGAATCAATAACTTGGCAAAGACAGACAATCTATCACCTGCCCCCGTGACATTCCCAATGATGTAAAACCCTTGTTGATCGATAAAGCCAGTCAAGGGAAGAGCTATGACGGTGCCGCTGCGCTCGTGGTCAAACACCGAGAGGACCAGGCCCAGTAGGGATGTCATGGGAGGGCCTTGCAGCTCCACAAAGCCTCTCTGCAGGCTGTGATTGGTCCAGTGTCCACTGCTAACCTCGCTGATGACCACACCCTCGGGAGGGGGAGGAGGACGCGGGCAGCTGTTCTCGCGCAGCGGTGTCGGAGGAGCCACCTGTGAGTGAGGTTTAGAGCAATTCAGTCAGTTCAAATATTTCTGCTTTATTTAAAAAGGGACACAATGCGTAACATTTTGGACTATACTGTTGCCATCAGTGAAAAACATGCTCCTAATGACCAGCTCGACACATTACTGCAGTGGGTAATCAAAGAATGGATCTGGATGATCCAACTTTAGTCGGCATCTCTATGGAGACGAGCTGGAGACGTACCCAATCCCGGTAAAGTTACAGTCATGTCTTATGAGAGCTGAGCAGCTCACAGCAAAGGCTCATGTTTGTTTGTACATTTATGAGGTATTTTTTTCTGTCATAAAATAAATGCTTGTATTTCAATTGTATTTATTGGGTAAAATTCTACGCAGTGTGGCTTTAATAGTTAAAAAACAGTGTTGTGAAAAGTGAACCTTTGCTCTGCAGCTTGATCATACATTTACAACTAAGGATAACGTAATAAAAAGGCTCCCTTTCCACTGAGGATGGAGGTAACAGCCCTTTTACTATTTTAAGCAGCTGTTTATTGAGTGATTTTCTATTTGATACTCACAGAGAAGGCAGAAAGGTCGAAGGCGTACAGGCCTCTGCATCGGCTCAGAGCCTCATCCCCAAGAAGCACCTCAGGGTCCTCCAGCAGGGGGAGCTGTCCAGGAGTTAGTGCTTTACTCAACTCCTGCGCTTCCATATCGGAGCCTCTCTGTCTGTACACCACTGCATCCAGCAGGCCTTTGGTGGGAATGCCCCTCTGTGCAGCTGATGGGGGCCAAAGGGGCTGCGATACAATGCTACTGCATCTGGCCCGTTCTGGATGGTGTTTGGAGGCAGACGCAGCGATGGAGCAGGCACCAGTCTGTCACTCCCCAACAGAAAATAGCCCTTGGACGTAGTGAAGTGTCCACTGAGGCTGATCTCTCTGTAGGGTTTGTTGTTGTGTGCGCTGAACAGCAAAATCCAGATGCCCTGCAGTGACACGCGGCGGCCAGAGGGGTGCCACAGCTCGATGTACTCGCCATCCTCCGCTGCACCAGGTGTGTCTGTGTTGAGCTCGTTAATCAGGAAGTCACTGTTGCCCCACGGCGGCAGGTGTGGGGGCGCATCAGTGCCACTCGGGTTCACTACAACGGGCAACAAACCATAATAGGTGCTGTAGTTGAAAAATATACAGCCAAATGGTACAAGGAAAACTTCAATCTTTATCGAACACTATTAATCTCAGTTTCCAGTAACAGTACAGCACTTATACTTATTATTGATGTTAATACTGTTCATGTTCAATGTAAGCAAATTGTACTTATATTGAATAGGGGAGAGGGGGTGGGTTGGGTCATGGGGAGGGTTGGATCTCGCAGTGCATTATGTAACCAATAGGGTTGGGCGATGTCCCCTTAATTGGCAGTTGACGATGTTTACAGTGAACCATCGTGATGGACGATGATATCGTATAAAACTGTTTAGTTTCCGTACGAAAAGCAAAGCGAAACCACGCGGTGTTTAACAGTAGCTGCTTTTAGAGAGAGAGAGAGAGAGAGAGCCCCGCGCGTCAGAAATAGAGCAGCGCTGCGTCTTTATTTTAATAATTACGGCTAACACATCAGGTCTTCGGGCTTCTTCTTAAACTAGCGTGCATATTAGCTATATTCAAGATTTAATTTACAGTGCAATCCCAGCAACGTTTGTAGGTTTACAAGGCCCACAGAAGATCAGCGCGTGTTTCTGACAGGAGGGGGCGTGGCATCACGATGGTGGCTCTCCATCGTGATGTTGCTTATCCATCACGATGGACGATGATATCGTCCATCGTCCCAACCCTAGTAACCAAATCAAACTAATAAATAATTAAATACAATTTCCAAGATGAATAGTAATAATCTAAAGACTAATTACGTATCTAAATCATTGAATAAATGAATGTTTTTCGGCTGGAGGTGAAAAACCCTAAAATGGCAGACCTGGGAGCATTAGCTAAAATATTGTGGGAAGGGTTGGGTCACCCATGCCTTTCATCCCTGACACCCGGTATACAAGTTTTGGTGAAGTCCCCAACTCTGAAGATATACTGAAGAAGTGGTGGATGGTTCCATATCGTGGCTCTTCTGTTTGGCTTGCTTCTGGTTTGTTTGCTTGGTCTGACCCAACCCTCCCTGCCGGTCATGGGGAGGGTTGAGTATTATTATATAGTTTCTATTGAATATTAAAGACCCATGATTTACAGGCATCTACTCATTGTTCTGAAGAGTGCGCATACTTACTTAGTATGAAAAAATAATGAAACCGTGGCGTAAATCTAAGAAATGTCTTATGTGACCCAACCCACCCCGCTCTCCCCTACTGTGTTTGTTTTACTCTCTCAGGAATTAGTGTAGGTTGGTTTACTGTAGAATTTGAGACAAAGATGACAGCACATGTATCGAATCAGTTGATTATTGCGGTATATCACTTGTTGAATAATAATGTATCTATTTTTAACAAGCATAAACATTGTGAATTTTGTCAACAACAACAACAACAAAAGAGTAAATACACGTTATTCACAAACTGCTGTATTGTATGTCTACAAAAATATGTGTCTGACTGGGCTCTTCAAATGAGTCATTCAGCATCATTGCTTTAGATGTTACCTTGATCAAAAAACAGTGTGTTCTTTTGTCAAGGCAAAACAAACAGTTCCTTCACCTTTTCACATTAAAGCTTCCTCCATAACATCTCTTCCTGCCACTAATGGGCGTTAGATGCTTTTACTCGCTACAGAAAATCGATCTGACACAATTTTATCATGTATCATCCCTTTCATGTTAGCAGCAGCATGTCCTATGGTCAAATGGAATGGTGTCATTTATCATAATGATACATGTTCTTTCTATGAAAGCATTATGGTGTGAGTGAGTGTGGTTGATTAGTCCCACTCACACAACAGAACAGTATATTTCAGAGTTTTTTTTGAGGAAACGCAGCATATGAATAACAAGGTGCTAAGGACAAAAAATTAAAACATTTGAGACCTCAGGAAAATGCTTAAATATGTGAAGGTGCCATCGACAGTAAAATTCAGTAAATGTCCAAAGTCGTTAAAAGTATTTTGTCCCAAAGTCTGAAAACATGTTCAAACACTCACCAGAGTTGTATGGACAGATCTTTGGCCAGGGGCACTGGTTCGGCTGCCCAGGCGTTTGAGGAGCTTCCCAAAAAACACCAGGGTCTCTGGCCCATGTAGCAACACCACATCGACTGAGATAGAAGCCCCCCTCTCTCAAACTGAGAAAGAAACAAAACAAATCTAAATATTACATTGGCCGTGTAAAAAATATTTATATAACATTTTAATATTATTTATGTTTGTTTCTTTTGGTTCAAGTTTAACATTTCAACTCAAATTAGATGGTCAGGTTTATTTACAAGTACCGGTATTTTAAATTTGAATCTTAAAGTTACTCTGTCACCCTCTGATCTGACACAATAAAAATATTTTAAAAAACATGGCTCCAATTGACATTCTAAAGCTAATGATTAGATCGTTTTGTGGTATTGTCTGTCATGGATTTCAGAATGATCCAACCGTCTTACCTGTTGCTGAGTTGATACGGCTGCCTTCCTGGGATAAGCGTCTCGGTGAGGTTGGAGCTTGGCCTGTTTCCAGGACCAGCAAAGACAAATGCGTCCAGTGGCTGTACCTGACTCAGTGCACTGCCGACGGGGAACTCTCTGACTGTGCCGCTGTAAACGGCCACAGCCCCAGATTGGTCTCCTGACAGGAAACCACACACTTATTAAAACAAGGTAAAAAAAAATATCAGAAACAAAGCTACAGGATAAATTAATATAGGAAGTAAAAGTACTGAGAGTTAAAGTCATTGAGGTAAAAATTACAGACCAGGCTACTATACTAAAACCTTTACACTATTAATTTTAATACAAAACACAATTTTCATTGCTACTTACTATCTAAAATGCAGCTTTAGCAAATATTGCAACTTTAACAAAAAATATTAATTTGACTCCCTCTAGTAGTATAAATTACTGTTTTGCACTGTTGGAACAATTGGGCCGGGATCTTGGAGCCAGTTTACTTATTTAGATGATTTATATACAAGTTTGGTTGTCAGGTGGGAACTGAGAGTATCTTACAACATTTGCAGAAATAAATGATGAAAATGGTTTTGCTTGAAGAAGGCAAGGCAAGGCAAGTTTATTTATACCGCGCATTTCGTACACAAGGCAACTCAATGCGCCTTACAAAAGAAGATATGCGAAATTACAATCAGGTTGAGTTAAGGTAAAGCACATATAGAAACATCAAGACATGGGAAATACACAGCACACGAGGTCACGTGCAGAATTTTTTCTTGAGGAGGGGAAGGACGACCGGCCATTGACCGGGGGGTGGGGCAGAGGAAACGTGTTGAGGCAGACGCAGAATCGTCCTTTATAAAATATTTCCTGTTTCTGATCTACAAGTAGATTGTAGTGGGACTTTAACTGCCTAACCAGATGGAATTTTGCAAACAGGCCATCCATCCATTTTCTTCCGCTTTATCCATGGCCGGATAAACTGGATAAAACGGTCCCAGCAGAGATGCCCAGACTTCCCCATTGCAGGCCTCCTCCAGCTGTTCTGGGGGACCCCGAGGTGAAACCAGGCCAGCTCAGAGACGTAGTCTCACCAGCGTGTCCTGGGTCTTCCACGAGGCCTCCTCTCAATAGGACATGCCTGGAACATCTCCCGAGGGAGGCGACCAGGAGGCATCCAAGACAGATACCCGGGCCTCCTCAGCTGGCTCCTTTCGACGTGAAGGAGCAGCGACTCTACTCTGAGCTCCTCCCGGGTGACTGAGCTCCTCACCCTATCTTGAAGGGTGCGCCCAGCCACCCTGCAAAGGAAACTAATTTCTGCAGCCTGTGTCCGCGATCTTGTCCTTTCGGTCATTACCCAAATCTCCTGATTATAGGTGAGGGTGGGAACGTAGATCGATCGGTAAATCAAGAGCTTTAACTCCTCCACTTGAGGCAAGGACTCTCCAGCGACCTGGAGAGGGGAAACACCTTTTTCTGGTGGAGAACCACTGATCCTCATCCCGGCCGCTTCACACTCGGCTGCAAACCGCCCCAGTGCAGCTGAAGGTCCTGATTCGATGAAGCCAACAAAACATCATCATCAGCAAACAGCAGAGATGAGATCCTGAGGGTCCCACACCAGACACTCTCCAGCCCCTGGCTGCACCTAGAAATTCTGTCCATAAAAGTAATGAACAGAACCAGTGACAAAGGGCAGCCCTGGCGGAGACCAACACACACTGGGAACAGGTCTGACTTACTGCCGGCAATGCAAACAGGCCTTCACTGACAAATAGTAATATCAGCAACATTTATCAATTTAATACTGTATGTTTCTATATATATGGGCAATAACAACCTGCTAATATATAACCCCATCTGTTACAGCCATAGTTGCAATGTTTCCTCTCATAATAACAATAGTAACAAAAAAACAACCCAACATGACATCATAGTCATGTTGGGTTAAAGTACGTGTTTGTGTTTCTCTGGCCTCACCTTTCATATAGTTCTTGTCTATGGTTAGGGACACCAGTCCATTCCTTGAAATGTGCATATCAACGGACACGCTCACGCTCACTCGGTCCATCCTCCCGTCCAATACCACCAGCACCAAGGGCCCTGCACCGGGGGCCTCGGTCATCTCCACAAAGCCCTCCACCTGCCCCCGCCCAGCCTTAATTCAGTAATCAGAGGCACAGTGGCTGGTGAAGCAGGTGGGGTGCAGTTATTCCTCTGTCCTGGGGAGGGGAGAGAAACCTGAAATCCCCACCGGTCTTCGGACATTAAACACCTCTCGATAGACTCATCCCCGTCATGGGCCGTATCGTCCTCCACAAAAGCTGGCTCGCCTGGCGTCAGCATTTCAGCAAGGTACTCAGCCCCTCCGGATCTTCTGCTCATGTACACCACGGCATCCACCAACCCCACTGCGGTGACGTTCATTTTCTCACCATAACGCGCTGCGCTGGAGTGGTAGATCGCAATAGCATCAGGACCATTTTGTACAGTATTAGGAGGCAGCAGGATAGCCGGTTTAGGCAACATGTCCACGGACCCAACCAGGAAGAAACCTCTATCATCTGTACTGTGTCCCTTAAGGTCCAGCACTTTGTAGGCTATATTCCCATTTCCGTTATAAAAAACGAGGGTGTACCCGTCCAGAGAAGCTCGCTGTCCACTGGTGTGGTACAGTTCCACAAACTCTGTGGTGTCCAGTCTAGGGTTGTCAGCATTGATCTCGCTGATGATAAGGCAAGGGTCACCAGTAACTGACACTATTAGGCAGAGGCACGCCACGAAGACCTGTGTGAACTCCATCATGTACAGCTCCTGCCTTGGATGAGGCGAAACGTACAACACTTCAACTACAGAGTACAGAAGATGACTCAAGAACCTTCATTGAAGCTCCTGCCAAAAACAAAATAACACATAATTAAAGTATGTCAGATGAAACACAGCTACACTGTTCATGCACTGAAAGGTCGATGTGGTGGAAGCAGGAGACATGGAAAACCGCATTTCTGTCAGTCTGACAAGGGCAAAAATGAACTCCTAAACTGGTGGTTCTCAACTGGTGGATAGGGACCCAAAGGTGGGTAGCAGGACCATACTTCAAAATCACAGTTCATAGTTTTTGATAGACTGCCAGAACTGTGTGAGATGAAACTTTACTTTGACACTAAAAACAAATCAGGGTGATTGAGGGTAATCCGCACTGATTGAATCAGTTTTAAACTACAGCTATTGTGATGTTCCAAGGCTGCAGTCAGTATCTATCTACATTATGTAAAATGTAGTCTGGAATTCAATCAGCAATAGGCAAAGCATATTAATCCCATCCAATAATGGCTAAACGGATATGCTGCTTCTCATTGAATATGTATATGTTCATTCATAGCAGCAAAGGCATGAGGACATTACATCATATTAGAACTACTGTAACTGATATGATTAATCAATTACAAGTACAAGCAACTTCATTTTACTGACTTGTCTGAAGATGATACTTTTGTATTAGTTATTAAATTAATACCATTGAATGATCGTTATCTAAACTTGTCATTTAATGCAATTAGGATCTTGGGTAGACTTTGATAATGGTCTATGTGAAGAAATAACTTATCAAAAACGTATCTCTTTTTGTTTTTTCCTTTAATTTTCATAAGAAAATTAAAGGAAGTGTGTGGAAGTATGAGTGTGTGTGTGTTTCATATGTATTTGGCACAGAATACAAGTACAAATACTAAGCTTTTTCTTCAATACTGCAGTAAGTCTACTTCAGTTGACCTGTTGTTAGAACCCAGAGATGGGTAGAGTAGCCAAAATATTTACTCAATAAGAGTAACAATACTTTAATTTACTTTTAATTCTACTCAAGTAGAAGTGAAAGGTAGTGACCCAAATACTTACTCAAGTAAGAGTAAAAAAGTACTTGGAGAAAATGTTACTTGAGTAGTGCGAATACTGAGTAACTGTTTGAGCATAAAAGTCATGTTTCAGTAGTGAAATAAATGATGAGATGTAATGAAATAATGTGGAAATTGTAATATTTTCTAAGAAAATACCATAAAAACATAAAGGGCATCATTATGAAGAATTAAGTACATAAAACACATATTTTTAACGCGTCAAAATGAAGATTTGTCACTTAAAGATTTACTCACTGTGGTATGAGTTACTTTTTTTTTTTACTCAAGAGTACAGATACTTCATTTTAATATAACTCAAGTAGAAATAAGTACTGCATTAAAAACTACTTGCAAAAGAACAATTATTTCAGAAAGTTACTTAACTACATGTACTTGAGTAAATGTAACTGAGTATACCTCTGCTATAAACCATAGACAAATACATTCCCAGCTATGTGACTAAACATGAGAGCGCAGCAGCTTCCCAAGAGGCAGAGAGTCATCATGAATGAGCCTTTTTATGAGCCATTTTTTTGTTCAGTGACACTGGAAAGACACGTCTGCTGCATGATTCACTACTGTTGCGAAAGCCACTCCAGGCAACTTTGCAACATGGCAAAATAATTGTATCGGAAAAAACTCCCAAACAAAAACAAAACAGACAGCTATAGCGATATTGGCTTGGTTATGTGGGCAAGTAGCATTTAGCATATCATTCAGAGTAAGCGCTATAAATGACTGTCCATCCAGCAGGATACTTTAATTGGATAACTAGTTAAATATCTGAGAATGTTTTGGAAATCAGTGCAATTGCTCACACGCCGTTTGAAAGCTGTAACATGTGAAATAATGCATGAAATATCCCCCCAATGCTCCCTATCCTATTCCGATCACGGTTCGCCAGCAAAGCGTGCATCTCCGTCGAAAAAAGTGCTGTCAATGTGGCTTCTATCGCCGTCCCTCTGCGCCTCCGACACATGCGCCCTGACTTACCGCTGTTGTGGAGGGGTTTCTGTCTGGGATGCCTGTTGCGCTGTCCGAAGTAGGATATACTTATTTTAGTGTAAAACGTGAGCTGACTTCGGGAATGACATTGGTAAGGTGAAAGTTGTGCCCTCCGCCGCTCCCTTCATTGACAAAGCAGCACTTTCTTTCTCCACGAACTGTGGGCGGTCAGACTGACTGAGGGGGTGATGCCTGCCAGGGGAAGTGCTTTTTTTCCCTCTCCAAACTCCCCATTCAGCTCTGCGCAGCTGAATCAAAACACAAGGGAAACGCAGCGACAGCAACGTTCAGGCTCACGGTTTAAAAGCGGTCAGTGTGTGGCATTGATTTAAAAACAGTCCACTTCTTGTTAAAATGCCTGCATCAATGTCATTGTGGAGTAGTTTTCCTGGATGCCTGTCCAATAAACCCGCGAGTTAGACCTATGGGCCCCTGACCCCACTTTGTTAAAGGGATAGGGGGGCTTCACTGGTGACACTTCACTATCAAGTCCCGCCCATAAAATCAGATTGTTTTTTAAGATAACTGAGGTTGTTGTTGTTGTTGTTGTGGTTTGTAGTCATTCGCTGTGCATTGTAATTAAGGGGCCCACATTAGGCCTACAGGACCTGGGCTCATTTTATAAAAGAAACTCCTGGGGGAACAAAAATTCAATAAAAGAAAATTCTGAAGAAAGAGAAGTTTTTATCACACCATGGCCAGTTTCCTCCTCTTTCTCATAAGTTTCATTTCTGCTCCAAAAACATGATGACTGGTCCAGGAATGCAAAGGATGTGAAAGTGTATATTTCACAACATAAAATGTCACTATTTCGTAAAGACCTTCCTTTCAGACTAATTTACAGAAGTGTGGGTGCTAAAATAAGAAGCCTATCTGTTGGGACAATTGTTAAGAATTATCATTTTGGTTGTGGTTTTTCCCCACATTAGTCACTGGGCATTATTAGCATCCTCTTTTGTTGGAAACATAAGAAGAAGTGGCTGGCTCTAAAGAACTGGAAACACAACACACAGTTATTATAAGACTTTCATATAAAGCGTACTGGATGTTCTTTATTGTGGCTGTATGACTTCATTTTATCACAGACAAGCAGAACATTTCAACCTTCTGTCATATCGAGCAAAAGCCAAAACTTTTGCTTGGGGTTTACAGTCTCTTTACAGAACATTGCACCAACATTAAAAAAACAAAACAAACACTTTTTGTGAAGTTACACGTACTTACAGGTGCATTATGTAACTTTTTATGCAAACGAAGAAAATATTTGTAATTGTTGTAATTTACCTTTTTGTTACTTTCCATCACAGTGGCCTCAACAACTCTCCGGGATCAATTGTTTTGTAGGTTTTCTGGTAAGAGAATCCGTCAGCAGTGAAAACCTACCAAAAGCTCTAAAAACAAGTGATCCTGGAGTATCATAGAGGCCACTGTGATGGAAAGTAAAGGCCCCATGCTGACCACCCATACAGCCATTGGGGTCAAATGAGCACAAATTAAAAAAAAATTATAATCTCCACATATAAAAGTTTCATGCACCTTTTAATGCACCTTTATCATACTATTTAACTTTGTAACTACAAAATGAGGCAGTATACATGCAGCAGTTTCTCCTCAAAATTAACATTTAAGAGTCTATAAATACACACAACTTTAGAGAAATGTTCATTTAGATATGTTATTCTTATTTGATTTATTTAGCTTTCTTCTTAATGTTGTTCTTAACTTTATTCTTTGATTGTATGTATTTACCTTTGTGTTTGCACTTTTTTCTGCCTGCACCTTACCTATAAGCTGCTGTAACAAGGGAATATCTCCATTGTGAGAATAACAAAGTTGTAACGGTGCAGCCGTATCATGTTTCTCGATGGCTTGTCATTAATAGAGGATAGTCACTTTTGCCTATAAGTGTAACTTGCCAAGACATGTCACATTTTACACCATTGTGTGACTTTAGCCGCTTGTGTTGATTCATAGTTTCCATAATGATATAAGCAGAGATCAAGGACAAGGTTACTCAGAAACATGGGCTAAAAGTAAGCCATTGTTTATTTCTTTGAGTTGACAGTGGACCTAATCCATCAGAAACCTCATTGTTCTTGGAATTTCTTTTATGTTTAGGTATAAATATATTACAAAGATATGACAAAGGATCCTTTATTTGCCCCACTGTAGCCTAATTGTATTTTTCACCTTTTATACAGTTTAGTTATTTTCACTAATAGATAGACCTATGTCTGAGCATGTACAGTACCTGACTTTATTCTCCTGTTTCGACTTCGCACATTTTGCAAAAAGTGTCTCAGTGAAATTTGCTTTGGGATGTTGCCAACAATGTCTGTGCAGCATGATAGCCTATAGCTAATAGCATTAAATAAATAAATACCCCTTTCCATCTTTTGATTCCCAAGCTATGTGTATTTTATTTCTACTTTTATGTATTCATAAAAGTACATTAATTGTTGTATTTATTGCTAATTAAGTCGTAGTTTGTCCATTCTTCTACTTGACTGTTTACATATGAGTCAATACCTCTTTCCCCCACTAGATAGCGTTGTAACCCCACGAGCGCGCTGTTCATTATCATTTAACCCCAATTTGTGTACTTTTTTTTTAAATGTCTGTCAGCTTAGTGAGAGATGAGCAAAAGTAGCTATTTCATTTCCAGTTAATAGGTTTCTTTTCGTCAGACAAATGCACTTCGGGGCCTGAGTTGTCAGCGTATTGTCTCGAAGGAAAGGTCAGCTCAAATGTTAACGATAGCCACTTCCTGCTTTCTAATTTAGCACGGGGCAATTAAAGCCGCTATTCCAGCGTGGTACCTGCGCAGCGTGTGCCTATGATGGTCAGCAGCTTCCGAGGTATTTCCCTGAAGTCAGTGAAGTTTATCTCATCTTACTCTTTTCTTTTACGGTTTTGATGACTCACTACTCTGTCACTGAGTCATTCCTGAAAAAAAAACAAAAACAAAACTCCTCCTCTGCAGAGAAGACACTGTTCAACTCAACAGATGAACCTAATTAGCCAAAACATTGAAATGAATAAAGGTGGCGTATTTGCCTAATTAGTGCGTAATTTAAAGCATAAAGTGGAGATTAACCTGGGGAGCAGCTGACACTCCATTTTTGTCACTATGATGCAGTACTGTGGAGGCATTTCACCATTAGTTATCGTTGAAGTGTTGCATTTGTAATTTAGCCTTTATTGTGCATGTTAATTTCTGCATCAGGAGAGACCCATTTTGCACCAATACAAAAGATAAATATCACTGACATAAAGAGGTAAGAAGCAAGGCAAGGCAAGGCAAGGCAAGTTTATTTGTAGAGCACAATTCATACACAAGGCAATTCAAAGTGCTTCACAGTTGCAGAAAGAGAAATTACAAGAAAACAGATAAAATCAATCAATAAAACATCAACATAAAGTTAATCAATGACAGTAAAAGGCAAGAGTGCAGATAAAATACTTTCAGTTTTCATATGCACGGGTAAAAAGAGCTGTTTTCAGCCTGGATTTGAACATTGTCAGAGTTGAGGCCTGTCTCACATCCTCATGAAGACTGTTCCAGATTTTAGCTGCATGAAACTGAAACGCAGCCTCACCGTGTTTATTATTGACTCTGGGAACCACCAGGAGACCCCTCCCTGAAGTTCTCAGGGCCCGAGATGGTTCATACGGCTCTAACATGTCAAAGATGTACTTTGGTGCTAAACCATGAAAAGACTTGTACACAAGCAGAGCTGTTTTAAATTCTATTCTCTGAGTGACAGGAAGCCAGTGCAGAGACCGGAGCACTGGACTAATGTGGTCGTATTTCCTTGTTCTTGTCAGGACTCGAGCAGCAGCGTTCTGGATGTTCTGCAGCTGTCTAACAGCTCGTTTAGAAAGGCCAGTGAGCAGGCCGTTACAGTAGTCTAACCTGCTGGAGACAAATGCATGGATGAGTCTCTCTAAGTCTGGTTTTGACACTATTCCTCTGATCTTAGCAATGTTTTTCAGATGGTAAAAAGCTGATGACGTTATTGCTTTGATGTGGCTGTTTAAGTTCAGGTCTGAGTCCATGATTACTCCTAGATTTCTAACCTGATTTTTTGGTTTCAGAGCGAGAGACTCAAGGTGACTGATAACACTTTGTCTTTGTGTCTGTGGGCCAAAGACAATGATCTCAGTTTTGTCTGAGTTTAGTTGGAGAAAGTTGTTTTGCATCCACAAACTGATCTGTTCGATGCAGTGACAGAGAGTATCTACAGGCCCATGTTCACCTGCTGTCAGTGACACGTAGATCTGAGTGTCATCTGCGTAGTTGTGGTACGACACATTGTTGCTGTTTATTAGCTGACCCAATGGAAGCATGTACAAGTTGAATAAGAGGGGTCCCAAGATTGACCCCTGGGGGACTCCACAGGTCATGGAAATTTTGTCTGAGACACAGTTGCCAATTTCGACAAAGTACGTCCTATCCTCGAGATAGGACTTGAACCAGTTTAGAGCAGTACCAGAGATTCCCACCCAGTTTTCTAACCTGTGAAGTAAGATCCCGTGGTCCACTGTGTCAAAGGCAGCGCTCAGGTCCAGCAGAACTAAAACTGAGACCTTACCTGCGTTTGTGTTCATACGAATATCATTTGTCACCTTGATCAGAGCTGTCTCAGTGCTGTGGTGGGGCCTAAATCCTGACTGGAAAGTATCAAACACATTGTTAGATAGGAGAAAGTAAGTGAGCTGTTGATATATTACTTTCTCTAGGACTTTTCCTAAGAACGGTAGGTTTGATATGGGCCGGTAGTTGTTCAGTACCTTGGGATCAAGGCTGCTCTTCTTTAGAAGAGGCTTAATGACTGCGGTTTTCAAGGCCTTTGGAAATGCTCCAGTCTCAAGTGAGATGTTAACTAACTGAACAAGTTGTGGTAACAAGCTGGTCAGCACAGACTTCAGAAATCTAGTGGGTAATTCATCAAGGCAGCATGTACATGAACTCAGACCGGAGATAACCTCTTCGATTGTTTTGTCAGTAACAGGAGTGAAATGTGTCAGCTCAAGGTGTCTAGCTGGTGGCAGGGTTGCTATTTGTGTTGTGGAAATTATGGCATTTTTAATGCCTTGGACTTTGTCATGAAAAAATATTGCAAACTCATTGCACTTAGATGTAGAGATTAGTTCTAAGGGCAGTGAAACTGGAGGGTTAGTTAATCTGTTTACTGTGGAAAACAGAACACGAGGATTGTTTCTGCAGTTTGCGATGATTTTAGAGAAGTATTTCTCCCTTTCTCCACGCAAAATCTGGTTGAACTCACAAAGCACTTCTTTGTATATCTCAAAATGAACCTGGAGCTTTGACTTGCGCCATTTCCTTTCGGCTTTTCGGCACTCCCTTTTCTGTGCCCTGACCGAATCTTCACTTCTCCAAGGTGCCTTTTGTCTATTGTTAACCATTTTAACCTTGACAGGAGCAATAGTATCCAAAACATTTAAGACGCTTGATGTATAAGAGTCCAACAGATTATCAACATTTGAACATGGAGGATTTTCAAATCTGATCATTTCCATAAACTGTGTCCCTGTTTTATCATTTATGTGTCTTCTCTGAATAACTCCAGGCCCAACCACTGGTTTTGGTGTAACAGACAGGTCAAAAAAGACACAAAAATGATCAGATAAAGCAGCATCAACAACATTCACATTTGATATATTAACACCTTTTGTAATAACTAGATCTAGAGTGTGACCTTTGTTGTGAGTCGCCTCACTCACGTGCTGAGTTAAACCAAACATTTCAAGAACAGCATTAAGTTCTTTTGCATGCCTGTCATTGGTCACATCCACATGCACATTAAAATCACCTGAAATGACTAAACAATCAAAATCAGTGCATATAAATGAAAGTAATTCAGTGAAGTCTTCGATAAAACAATTCTGTGGTGGTTTGTAAATAGTCATATAAAGAATGGAAGATTGTTTTATCTCCATTTTGAAAGACACATACTCAAATGATACAAAAACCCCAAATGACAATTTGTGGATGACTATATTGTCCCTGAATATTGCACAGACACCCCCGCCCCTCTGATTTTGGCGTGTTTCAGACACAAAATTGAAATTTGATGGACTACACTCAATCAAAACTGCGTTACCAGTGTTTTTGTCAAGCCATGTTTCAGTTAAAAACATAAAATCTAGATTATAAGGAAGAAATAAAACTATTTATTAAAAAGGACTTGTTTTTTAACGATCTGGCATTGAGTACAGCATGTTTGAGATTTGTCTGTGTTTGAGTGGATGGAATCTTTTTGCAAGGAATATGGATTAGAGTTCTTTGATTGGACGGTCTGACTGTCCCTCTCCTTAAAGGCCCTATAACTAATTTTCTGATTACAAACACTGACAAACAAAGCCACAGAATTTAAATGTTAGTTGTGGTCCAAACTCAATCCTAACTTTCTGAACATACAGTATTTGTAGCATCCCAATTCTTCACATGGACGATTTCATAGGTACGTTTCACAACTTGCAGGGTCCCTTTTCAGGGTGACTTTCACAAAGTCTCCATAATCCCCGTTTATTATGAGAGGATATTCTTTGGGTGACAATGACGGAGTGGGTGATCATTGTCCAGCCATGGGTCACAGGATCTAAACTGCTAATTCGCACTAATGTGACATCAATCAATGGCAAAATAGTATGTCCCTGTTAGTGCTGCTATAGGACTGTGCAGTGTGAGGTTTGGATACTAGACTAGCTTCAATAGTTTATTGTTTTTTTTTTACCATGATTTAACCACGACAAAAGTCTATGTGCTTTACATGCACTGTCAACCAGAGCTTTCACACCGGTGCTCTATAATGTCTCTGTGAGTCAGTCGAGAG
Organism: Neogobius melanostomus; assembly: GCA_007210695.1. Taxonomy (NCBI): domain Eukaryota; kingdom Metazoa; phylum Chordata; class Actinopteri; order Gobiiformes; family Gobiidae; genus Neogobius; species Neogobius melanostomus. The sequence continues at coordinate 111,087 of VHKM01000606.1, forward strand.
CCTGCATCATCCTCCGACATCATCAGCCAAAACGAACACATTGTCAATTTAGTTAGAAGGAAGCTCTTCTCTACAAATGTCAATCAATATAATTTGTCTCCCTGTTGTTGTGACAGAGCTTGTCTTTCCACAATTGACATCCTGTTTCCTGAGATCAATCTGTAACATTCAGCAAGGTTGGAGACATACTTGACCTTTGCTGAATTTACATGCAAATTTGACCGTCAAAACAGCCCTTTCTGTTTCTTTTCTACAGTTGTGCGCAGATTTGTCCAACCCATTTTCACAAACAACGCAAACCAAAAAGGACTATAAAGAGACCTATTTCAAGCCACATATCTGTAAAAGCTTGTATATAAATATGCAATGTCCTGCACTTTCTCCCTTTTTTTGCTTTTGCATGCTGCTGTGGCGACCCCAAAAATGCTTCCCTCGTGTGCCTCAAGCTAATTTTTCACCTCATTAGTTTGGACAGACCTAAAAAAGTGGGACGCGCCGAACAAAAGACAAAGCTGGTTCTGCATCGCTGTGTCTCCTCGTGTTTGGATGCCTCTGCGACCTCCTGAAGGGGCACATGACCTGACCACGCACTGAACTGCACCTGCATCGATCCTACACTACCAGCACGTGTGTACGCCATGAGGCCAGGGCGCCGCTGGTTGACAATGATGAATATTGTGTCATTCAGTCCTTTCTCTCTCTGTGTCTTGCAGGCAACTGCAGAAGCATTCTACCGTTATCTCTAATTTTCCCCCTGCCTTCATGGATGTCTCCCAAAGAAGCTCATCAGCATTCAACATGCATCGCTAGCTCGCAGCCTCCAATCACGTGCGTACATACACAGGGAGCCCGTGTGTGTGTGTGTGTGTGCGTGCATACTTTGAGGTTTAGTCCAGTCCTTCATGTTGGAGAATTCCCTTTGTTGCTGCCTCTAAGGTCAAAATACTTGGGATTCGAAAGCACTCGCCATAATGAGTTGATTTACTTGGGTCAAAATATATTCTTTTTCTACCATGCAAATGTAGGTTAATGATGGCAGAGACGCCACCAGCAGCTGTGTGCTGGATTATTGATCTAAGAGCATCAGATTTCAGAACATTTCTGGCGTGCATTAGAATTTATTCTTTCTATAATCCCTGTTAATCTGAAAGTGTTAACTCTGTAGATCGGGGATAAGAGGTGCAAATAGGGAGTCCAGTCATGGTCCGAGAGTTTTTTTTATTTATTTCTGCGTTCTCACCGAGATTGCAGACGGGTTTGATACCCAGTTCCCATGGCAACGAGGCGACCGTGGTGCACCTGACCTACATATGTGCAGTATGTACACAAACCCGTGTGCTCCGTCTGCGGCGGGCGCTGAATGAGCCTAAGTGGAGACTGAGAGCCCACAGGAATGGGTCACTTTCAGAAGATGTGAAAAAATGAGTTTGTTCAGCATCGACAGTGAGTCGCATGGTGTGTGTAATAAGAACGGCTAATACAGCAATAACACCGTCCGAGATAACAACTACTACATCAGCTGTTTCCTGTGCCACAAACATTACTGAGTGGAGGGCAGTAGTATTGATTTTTTGACAATTTACCTACTTTGTTTTGGATTGTGGTACATGCTTTTTCCCAATGCAGTTTGTGTCCTCTCGCTGTCCATTGGAAAAGGGTAAATTACATTAACCTCTTAACCGCTGCCTGAACCAAGCACTTTTTCTCCAGTTTGGCTTCATCCAAATTGAAAAGCTTCTCGAAAAAAGAGTCAAAATAGCGTTGAAAACGAGAAGAAAACGCAACAACAAAGTGACAAAAACGTGCCTGAAAAGCAACAATAGTGCAGCGGCGGCGCCAGACATTTGTCCCAGGGGGTGCTTAGGGGGTGCTAAGGTCTTTCTTGGAGGTGCTCACAAAAAAATTCATTTTTGGGGCAATTAGACAACATAACATACATAATAAACGCGCGTGCACCCGCAAATGCGTAATTTTCGGCGTGCAGTGTTTGGGCTGCAAAGGCGTCGTGAGCGGTCAAAGTGCTGTATGGAGAAGGAGGACGCTCTGGACCTGCCTTTAACTCCAGTGCGCTCTGGGAGCCTCCGTGAGACGGTTTTATGTCAACCCTGGGAGGATGTGAGGCCAGAGTGGTCCTCGTGAATGTGTGGCTCTGCTCTCACGTCGTAATCTCCCCTCACACTCTACATCCTAGAGCCGCTTCTATCTCGAACACAGTTAATGTTAAAGTTGAGCTGATTATCAGACGGATGCCCACGACTTGAGAGAAGGGCAACGCGCTCATGACTTAAGTGAACTTTTTTCCGCGGTTGTGCGTAATTTCTTCGTCCAGACTGTTTCTCGCTGCTGGAGGACTCGCTCTGTTCTTGTGCTTTAGATTCAGCCGCGCTCATGTCACTGTATCAAAAGTGCACAATAATAACCTCTGATTTGTGCCAGAGGAGCAGTGTTTGACTTTATAACATCAGTCTAACTTCAGCTCATTGATCAAATTTAGTGAATGACTGTAATAATGACCCTGGAGTCAGGCTCGGCTCAGCCCGACTCCTGCCGTCGCCGAGCGTGCGCTCTGACGCACGGCCGCATTAACATCACACTGGGCCTCGGACAAAGCCCCGTCCTTTAGTTGGAATTAAACCTGTCCTACTCACTCCTTTCATGTTAAACGTCCGAGGGATGTTTCTAGAGATAACTAGTGCTCCTTTGATTTAGTGGCCACAATCTTTGGGGGTGCTTTGGGGGTGCTTTGGCAATCTCAGGGGGTGCTCAAGCACCCCCTAGCCCCCCCCTGGCGCCGCCCCTGCAATAGTACGATGAAAAAAGACAACAAGAACGCAAAAAAGTATGAAAACACCAAATAAAAAAGCACCAAAAAGTGACAAATTGGCTTAAAAGATTTGACAAAACCGTAGAAACAACACAAAAGTTACGGTTATCAGTTTTGTAGGTCTTAGCTTTCAATTGAGGAGTTGCTCTGGCCAATAGGCTGTGAGCTGCAGTAAAGCAGCTTTAAGATTTGGGTAAAACTGGAGAAAATGCACTCGGTCATGCAGGCAGGTGGTAAGAGGTTCATTTGTATTTTCTTTTAATGTTTTTTTTGGTGTGTGTGTGTGTGTTTCTTTTTTTTCTTCTTCGATTATTGCCCTTAGGGAAATTTGTTCTTATTCGTATTCCTTTGCTTTTTTTTTCTCCAATGACAATTTTGTGCACTCAATGTCCAAACACTTAAAGCCACACCGCGTAGAATTTTACCCATCCATCCATTTTCTTCCGCTTTATCCGGGGCCGAGTCGCGGAGGCAGCAGTCTCAGCAGAGATGCCCAGACTAGAATTTTACCCAATAAATACAATTGAAATGCAAGCATTTATTTTATGATAGATATTTTCATCATTGAAAAATATCTCATAAATGTACAAACAAACATGTGCCTTTGCTATGAGCGGCTCACCTCTCCTAAGACATGACTGTAACTTTACCGGGAGTGGGTACTCCAGCTCGTCTCCATGGAGATGTTCACTAAAGTCAGCAGAATTTGAAATTCAAACAGGTTAGGTCCTCATCTAAATCAATTTTTTGATTACCCACTGCAGTCATAGCATTTTCTGTGTCGAGCTGGTCATTAGGAGCATGTTTATACTGATGGCAAGTTGGCAACAGTATAGTCCTAAATGTTACGCAGTGTGCCTTTAACTTTTCCAATTCATCGAAGGCACCAGTTGGTCTTATAAGATTAAATGTCTAGTCTTCATGGCAGTTGCTCCAACTTGCCATTTCACCATTACCAATGAGGACATCATACTGCACTTTGACTTTAAGTGACATATAATACTGAATAAAACCACTATATTAGCATAAACTCATATTTATATGGATCTTGATCGTTAGTGTTGTGGCTGTCGCAAATCTTTGCACAATATGCTATCCTGTATTTATATTCAAGTTTAATCATGAGTTGCTAACTTGCTTGTATTTTGTTTTCAGTTTGTCTTATTCTCTTGAACAGATTTAGTTACAGTATTTAAATCTACTACTGGTATAATTTCTTACGAGAGAAGTATTTTTGGCTGGAATCTTTCAACTTGAGATGTGCAGTATGATTGGCATCTTATATGCTCCCTAGTAGTATAAGTAGTAGTCTAAGTTAAAATCCCACACCACCTATTTGAAACTATTCCTGAACAAATAACTGCGCTTTCTTTAAATCCTTACGTTAAAGATAACTACAGTATAAAGCATACTGTAGCCACTCTTAAAGTATTTTCTTCTTGCAGCAGGAGTGCTATCTAAAAAGCTGTTACAGTACTTTCTCACTACATGATCCTGAGTTGGTAAAAGACTATATTCTCTCGAGGAGCATTCTAGGCATATGTATCAAATGTTTGTTTTTATCTGCATGCTCCTGGGACGGTTCTGGCCCACTTTTCACCATTATGGAAATATTTGCATATAATATCTGCATTCACGACACAGAGGAAGACTGGGCTGAAGATGAGCTCATGGTCCAGCTGAGTAAATGTTTGTCCAAATGCTGCCACTTTCTTTATCCCAGTTACAGCAGTGCCATGTAAAGAGGAGTTTAGATGGTAAATAAAACTCTCGCAGCATCCTCCCAACATACACCGGACGCTTCAGTTATTACATTTCAGTTATTTAATAATGTATACTCACTCATTCATCTTAAGGATATTCATAATTGCCTTTTCACTTGTTTTTGTTAGAGAATGCAATCTTACTTATACAGTGCTTTTCTCATGATGCAAGTCACCCAAAGCGCTTCACAAGAGACAGTTTTTCCTTCGCTCCATGCTCGGTGGTGGTAAGCTATGTATGTCATGCATATCTTACCACACAAGCAGTTGTACTATGGAAGACTATTGGCACCTTAATTCAATTGTCTATTCATTTGTCAAATGGCTATGCATTATGTTATTTTAGTATTTATTTTGGAATTGTGTTTGGCAAAGTGTAATGTTATATCCAATTTTGACATTTAATGTTCTATTCCAAAAGTTCTAATGGCAATTCAATATGTAAAGTGTCGATACAATGTCTTTATATATTGCAAATTACAAGATTTTGAAATGAATAGCATATTGACATGGAAATTTGGCCTCTTTATTCATTGTTCTATTCATTCTTAAAATGGCATTTAGTTTCGAGTTGTATTTGACAAGTTGCATGTTATATCCTATTTTGACATGTAATGTTCTATTCCAAAAGTTCTAATGGCAATTCAATATGTAAAGTGTCGATTCAATGTCTTTATATATTTCAAATTACAAGATTTTGAACTGAATAACATATTGACATGGAAATTTGGCCTCTTTATTCATTGTTCTATTCATTCTTAAATGGCATTTAGTTTCGAGTTGTTTTTGGCAAAGTTGAATGTCATATCTTATTTTGACTTGGAATATTCTATTCTACTTTTGAGTAAGTTTCATTTAATGTGTTGTGAAACAGCACCTCCCTCTGGATTGCATTGCATATTGCATATTGCATTGCCACAAGGTTTGAGTGCAACTATTTTCAATATGCTATGCAGTTCTTGACCCCTGGGAAGGCGGGCCCTGGTCCGCTCTCGGCCAATCAGAGACGAGTCTATATCCTCCTAGCTAGATGCTCTGTGTTGTTGTTTTTGCTGGAAGTAAATGCTGTTATGACGGATTGGAAGTAACAGATCACCCTTCATGAAGATTCCAAGTTACTCTAAGGAGGTTCTATGTAAGTATAGAAGCGTGTTTGTTAAAATACCAGTACTGTTTAGTGTTTTTTCTCTCTTTTGTTTATTAAACACTTGCTACCTAGTTCAGTCATGCTCAGCAGTCCCACAGAAAGTCAAACTCCACAGTGTTTCAGCTTCTTACATTTTATTTTGGCCCACAAAAAATATCTGTCTGTAAGTATTCAAATGATAGTGATCTTAGCTTCCATTAGATACCAAATTTAGTCATTTTTAGCATGTTTCCTATTCGTAATTAGGAAGAAAATATTCGGCGCTAATACCGTTAGCATCCCTATGGCTTTTCCCATGTAAATTAGCCTCATGCTAATAGCTCGCTAATACAATCGTTTTTTGAAGGTTTTAGTTAACTCTAAGCTACTTATTTTCTATTTGCATTGTATATTACCCAATTGAGATTGTAATATGCATTCTTTGTGTAACTGTATGTTACAGTTTTAAAGTACTTCAGTAAATCACACAAATACAGCAAGACGCTTCTTGGTTTTCATTAGAGACTGTTCTATCTGCAAAGCTGGTTCTCACACACTAGTAAAGACAGAATACTTACACTAAACCAAACGTGGTGGCACGTGTTTTTGTTTTAATGATTAAGCACTTTATAGGCCTACTTTATTGTACGCCCATGTTAATTTCTATTCTCACAATCTTCAGCGCAGTTATCCTCTTACTCAATTATATCTTTATGCGTGGTGAAACCTCATTCCTGTCAATTTGGTTCACATTTCAGAACAAGAAAAACTAATTAAGCCAGGGTGATACATTTTTCAAACCACCAGGTGCCGCCGTTTAGTAGGGCTGCGAATTACAGTATGATACATTTGATTTTGAATATGTCTATTTCCGTCTCCATCTTCATCACGGACTTCTTCCTCACTTTCCTTGTCTAAAACACGCTGTGGGCAACTGAAAACTGGTATCTTCGGTACTGGGTGGTGCAACCATTTGACATCACTACCCAGAATGCATTGCGGTGTAAATAACAATGGCGACCTACGTGCAAAAAATGTTTCTAAAAATATAAAACTAGCGAATGTTTTAGTTTGTTTTTTGAATTATCTTATAGATATGTTACTGACAGTGAAATTATTAAATTATGATCTATTTCATATAGATCAAACATGTTTGATCTGCTATTTCAGTTTGTTGTAAGATAAGAAAGGCTGTATTTATCCCATACAAGGGAAATGGTATGTTTGAAATAGCTAAGTACAAAAGAGCAACTGAATAAGGAAGCAAAAGTCAAAAAGACCTTGTGTTAAATATTAACTAAATAACAAAAACTATTCAAACATAAATTGTGTACTTCACTATATAAGGTACCAAATTAAATGAAACTAGAACAAAGCGATGACTATGTAGCAAGAGGTCAGGGGACTGTATGTACATGAATGTGAACAGCGTGTGAATATTTGTTAACATTTCGCATAGTGATAAGATAATGCAGATCTAATTCTGTTCTATCCTTAGCATCCAACAGTAATCAATATCCTTTTTGTTGTGGTCAGTCACTCTAGTTTTCTTCCTTTGTTCATTAGGGCCCAGAGAAACCTGTAAAGACAGACCACCTGTGCGGACAACAGCCTGCTGCCATCTTCATCCAGTCACCTCAGCGCTGTTGACATGATCACATTCATAATTTTCCCACAAATTCTAACAAATTAGTTATTAATTAAATGCAGACTATCTTTGCATCTCTCAGTTTAATATTTATTTACAAGAAGCTCCTGACAACACAAACGGGTTCAACCCAGCTCCTCTGCGACATTCTCCTAGCCTTCGTTCTTCTGAACCGCTCCTGTACCACACAGCTGCTTCTTGGGGTTGCAGAGAAGAATGATTCCACCATACAAGAAGAATCTTATTGGCCCGTCTAAAAATGTTCTACCGTCTCTTGATATTCAGATGTTGTACGGTCTCTTCATAGCGGCATCTGGAATGTAGATGGTTATAAATGATTAAATAAATAAATAAAACAATGTGTTGTGATGTGTGTGCTTATTAGCACAAACATGCTCCGGCTGTCCAGGTGCCTGGGTAAGACAGAGTTTGTGCCTGAATAACTTAGGTATTACTGATGTACTGTGAAATCTCATGATGCTTTCTAGATGCTGTTAGTACCACTATTATAATCACCCCTGCCTGTATCCGGAATGTAAACTAATTTTGAATATGGGGTAGGCACTTATAAGCTTTCTTGCTTCGGCCTACTCCTTTTGAATTTATGTTACTTTATTTATTTTCTGCACTGCAACAATGTTAATGTAAATAATTACTCAAATAAATCCAATCAATCAACATTGGTAGTAACAGATTAGATTTGTTACACAACTCTGATCTAAAATACAGAATAGTACTTAGCCTCATGTTTTACAAATGTAGGAGTATTTTGTCGTCACGTTATTTAATCTGATCATCAGGATCACTGCACTGAAAGAGTGTGAGAATAGAAATTAACATGAGCATACAATAAAGTATAGTTTAATCATTAAAACAAAAACACGTGCCACCACGTTTGGTTTAGTGTAAGTATTCTGCCTTTACTAGTGTGTGAGAACCAGCTTTGCAGATAGAACAGTCTCTAATGAAAACCAAGAAGCGTCTTGCTGTATTTGTGTGATTTACTGAAGTACTTTAAAACTGTAACATACAGTTACACAAAGAATGCATATTACAATCTCAATTGGGTAAATATACAATGCAAATAGAAAATAAGTAGCTAGAGTTAACTAAAACCTTCAAAAAACGATTGTATTAGCGAGCTATTAGCACGAGGCTAATTTACATGGGAAAAGCCATAGGGATGCTAACGGTATTAGCGCCGAATATTTTCTTCCTAATTACGAATAGGAAACATGCTAAAATGACTAAATTGGTATCTAATGGAAGCTAAGATCACTATCATTTGAATACTTACAGACAAATATTTTTGTGGGCCAAAATAAAATGTAAGAAGCTGAAACACTGTGGAGTTTGACTTTCTGTGGACTGCTGAGCATGACTGAACTAGGTAGCAAGTGTTTAATAAACAAAAGAGAGAAAAAACACTAAACAGTACTGGTATATTAACAAACACGCTTCTATACTTACATAGAACCTCCTTAGAGTAACTTGGAATCTTCATGAAGGGTGATCTGTTACTTCCAATCCGTCATAACAGCATTTACTTCCAGCAAAAAACAACAACACAGAGCATCTAGCTAGGAGGATATAGACTCGTCTCTGATTGGCCGAGAGTGGACCAGGGCCCGCCTTCCCAGGGGTCAAGAACTGCATAGCATATTGAAAATAGTTGCACTCAACCTTGTGGCAATGCAATATGCAATATGCAATGCAATCCAGAGGGAGGTGCTGTTTCACAACACATTAAATGAAACTTACTCAAAAGTAGAATAGAATATTCCAAGTCAAATAAGATATGACATTCAACTTTGCCAAAAACAACTCGAAACTAAATGCCATTTTAAGAATGAATAGAACAATGAATAAAGAGGCCAAATTTCCATGTCAATATGTTATTCATTTCAAAATCTTGTAATTTGAAATATAAAGACATTGAATCGACACTTTACATATTGAATTGCCATTAGAACTTTTGGAATAGAACATTACATGTCAAAATAGGATATAACATGCAACTTTGTCAAATACAACTCGAAACTAAATGCCATTTTACAAATGAATAGAAGAATGAATAAAGAGGCCAAATTTCCATGTCAATATGCTATTCATTTCAAAATCTTGTAATTTGCAATATATAAGACATTGTATCGACACTTTACATATTGAATTGCCATTAGAACTTTGGAATAGAACATTAAATGTCAAAATTGGATATAACATTACACTTTGCCAAACACAATTCCAAAATAAATACTAAAATAACATAATGCATAGCCATTTGACAAATGAATAGACAATTGAATTAAGGTGCCAATAGTCTTCCATAGTTGTACCAGCAGTTACCACATTACGGTGAATGAGTAATCTTGCCCAGCCGACTAGTATCACCAACCGCTACTCACTATTTCCTCATGGTCTCCTGTTTGTATTGCCCTTTTCATACGTTTTTGGAACGTCTTGCTATCATATACTGAAGATGGTATAATTTTATGAGAAGCCACTAAAGTCTTATTTCTTATCTCTAAGATGTTTTAACTTTTATTTAACGTCAGTCAAGGTTAAACCGTACACTATATGAGAGCAAGCGTAATGTCACTATTCTTTATTAGCCAGCCTTTCATAACAGGCCTGTTATATCTGAGTGCCGCTCTGTTCATCATAAAGAACAATAAACACGACCTGTCTCCCGAGACGCGAGACAAGAGAAAACGACAGGACTGGAATCCGCGCCTATTAGCAGCTCTTAATTAGTATGAGCCTTTAGATGCTGCACACGCCTAAAACTGACTGCTGAATGCATTGAGCCGTAGCTGGAGAATTAACAGGAGATATGAGCTGTTTTCTCTCTTTTTTTCCCCTTCCTCTATGCTTTAGTTCGGCATCTCCTTAACGCACAAAGCAAAATAATGTTCTTTTCAACAATAGGCTGGTTCAGAACAGACAGTACAAACTTACAGTCGCACAAAGGCTTTTGTCTTTTAGAAAAATAAAGGACCTTTGTTGAATTAATTTATGTTATTGCATAAAAAATAGCATCTTAGTATGTTAGAAAAACTTGAAACTCAAATTCCTACCAATAACAGTCATACACAGACACTGAAATATTGACACAAATATTGTATAACTTTTTTTTTATTAAACAGGTCCAAACTGGAAGTCTGGGGCAACGATGAAGCTAGGACATGGACACACATCGCTCCAGTTTCTGTGCTACAAACTGCAGCAGGTAAGCAACAGCAACACCCATAATCAGACAGCGATATAGTCTCTGATACTGGTAATTCCCTCAATATTATATCTACGTCGCCTTTATCAGTCTTGCCAACCGAATTTAAGAACTGTTTTTTGCACTACAAAGATAATGCACGTTAACACCAGCCCTCTTAATCAAGGCTTGGACGAGCCCAGACAGGCACTGTACAACTGAGATCAGCATGACAATAACCCACTGATGCTAATATTGATGTCCTTCACACATACATTTGAGACTAAAAGTAAAAGTTAGTGAAAGTCTCAGCAACAATAAACCACATCTCACTAGGCCATACAGTAACTCAGCCTTCACAGTGTCTGGTGCAGAGACTATTGTGATGTTCAGCTGTGTAAGGCCCCAGGAAGCTCAGCCGGATGCGTCATAATAATTAGAATAGTTAATAGGGAGGAGGCAGAACAACCTTTTTGAGGCTTCATTAAAGTTTCATGTTTTGCGTCATCTAGACCGATGTAAATTATGTACGACTTTGCACGTCATCAACGTCGGAATTAGGTGCAAAATGCATCTTGATAAAACTATGAATTTTATAGCAACACTGCAGGCTTTTTCAGAACAACTCATCTTATGTTTTATCTTTTGACCAGGTCATGTGAGCATCACACCAACCTCAGAGTTACATTCTCCATTAATCTATCCATGAAACTAGATTTTTAAAAGAAACAGTATTCTGTGCCACTTTTTTCATTTTTCAGTGGCATTTGCCGACAAAGCTGAAAGGTTTGAGCCTTACTTCTTCCAAACAGTATGTGTATATGTCCTTGGTCTGGACTCTGGACACTTCAGTCATCCACATTACATTCTGACTAAGGAATCAATGCACGCGTGACAATGGATTTGACCATTTACCTAGGCTAGAAGGATCATCATGTGGATTTTCATGTGTTAACTTTATTTGCCCTTGAATGAACATTCTTCTGAACAACATTACGTTGACTTGAGGTTTTGAGAACTTCCCTCGCTCATTATAAATGGATTGGGAGCAAATTCAGCCATTTTCAACTCAGTTGATTTCCTCCCAGCTGGCCACAGGAAACTGTTTGGCTGTTTCAAAAGAAGACAGAGTTCTTGTTAATATACTATTAATGGGGCTTCCTACTATCGAGCCTTTTCCCAGTCTTTCATGATCTCAACATTTGGAGTTGTTGTTGTTTCTCTCACTACGGAAACTACCTCAGTCTTTTGTGTTTTACTTAGATTTGTTTCCGCATGAACACCTTTGGACAGTCTCTTTTCAGAGATTTCTGCTCTTTCCCAGTCAAATTGTTTATTTCCTTAGACATTTAGACAGCCCACACTTGGAAATACAATACAATCAATAGATTTCCCTAGCTAGGAGTACATTTCTGCCTGACCAAACACAGCTTTTATACAAATGCAAATAGGGGCCAGTGACAGTCCTCATGCCTGCGTAGTGTGTACAAATACTCCAGACATTTCAATGGCGGCGGCAGAAGACCGAATCTTTGTACTCCTGATCCAGTTTCCACATGCGTCACCGTTTGTTATGGAAAAATCCCGTTAGCTCTTTCACGCCTTTCGCCATAATTACTTTCAGAACGCTGAGAGGGAGCTTTTGTTTTATGGCACTGGACTAAAACAAATCAGCAGCCCTCATACCATTTTGAAAAGTACATTCTTCTGAATAAAAAAATCACACAAAACTAGTTCTATAATAACTTTACTCAGACAGGGTCAAACTGTCATTCAATATATATATATATTTTTACTGCTTCCTTCAAGGCCAACTTTAGCACAACAAATTCCCAATTAGTACATTTACAACTACCTTTCCTGAACATCTTAAAGGGATATTTCAGGATTTTTTTTTACATAGGGTCTCGATCATTTCCTAGTTATCCAGAGTGTTGTTGATTTCTGGAGATGTATATATTTTAATTCTTGCAGTCCTTATATTTTAAGAGTTTAGTGGTGCTAGGCTAGTGCTAGGCTAGTGCATGTCTTTGGTAACTAGTAGCCTGTATAAAAACCTCTTTAAAATCATCGGGTAGTCCTCCAAACGTTGGCATATCTGATTTGTAGAAAGCCTCTTTGTGAATTCCACGTGTAGTAACGCTGGCCGCAGGTAAACAAACTACTGTAGATCTGGTAACCTAGCAGATCACTCCGCCGCTGTGTAGCTTACAACACAGGAAGGTGATGCTGCTCAAATATAAGTTCTTTTAAATGCAAAATGGTTATATTAAAAAAATTATTCAGTCAACACAGACATTTATATCGGTAGTCTGGTGTTATAAGTGATTTGCCTCAGGTGCACAGTGCTCGGGTTGGACTGTTTTTAATGCAGGCTACTAGTTACCATAGACATGCGCTAGCGTGTCTCTTCAAATATACTGTAAGGACTGCATGAAAAGACAAAAATCTCCAGAAATGGATAACTAGGAAATGAGGCCCTATGTCAAAAATCCTGAAATATCCCTTTAAATGTGGTGTTTTTTGTTGTTGTTGTTTTTTAATAAGGCAATACAAAAACATAATGTCTGTTTCTCAATTAAAAATAAGTCACAAATACAAAAACCCTCCTTTCTCCTTGTGGATTCTCCAAGGTTACACAACTATTACTTGAACTGGAGTCCTGCCTGGGGCCTGCATCTGTCAGCACGAATGAATCGATTGCGTTGTGGCCGATGACTGTGCCTGATTGGTCACTGCCCCGGGAGTATAGTGCAGCGTTTGGCTGTGATTGGCTGCCTGTGGCTTTGCTGAAAATGATCACAGTAGAATTTCCAGGGTGATATATCTGAACAGAGTTTTGGTGAGGTACCGAGCTTCAAGGTCATGGGTCTATCATCCATGGTGCTCGCTGCATATTCAATCAGGCCCGCCTAATGACTTGGACAAACTGAATCATGTTCGAGGTTAAGTTCAGCCAGTCCTCATTAGAATATAAAACTTGCAGCTCAAAGATTGCAAGTCATGCTTCTTTTCGAATGATCTACTTTATGTACAGTATCTGAATACAGCACCATCTTACTTTGTACTGTGTTAAAACATGCACTAGAAACTATTTATAAACAAATTGAATTGACATATTGTAAATGATTTAACAGTTGTTCAGACCTCTGTTGTATATAATCATATTTTTCAAAATCTTCTGGGTTGCGAAAGGATATTGACCCCTGAACATGTTGTACCCTCCCATGCTTTGTACTTTATTGTCCCCATAGGAACATTTGTTCTGTGCATTTGACTCATCCCTCAATGGCGCTTTGGCAACCGGTCAGGAGCAGCAGGCAGCTGTATGACAGCGCCTGGGGATCCAGCTCTAAAAATACAAATAAATATGGCTGCTTCAGGAAGATAAGAGCCAAACCTGCTCTTGGCCAGAGTATAAAAACTTAGCTGTACTTCTGCGCCAATGGCCTCGTTGACCAATACCCACTTACTCAGTTACACATTCATACTGATACAGTACTTTTCCTGGGGCAGACACCGTGGTGCAGTTAGCGCTCTCTCCTCACTGTGAGAAAGTCCATTGAATGTCCTTCCAATGCCTACGGTTTTCCCTTCCTCTAAAAACATGTACAATAGTTTGTGTGTGACTGTGAGACAATCTAACGTGGCACGCAGAAGTGGTTGGTACCAAAGTTACTTGAGTACTGTCCTCAAGTAGCATTTTTGAGGGTCTGTACTGCACTTCAGTAGTAATTTTGTTGAAATTATTACTTTTAGAGAAATATAATTCTTTCTACTCTTACATTTCTGTAAAGGCTCCAAAGTGAAAAGTTCAAGTTGGATACGCACTTTGTCCCATTTTAAGCCGCATAATGCACACTCCAGAACAGTAGGCGGTGCTGTGCTGACATACTAGATGTGTCCCTGCCATGTTGCCGTACAGGTGATTAACTTGGGCATGATCTTGATGGTTTAAAAAAAAAAATTATTCACAACCAATGAGTGAGGAACGCGCTTCTCTATGGTCCTCATGGTGGGGAGCTGACATTGCTGTTGTACCAGGGGCAACTCCATAAGACAATAAGACACTTGGTAAACAGAATTCTAATGGGACTTCAGGCCTCCCTACAACGTCTTACAAGCCTTGCTCCAAAGAATTAATTTTTTTCTAAAAATCGCTATGACCCATGTGACAACACTGGGCTGGGTGACATATTTTGAACCATGCTGGTTTTTGTTCATCAGCACTAAAAAGTGGAAGCCTTTTCAGTGCATTGACATCAGGCTCTGGAGCTCTGTGGAGGCTCTGCCCACCCCGCGATTGCGGGGCTTTCTTCCTTTTTGCCCTTTTTAAGTAGGAGGAGATTGTGCAGCCATGTAAATTTCACAGACGACCTGTCTCCCACAGACTATTTATATGAATGGGGCTGAATGGAACCCCGGCTATCTCTTATTAGGCCCGAGCGCCATCAGGGCTGACGAAGGGGCTCTTGTAATCGTATAGACAATCGTAAAAACAAACATAAATGCAGAGGCAATACTGTAATTTTAGATTGAGGGAGACAAAAGGGTTGCTTTGGGCAGGGCGGTCGGCGAGAGCCGATAATCGCCGCTTTGCGGCTATATTTATTATTTATGTTCACAACACATATTTAAACTGATTTGTACTTTTTACTTTGAAAACTATTTTCTACAGCAAATACTTCAGTACTTTCACTTCAGTGTTAAGTTGACTGAGCAACTTTTTACTGGAGTAATATTTGACCAGTAGTATCTGTACTTATACTGAAGGAATGAAATCAAGCATTTTGACCACCACAGTGTGCCAGCTAAAATAAACAAATACATCAAAAAATTTAAAAAACTGGCACAGATCTGCATGTTTGCCAGTATCTATACTTATTCCCTTGCCGCTATATCTGGGTTTACTTTGTGCCTTGTATTGGTGTTTGGTATATCTATATTAACAAACATCTTAAGTCCTAGAGGTTTTTTCTTTGACATACATTAAATAATGAGAATAAAGTGTTTAAAGTAGTTGCAAATGCCTGAAAAGTATAATATACACTCTTTAATCTCCCTGGTAATAAAAAGCATGCCCCTGCTCACATTGTATGAGTAAGCGGTCCATTTTCCAGGGATGCTGTGTAGATGTTGACTGAGCACAGCTGATGTTGCATAAACAAAGAACAAACAGCTGTGTTATGTGATGATATCGCCTGCAGTGAGACCGTGCAATGTGCCTCTTAAGCAGTTAATAGCAGGACTTAGCATGCCAAATGTGGTCAAGCTGTTCATGTTTTGTTAAAAAAGACCTGCTATCTTTGGGCCATTCTCACACTTCTCGCTGAATGGTGCTGCTGCTTACTTATTTAAAAGCACGGCTAAAAAATGAGGGTTTGCTCCTCTGAGGAAGCTTTATTTGCTAGAGTGCATATTTTTTTAAATTTTTCTGTGCATTGAGCTGCATTTTTCTGGCGCCCATTGGAACATCTCGTCTCACACCTTTTCTGCATTTACAGTATAGCGTTCCCATGGTGATAATGGCTATCAAAACTGTCAATTCCTTGTGCAACACAGTCTCCTCTTTCCTCAGGGATCCCACATTGACAAGATGCCAAACGGCACATTGTTGGAGGCGTCCGCTGGCTGTTGGTATTCTGGGTACATTTCACCAGTTCTGAGCCAATAAGAGCTGACAAGTTACAAAGGCTCGGAAATGCTTTTGTTGGTTTTATTTGAACACAGCAGCAGCAAATGTTTCAGGACACGCAGAGAAGAACAAATCTGTGCAGGTCTCAAAGCTGTCAGACTGAAAAAAAAACAACAACAAAAAAAAAACTGGTGTAAACAAGGCATACACTCCTCTGTCTTCTTTTCTTTGTTGGTTTCTTGCGATTGACGATACACTTGAAAATGTAACGTTGCATATCACATCTTTTTTCATTACCTTGTGCTCTCTTTATTTCCCACAACTTTAACATGTAGAATTTATTAAAGTATTTTTGCACTGTTTCAATAGTTCCTGATGATTCCTGATGTCGCTTTTCACTGAATCCTGACTAATCTTACAATGATTTGCTAAGTTTTTGGCAGTGGGTGTCCTGGTTAGCCTCTGACAATACAAGTCCGGCACTGGGCTCTGAATCACCAAATCACCGCCAGCTTATTTCCTGTGTGCAGGGGGTACTTTCATAATAATATCCGTGTGTCATTCGGCAAAGCATGAAAGGAGGGCACAGGACGAAAACAACCATTAGACCACACATAAAAAAAATTGGTCCAACAATGAAGCAGGAACATTAGAGACAGTACTCCAACTAGTGCGGCCAGCTGTTCTCCTTGAACCATTCAGTACCTCTGCCTACTCCTCTCCGCCTCTCCGCCCGGGCTGGCTCACATACAAAGTGGGTCAGACGGGGAGAGCGCGAGGGACACGCAGCTGCAGACTCCAAAGGGGCCAAGGGAACAGGAAGTGAGTGGGAAGAGAGAAGGACAGTAGGCTGTTGATGAACATTTGATGAACTTGAGTGAAGTGTGTCTGAGGGTCTTGTCTTAATAGCCCTGTGTGCAGTGTGACTAGGGCTATGACTAAAATACTTTAATGTAGGCTAATGCCATCTGTCATGTTAACGTTGTATCATTAATGAGGCTTATTTGTTAGTAGGTGTAAATAAAGACATGCTTGGATTTTGCCAAAGTCGGTTGGTTTTAGCACTTTTTTTGTACCATTTGATAGGAATGAGACAAACGAGAAGTATACCTGCTTATAGTAATAATAATAATAATACGTTTTTATCGGCGCATTTCAAAGCACCCAAGGTCACCTTACATGAGATACAAAGATTAAAAAAAAGAAAAAAAATCACAATAGGACATTATAAAAGCACATCATTGTGATGTTTTTATTGCTCAAAGAATTTCCGTTCGATTGCTGTGCATTCACCAATGGAACATTAACATTGTTTTAGAACATAAGGAATTGCTACTTTTTAACTTAAATAAAATTGACCATATACAAAGTATCATCAAACCAAGTGATGATTAGAAGAATCAAGAAAACCTGTCACATGCAATTTTAGCTTTGTATTTTCTGGACGCTGTTTGAATGTTGAAATGCACATCTCGTATTGCAGCTACGTGTCATCAGTGAGATAAGGGTGAGCGCTTTAATAATGGAAAAGCATGTGGAGATGCTGAGGTCGATATTGAAATGAGAACTACAGAGAGAGCAGCGTTCTTACAAAGCGACAGTTTATTTGTTGATGTCAGTAGAGAGAAAGTGTTTACCC
This sequence comes from Neogobius melanostomus, assembly GCA_007210695.1. Taxonomy (NCBI): domain Eukaryota; kingdom Metazoa; phylum Chordata; class Actinopteri; order Gobiiformes; family Gobiidae; genus Neogobius; species Neogobius melanostomus. The sequence goes on from VHKM01000606.1 coordinate 128,930, forward strand.
ACACACCTACACTGAAACTTAAGTCATACTGATGTTATTAAATATGCTGTCAATATGAACACGTGTAATCAGCATCATTACACTGCAGTTTCGTGTCATGTCTCACTCCCATATGTTGAGTGTATTTAGAGAAGCTCTCTAGCGTTTGGCATCGAGATCAGATCTCCCAGATTGGACAGATGGTATTTCCTCTCCAAGCCACAGCTTTTAATAAAGAGCAGGCCATCGGGAGGAAATGAGGAAATAGATGGAATGAGTTGGTGTCCAAGCAAATGTGCTCTGCGAAATCTAATGGTGGCCTTTTTCTGAGTGATGGACACCTACAACTATACAGTTCTGAAAGTCACTTACTGTAGGTGTAGGATTCACTTTGATGCCAAATTTGTGTTGGCTCAACTTATTGGCGGTAGAGCAACCCATATTTTTTTGTCAAATGAAATGTTAAATCAAAAAGAAGCGTTCACTTATAACTACTATGATGCTAATCTAGATGGAGGTTCTAAAATTAGGAGGAAATAAATCTAATGTGAAGTCACACCTTATTAAAGTTTCAGGTAGTAAAAGTAGGAGGATGAATCATTTATGCCAAAATGACTTGGTAAATGCTTTGAAAATACAGACCACTGACCATACAATTTGAGTTTTAAATTAACTTAAGAGATAAGTTTCTACTTTAATAACAAAGATTATTCAGATAATGTAGTTTACCTTTACATAAAATGTTTAAGCCGAGGTTTGAGGCAAATGCTGCTCACAGGGACTCTTAGTGTCACCTCAGTTGGTCCAATTTATCTACGGTCTGCTGCGTTTCCCTATTTAGATTTATTGGCAAGAGTGTGCAAGCTTTATTCTTTAAAGACGTGCCAGTTTTGATCCATCTTCAGCCCTCTGGAAGCGAGCGCTTCTGGTGACGCCGATAGTGATGCAAGAGCTTCTATGGGATTTTGTACTGATATGAGTGAGACCAGGGTTTTTGGCATTCACTTTAAAGGTAAACAATATGCTTATGAGAAAGCTGAGGCCTTATCTAAAGCCACTCTTCTGTGGAATAAATAAGAAAATATCTCCCCCATTTAGGCCCAAGCGACATGAATTAGAATATCTTCTCTTCAGGGGCACAGATCAGAGAGAAGTGCATCCATTTTCCAAAGCTCTGAGTCGTTTGAAGATAAGTGCGCAAAGATTAATGACAGATAAGTCCCTCAGCAAAATGAGCAGACCAGACACAGAGGCTTTCTTTCTTTCTCATGCCCTTGTCTGAAAAACTACCTTGATTAATGTGCATTACAAACACTATTATTGAATTTATACAATTGATGCTCTTTCTTCATACAAAAAGCTTTTTCTCTTGATATTATTTCACACAGCCAGTTTAATTTGTCAAAACGTTTGGGGTTTCAGGACAATCATCACTGCATTCTGGACCCTATGAACACATGTAAAACTATCACAAATTCTGTTGAATACTGCCCCAGCACATCCATCCCCCCTATATTCCTTTCTTCCTCCGTCTTCTCCCCAAAGCTCCACTTCAAAGCCCCCACTTCCTCCCTGTTTTTACAGATGGAGCCTTTACGTCACCGCACAAGGGAGTGACGCAGATGTTATTCATGAGGGGTGGGGGTGTTCTGGTCCTCGGGGTTGGAGACAGAACTGGAGGAGAGAAATGTGCTGGCAAAATGAGAGCAGCTAAATAAGTTGAAAAATAGGGATGGACGGAAGAGGGGATGTGTGCATGCACGCAGCGGACCAAGATTTACTACAGAGCAAGTGTTTCCAACTGTTGTGATGTTTATAATAAAAGGCTGCACAGGGAGCCCCGGGCTCCCCTCTTCCCTACACGCACAACTTTTTAATTCATCGCTTCAATTTAAGACATAATAACATCAAAGACATCCCCAGCAGGAGTCTCTGCTTACAGCCAGACCAAAACAACGTAGTCACAAAGCTGTGTCTCAAAAATGATTGCAAAACTTAAAATGATAACTAAAGAAGTGCTTGGAATTTATGCAAAAGTACTGGACTGTGAAAATTACTGGGGTGTGACAATATATCGTAATATTTTGTGGCATAATACGATAATTCTGTTAACGATACTTTTGATGACGCCATGCATTTGAATGCGACCGCAGTGCTCCACTGCTTTCACAGGCAGTTGAGAACCAATAATGGTCTAGAAGTCTGCCAGAACAGTCAAGGGCAGCAATACAATGTTAAACATTTGGACCAAACACTTTCACGCAAATATAGGACTTAATTATAGTTTGTATCTTATTTTATAAATAAGATACTGGTCAATGTATTCATTTGGAAACAGGACTAGTTTCTTGAGTATTTAAATGTAAATGAAGTGGTGCCACTGACACCAGTGGGTCAATCGGCCCATCTTCAGTAAGTTGGGTATCAGTTATTCACTTATTTAACTAAGAGAAAGGGGAACAACAATGTACATGAAAACCAATGTTAATCATATAAACTATGGCGCTTGTAGTTGTTTAGAAAGTAACAATGTTAAAAAGTTAAAAATGACATATCATGAGGTTATCGTGAGCCATGTATCGTGATTCGTATCGAATCGTGAAGAACCCAGAGGTTCCTACCCTTACAAATTACTCAGAGATTAAAATACCACTTTACACACATTACAAGCTGTAACGGCGTCTGCATACCCACTGTAGGTCAGTTTGCATTTCTAAAGGTGTTTTATAAACTACCTGACCAAAAAAGGTGCCACTTGGATTTAACTAATTGTTATGATCTGTGGTTGCTGCAGTTGTTCAGGACAACACTATAGCCCCTTTTCCACAGGCAAACACTACTCAGCCCAGTGCCTGGTCAACCCGGTTTGGTGAGCTTTTCCACAGCCGAGGCCAGGGCCAAACCGGTCTGACCAGGTATACGTTTCGGCACCAACCTCTGGCTGTGGCCAAAGCGCTAAACTGTGACTAATGTGACGTGAACAGATGCTGCCTTCTGAGGCAGGACAACATGTTGTTACTGTGAAGCACTTTAGTCGACTGCAGTTGTTTTTTAATGTGCTATACAAATAAAGTTTAATTGAATTGAATTGAGCACTCGAATGATCCTAGGAGCTAAGTTGTCGGGGGCTTCATGCCCCTGGTAGGGTCTCCCATGACAAACCGGTCCTAGGTGACGGGTCAGACAAAGAGCGGTTCAGAAGCCCCTTATGAGAGACCAACAGGCCCGGTTAGAATCATGAGGCCGTCCTTCTGTGGACCCACCACCTGCTGGAGGAGCCATAGGGGCTGGTGCAATGTGTTTTGGGCAGCTCCAACTGCTGCCCCCACGACCCGGCAACGGACAAGTGGAAGAAGATGGATGGATGAATTTAATTGAATAGCCCTCACTATTAACATGCAGGTCATACGGTTTTAATATTTCACAACATCATACCGCTGTTCTAAAAGGGGATTTTGCCGATATTAGCAATTAGCCGCTGTTAGCGCAACTTTAGCTTCTGTTAACATAACATTAGCGTGTTGCTTACCTTGATAGTTTGTATTTTGGCTGTTTCTTTTCTGTTTTATTTGCCTTGGCACCTCTGAATGATTCCATAACTCCCACCAGAAGGCAGCATTTGTCCACATTGTTCTCATCGCGGCTTACAAAACTTTGTAGTGGAAACACAAGCGTGTACTGGGTTGATGTACCGTGGCGTGCACGGCGCGCTAGAGCCATGTTCTGTGGAACAACAGCTTATGTGCTTAAAGCAGTACTGAGTAACTCATGCCCCTAGAGGCCATAAGCGCCAGTGCAGGTGTCATAGCATGTTGTTTACTCATTAATAATTATTGTCTGTGAGAGTAAATACTACACTGACAGAAAAGACAAAGGGAGAGAGGGATATTGTACATCCAATTATACAATGGAGATATTTTTTTTCACTCAAACTTGGCTGTAAATACTGTTTACTTCTTCGTGATTCCATTAGTGTGTATGGGTGACACCGACTCAGTGCAGGCAAAGTTGCAATTGTGGTTTTCTGGCCAGAGACACCAGGGGAGATGAAAGACCCCAATCCTCCCATTAACACTTGTATTATCCCCAGACGGACTACGAAAAGGATTTACTAAGGTAAACAAGTTACTTAGTACTGCTTCAAAGAAATAGATGAGCTGAACTACTTGAACATCCTGAATGACCAGGTTATTCCGTTAATGGGTTTCTTCTTCCCTGATGGCACGGGTATATTTCAAGATGACAATGCCAGGATTCATTGGGCTCACGTGGTGAAAGGTGTGGTTCAGGGGCATGAGACAGGGAGTTCAGGGAGCAGTTTGGACTGGCCGCCACAGAATCCAGATCTTAACCCCATTCTGACAATCTCTGGGATGTGCTGGAGAAGGCTTTGCACAGTGGTCACACTCTGCCATCATCAGTACAAGATCTTGAATGCAACACTGGATCTTTTGTCATTGCAGAAGCTGAAAACACAAAGCTAAAGACAGTCCAAAGAAATATTAGTGCAACTTTTTTGTTGTTCAGTTCTGTATCGTCAGTCTGTCAGAGGCAGACAAGACAATCTTAACAATGTAAAATTTTTGAAAATGAATGTGCAGCATGTTTGCCTCACCTTGCATGTTTAATATTCTGCTGTGCGTCAACTGTGATATGTGATCACAAAGAGACGTCTGACAAGAATAACAATGGGTCAGGGTCATGGAAATGTTCACCAGGTTGGGCTCCAGCTAAAAAAAAACTAAAAAAAACACAGTCTGTCAGTGTGATTGTATTTGTGATTCAGTTTCATAGTCGTGGATTGTGCCGTTGACCGACTAAAGAGTTTTCGGTCAGGGTCTTGAGTGGCTGGAGCTTGTCTCTCGCTGCTTCCTGCCTTGCAACATCTTTATCTTGGTGTGTTTGTCAGTATGTGTTCACCCTTTAGCCCTGAGGAAAGCTAGTTCTAATCTTCCTCCAAACCCTTGCTATTGATGGTGTGTCATTTCATCCACATCCAATGAAAGTAGCTATGACGGGACGGGCTAGGACTATGTACCTGATTCCCTGATGTATCTTAAAATATGTGCAAAATTTGGCTTCAATCACCGCAGACCACACTGCAGCTCATATGATCAAACAGCTGGTGGGGTCTTGTCCTTGTCCGCATAACCTCTGATGCGTGCACCACTTTCATCTCCTTACATCACAAGCTTTACCTGTGCTCAGACAGGGCTTCCTCTACCTGACTGTAGGAATAGAATTGATGGCTCTTTGATACTGGTTCATAGCAATGCATGCTCAAAAGATTGGCCAATTTTTCTACTGATTTGATTTTCGTTCTCTGCAGGGGTTTTGTATCACTACATTTAATAACATCTTACGTCCGATGACATACACAGTACATTAGTTGGAGATTGCACTACAAAGATGTCAATGCTAAGGTTTTTAAATACAGCAAACATGTACAGTGATCCCTAAAAGAGCACATTCAGTCTGTTCACTATACTACACGTAGCCCGTTTAAACACTGCTCTGATATCGGCGACCATGATTGCTGCATAGTGCCTCTGCCTCTTCACGGACACTGGCAAACAAGACAATTATGTTCTCAAGTGTCCCAGCTGTCTCCAAATCAGTCGAGCACAAAAAGAACAAGAGATGTGGTTATGCAAAAAGGACGCTTGCTCTGCTTATTTGTAATGGACCTGAAATGATATGCAATAGAAGAAAGAGACAAGGTGAACTGAAAGGTGTGGGGTGCTAATGGTTGTAACTGCCTCTACCTATTTTCAGGCCAGCTTTCAATTACAATCAAAGCTACAGGAAACTTATATCTGACTATAGTAAAATATTTGACTTTTTGTACATATAGTGGTTTCTATGTGCAGATAACATGGCTCTGGAGTGCTTTATGAATTCTAGTGTTGAGAATTATGGCTCTTACCGAAATCCATTCAGTTATACATAATCAAGACTTTTTTCCCCCCATTTTTGTGCAAACTGTTCTAGTCATTCAAAAGATCCGGTGTGGACACATCTAAATTGAAAATATAATCAGTGAAAGAGAAAGTTATGGCAGTGATGGTTACTGGCTAAAAAGAAATAGGCACGCACATCCGAAGGCAGTGAAACCTGCATGCTGGATCTAAAATAAGAATACAGTGATTTAAAGTAAGGGTCCGCACAGTGTGAAAGCTCCCAATTTTTAACGTTTCGGGCCACATGCCCTGTCTGATGAAGGGCATGTGGCCCGAAACGTCACTTTTACCTACTTCAATGGTGTAAGAAACTATTAAAAAATTGGGAGCTTTCACTGCTGTGCGGACCCTTACTTTAAATCAGTGATGTTTTCTGGACCATCGTACTTCTGTTATGGTGTGAACGGCCTCTTTTCTTTTTCATTGTGGGTTAGAGCCTTGGCTCCGCTCTGCACACCCCTATTCGATTTGCACCTAACAGAGCTATTTTGGTGGCATATTGGATCACGGTTTACAAGTGAGAGCTCGAGAGTTGACAAATCTCTGAAACGATTCTATTCTTGTTTACCTTTAATACCCACATGAGTCTATTTATAGTTTTGCTGATACAGCATTTCTATGTGTCTTGTTGAATCAGCACCATTTTCTCAGTGCTATAGATTATTATATTTCAATGCGAGATTTATGCTTTTGTACCTTTTTTCCCCCCAGTTTTAATTCATCACAGACGAGATTTCACACGATCGTAATGTCACTGCAGCCGCACTGTCCGCTGCAGGAGATTCGGGAAGTTGGTTTTCGTCCGGCTGCTATGGCAACCCCAGACTTGAGATGCATTGATCGTGTCTGGCACCAGAGTTCGTCCGCAACATTTCCACTTTGAGTTTCATTTTTACTCAAGCCAACTTTTAAACTATTTCAATTTGGCCGCTGCTTCATGGCAGACGGCTTGACTGTTTCAAGAAATCCTTACGTAATTGGACAACATTTAATCATGGTGTTGCATAACCAGTGCGCACCCAAAGCCCAGAACATATGGTAATTATATCAGGGTGCTATGAAAGCCGCATTGGGTTATTTAATACTTCATCCAATAAGATAATGCGTTTTATGTATTGTATTCAGTTGGCATTTAATGGTTTAGATTTCAGGGCTACCTCAGGCCAGCATGGCATCCAATGTAAAAGAGGAGAAAACCTTCAGAAGATGGTGCCGGGAAAAGCTCAAGTAATCAATATGTACAGTAGAGGGCATCAGAAAGTTTTCTAATGTTAAAATACTCCAAACTGTTGCCGACAGTAATGTTATTAGTATTGAACAATGTATTGATTGCTTGCACAGTAAATGTATTAGCCGTGATAATAGCCACGCAGGTCATTCACTTGAAAGCTGAGACGAAGGTGTTATGTTTTCACCTCACCCGACCTCGTTGCTTTAATTTGGAAGGTTTTGCCGGAAAGCCTGGTGAACAAGGCACTGCTACTTTCTTCATGAACACAGAAGCATTTTGGAACCATTCTCACAGCGAATCATATCTACAATGCAATTTCCTAATTTCCTTTAGATAAAAGCAATGTCGCCTGTTGATTCAGCAGATGTTCGTGCTGTTTGTAAGTTACATTTTTTATTGCTTCGCACTCATGAAAGCCGCCATGTTTGTTTTAATGCAGCCTGACCATGCTTTTGTGTGACTGGTTAATCCGCCTGTCAAAATGTCCACTGGAACTCTAGTAGTTACATCAAAGGTCCCAGACTACGCTGTATAGACTGCACTCTATACTCAGCTGGTGTATACAGTTGGCCAGAGAGGTAATGACTGATTCTGTCAGAAGCATTAGATGCATAACTGACAGTATGTGGGTGAGGTTTGACTCTATGTCAGATAATACAACCCCTCACTCTACATACAAAGCGATAATTACTTTTGCAGTATTTAGGAAGGATCCAAGAGCTTTCAATACAGTGACATTTTTTCTGAAGTACTTTGTGACCCACTGAAGGAAGTATGTAACTTTTTACTAACGTGTCTGTTAGAATCTGTATCAGGCTACCTAATCTATTTATGTAAGATGACATTCGTAGCAGACAAAATGAGAACTTCCCCCACACTATACTACACTTTTCACTCCATGACAGAATCTTAGCTGGATTTAGAAGTTTCTCCCAAATGTATTATTGGTATTTATTGCAAAATACCATTACGTAACAAATCTTCATAAATAAATGAACCAAGAAGACCGCTCTTAAACCTTTTCTTGTAATTGCCCGGTAACACCACACACACAGCAGCCGGTCCTGTGTGCAGTGCTCAGATTAATTTTAATGATGTGTTAAAAGTGAAGAGTGAGCAGAAGAGCCTTAATTGCCTGTACATACAATGAGATAATTGAAGAGAAGTGTCCACTGTGCCCTGTATCGGTGCTGCTAATGTGGTTAATGAGAGAGGCTGTTGTTCGGTCTTTCCACTGAGTCACAAACACATTTATTTCCTTTAGTGACTCAAAATACTCCAACACTGTCAGAGCCAAATAAGCAATGCTTATTTGGCCCCCCGAGTCAGAAAAATAACTTCATGTGCTAAGAATTGCTCACTATGGATTACAGTTTAAGTGCTTTTAGAGATTGTTTTAATTATACAGGGAGTCATTTGCAGAGTTAACAACTTTAGACCTTTCCCATTCAAAATATAGTCGCTTTGAAAGAGTGCTAACGTTAAGTAAAGCACTGAGAGCCGTTTTAATGAATGGAATAAAACCAATCACACGTTTCATTATAACCAGACACCGCAGAAACCGTAGCGACAGAAAAAGGGAGAACAGCAGGAAGTTGTCAGAAAGCTACAACAGCGGCTCGTCGTCTTCTTCATTTAGAGGTGTACTTATGAGTCACTCTCCACACCTCACCTCTCTATTTTCAGACAGATGCTTCTGCGATCACGCACACTCGACTCTGAACCCACTGCTTTGGCGTCAAACATTTATTTATAAAGCAACAGCTAAGTTTACACACACATGTTATTATAGAACAGTAACGCACATCAGCTGGCCAGATGCCTGCAGAAGTAATGATCAGATAATAATGAATACAGGCAGTAGAGATTTGGGAGTTTTTAAAGGATTTTGTGTTAACTTGACTCCAGTCAAAACAGATACATAACAGGAATGCCTTAACCTCACTGTTGTCTAAAAATAATGGCATTGTTGTTACACAACTAAGCTATTATAGTCACAAGCCAGACTTTGTGTGTGTCCATGCCTGGATAAATGGAGCAGGTTACCATTGTAAATCTGTAGTACCAGATTCTTTGTTGAGAAATGTGTTAAAATTGCCATATAAATAAATGATTTGTCAGTGGGTTGCTTTGTTGTTTGCGTGCACCTGTTACAACTGCAGGCGTGATCATAATTTTACACTGTCAGCAATAGTCTGCATAAAATAAGACTGTACAGTAAAATGCTCGGTGAAGATTCAAATACTACAAGAAAAAGCACTGTACAACATTGAAGTCCTTGTTGGTGTTTGGGTAGGGCTGGGTACCGTTAAACGATGCCAATATATAGTATAAAAAAATAAAAGTATTGAAAAATATTATCCCTTTTGAGACCAAGTTTTTAAGTAAATAAAGTAAATGATGCAAATTTAATAGAAATAGTCTTTTAAAGAACAACCTCTGACTTCAGTTTGTGTTTACATGAGAGCAGGGACTTTCTTATTTTCCAAATAAATGATGATGAAGTTGAAATCTGATAGTACTTTGTGATACCGAAAGGTATCACAAAGTGCTTTACAGATTACAACATTTAAAATACGCCCCTCATCATTCATATATATATGTATGTGTGTGTGTGTGTATATATATATATATATATATATAGGACTAAATAAATAGATGTCAGTTAAAAGCTAAGCTAAAAAGGTGGGTCTTGAGCCTGCTCTTAAATACATGAACGTTCTCTGCGGTCCTGAGCTCCTCCGGCAGGTCGTTCCAGAGGCGAGGGCCACAATATTGGAAGACGCCTCACCGTGAGTCTTTCTTTTTTTTTTTTTTTTTTTGTAAATTCTTTTTATTGAATTTTCCTTTTAACAAACAGTAAAACAGAGCAAAAGAACAACCCTCATACCCACCCACCCACCCGCCCACTGCACCAGAGTATCATGAACAATGAAAATATTGTAAATGAAATTCAAAAAAGGAAAAGATAGATAAAGGCCTATCTTTACAATTATGAAGTCATGACATCAGAGTCCAATTCTTTGATAATTCGGAGGACTGGTTGCCACACAGTATCAAATTTTTGTATATTGCCCTGTATAGAGTAACGGATTTGTTAGATGTTGAGTCAAATCATTAACCCAATGGTTAAATGTGGGTGGAGATTTGTCCTTCCATTTCCTAAGAATAAGTCGCCTGGCCAAAAGAGTTGCAAAAGCTATTACTGTTTTGCCAGCAGTGTTCAAACCTAATCTGGGTGCCGTTACCCCGAAAAGTATTGAAATTGAGGATGGCTCAATGTGGGTTTTTAATACTTTGGAAAAAAACATAAAAACAGACTTCCAAAATTCCGCTAATTTTGGACAGCTCCAAAACATATGCGATAAAGTACCGGATACTGTGCGGCAACGATCACATATATCATCAACATTGGGCTGTATTTGAGCAAGTTTAGCTTTAGACCAATGTAAGCGATGGACCACTTTAAACTGTATAACTCTTTGTCTTTGACAAATTGAGGATGAATGTATACCATCAATAGCAGCTTGCCACATCTCATCTGTCATTCTGATGTCAAGTTCCTCTTCCCATTTTGATTTTAATATATCTAGAGGTTTTAAATTATCAGAACTAAGTAATGAATAAATTTTGCCAATAGTCTCTTTAGACCTAGGAGGCATTGTAAAAATTTTGTCTAAAAGGGACTCTGCTGGAAGTGATGGAAAACATTTCAAATGAGATGAGACAAAGCTGCGGAGTTGAAGATATCTAAAAAAGTGCGTTCGAGGAATGCTAAATTGTTTCACCAAATAGTCAAATGTCACAATGGTGCCGTCCAAGTATAAATTTTTAACCATTTTCACCCCACAGGAGGCCCAAATTTTAAAGGCATTACCCGTTATAGAAGGCTCAAACATATTATTCTTAACTAAGGGAGCATCTTTACACATATCGGTCAGAGAGAAAGTACGTCGAAATTGGGACCATATTTTTAAGGAATGTTTAACAACTGGGTTATCACAATATACAGATAAAGGTTCTGAAAAAGGCAACTTGGAACAAGCTAAGGCATGTAATGAAACAAGTGAGCATGATGCATGTTCAAGTTGTAACCACTTTGGACCACGGTCACCCTGAGGTAAATTAATCCAGTGTAATACATATTTAATATTAGCAGACCAATAATAATACTGAAAGTTAGGGAGAGATAGCCCACCATGTTGACGGTGCCGTTGCAGCATTTCTTTTCTTATTCGGGGAGTCTTGTTATTCCATATAAAAGTAATTATGAGCTTGTTTATAGAGGAGAAAAAAGATTTTGTCAGAAAAATTGGAATGCATTGAAAAAGAAACAAAAAACGTGGCATAATATTCATTTTACTATATTTATTCTACCCCCTAAAGATAATGGTAGCAAATTCCAACGGTCCAGATCTTTTTTTAAACTATTCAAAAGTGGGGGGAAATTTGCATCATAAAGATCCTTAAATCTCTGAGTCACCCAAATACCCAAATATTTAATTTTATTTGAACTTATTTTAATAGGAAGAGACAAAGATTGAAATGAAGCTTCCTGACTGGTCGGATCGAGTGGCATAAGTTCACTTTTCTGTATATTAATTTTATATCCGGACATTTTACCATATAAATTAAGCAGATCAAGTGCTTTTGGTAAACTGGCACATGGATCAGTCAAATATAAAAGCATGTCATCAGCATATAATGACACTTTGTTTCAATGCCATTTCTTACTATTCCTTTTATATCAGCGTTAGATCTAAGTGCTATGGCCAGGGGTTCTATTGTTAGAGCAAAAAGAAGTGGGGACAATGGGCAGCCTTGTCTAGTGCCGCGTTGGAGCTGAAAGAATTTTGAAATATTATTATTTGTGCGCACTGCTGCTAACGGTAGCGAATAGAGGATTTCAATCCAGCGGATAAATTTCTGTCCAAAACCAAAACGACCCAGGATATAGAAAAGATAATCCCACTCCACCCGGTCAAAGGCCTTTTCAGCATCAAATGCTATTACTACCTCTGTAGCCTTGGGCGGGGTGGGACAATACAAAATATTTAAAAGCCTGCGTATATTTGAAGATAACTGACGATTTTTGATAAATCCGGTCTGATCATCTGAGATCAGTGAAGGCACAACAGTTTCTAAACGTTGAGCAAGTATTTTTGCAAGTATTTTACTATCTACATTTAGTAGTGAGATAGGACGATAAGAGCCACATTCCAATGGATTCTTCTCTTTTTTAAGAATAAGGGAAATTGTCGCCTGTCGCATAGTCTGTGGAAGCATGCCAGACACAAAAGATTCCTGATACACAGATAGCAGGATTGGAGATAACTCCTTAATGAACTTTTTGAAAAATTCACTGGGGAATCCATCAGGGCCTGGACTTTTACCATTTTGCATAGATTTCACAGCTGTTGAGAGTTCTGACTCTGTAAACGGCTTGTCCAAGTCATCTGCAATTGGGACCTCAACAGTTGGCATATTTAACTTATCAAAAAAAGATTTAAATGAATCGGGATCTTTCATGGATTCAGATGTATACAATGCAGAGTAAAACTTGTGAAAGATCTGATTAATTTGAGAATGATTTGTGTGCTTTAAGCCGGTCTCATCTTTTATTTCAGGAATACACTGAGCAGCCGTCTTTTGACGCAGTTGTTGAGCGAGAATACGACCTATCTTTTCACCGTGTTCATAAGTCTTATGACGGCTTTTATTTATTAAATTTACAATATGTTTGGTTGACAAAAGGTTAAACTCAGTTTGAAGCATTATTCGTTGCTTTAACAAATCCTGCGAAGGGGAATTAGCTATCAATGTATCAATTTTATTAGGTCCTCTGTCAACCTCTTTAGATTTTCCTGTTGGATTTTGTTTTTTTGGGCACAGTATGATATAATTTGTCCCCGAATATATGCTTTCAAGGCTTCCCATATTGTAAGGTTTGACATACCCGGGGTTCTATTGTTTTCCAAAAATAATGTTATTTCAGATGAAATAAATTTTACAAATTATCATCTGCAAGCCATTGAATATTCAGGCGCCAGGGGTGATATGAGGCTTGTGAAACAGGTATCTGTAATGTTAAGGACAGTGGAGCGTGGTCTGAAATTACTATTGTATTGTAATCGCATTGGGTGATAAGAGGAATTAGATTTTTATCTATAAAAAAATAATCTATCCGTGAATAGGTTTTATGGACTGAGGAAAGAAAGAGTAGGACCTGGAGCTAGGGTTTAGAAAACGCCAGGCATCGCAAACCCCAAATGTACGAAGAAACAATTGTACTGTCTGCGCAGATTTAGATGAGGGTAGAGGATTGGGTGAACTGCGGTCCAAAGCGGAAAAACAACAATTAAAATCTCCTGCTAGAAGAAGATGGTGCGAATCCATGTCAGGAATCCGAGAAAAGAAGTTGGTAAAAAATGCATGATCATCCCAGTTGGGCGCATACAGATTAGCTAAAATAACTGGAGTTTCATATAATTTACCTGTTACTATAATAAATCTACCTGAGGAGTCTGCCACCATTTTAGACATAGTAAATGGAAGACTTTTATGAACCAAGATGGCTGTTCCTCTGGACTTACTATTAAAATTGGAGTGAAATGATTGACCTATCCATCCTCCTTGTAATCTGCAATGATCAACTGTGCGTAAATGTGTTTCTTGGAGAAAAGCAATATTCACCTTTAGATTGTTGAGGTGTGTAAGTACCTTCTTACGTTTCACAGGGTGATTTACACCTTTAACATTCCAGCTCACTAAGTTTACTTGACAACCTAAAGCTCCTTTCAACAACAAAGATTTATTAACCATTATCTGATTTCAGTAAAATTGCACGTAAAACATTATATATTGGTAAATAAAACAAAGAAAGGCCTTTCAGCAAGTAAATACACATACATTTGAAGAATACTGGTGCAGTGCCCCTCCCATTGTCACCAATTATAGGAACGTGGTGACACCCAAACCCTACAGTACATGTTTAAATCCACACATACGTGTTTATTCTAGGGAACTTACAGCTCAGAGCTCCGCTGAAGCTGAATAAAAGAAAGGTGCTGGGTTTTATATTTGTCTAAATAAACCCAAGCAGGTGCTAACTTAACAGGTATACTTAAATTAGAACCGGTCAAAACAAACAAACAAATAATACAAAATAAAAATTTAAAAAATAAAAATAAAATCTCACTAGCGACCAATTTTACTCAGAGACTTATCTTCTTACTCACCACTGAATACAAATAAAAAAGGAGAACTAAGTCTCGTAGTCCTCTGCACGAGCCAGATTTGCAGCGATGATGTGTGTCTTAACATAAGACATCGCATCTTCCGGATCCAAAAAGTATTTTTCTGTCTCGTTAAATGAGATGCGAAACTTCGCTGGGTGAATGACTCCATAGCGAACTCCCACCTGGCCCCTCAACAGCTGCTTCACGTTGTTAAAGCGGATCTTGCCCGGGCCACGCTTGGAGGGTAATCCGGAAAGATGGAGATGGATGCTTGGCCATATCGAAGTGCGCCGCCCGCCTCCCTGGCACGCCGAAGTATGTCCGCACAATCCTGATAGTAGTGAAGTTTGGCAACTATAGGACGTGGTTTCCCCTTCACTCGTTGAGACGGCGGGGTCCGGTGCGATCTATCAATCATTACGTCTCTGTCCATTTTGAAAACCTCCTTCAGTAGCTTTGTAACCGAGGACGGGGTCGAGGTGGTTTCTTCGGGGACATTGAGTATTCGAATATTTGACCGTCTCATCCTTCCTTCCATGTCAATGCACTTCTCCAGTAGACTTTTAACCTCCGCCTTAAGTGTACCAACCGTAGCTTGTAGGTCCACCACATCATCGGAGTACGTGCTCAGGCTGTGCTCCATATCTGTAACTTTCCCTTTTACCGAGTCCACGTCGGAGCGGAGCAATGCGATGTTACCGACCACTTCAGTCTTCACAGCCTTGATCTCACTTTTCATTTCCTCGAATTGGGTGGCCAAGATATCTTTTAGTTCTGACCTAAGTAACTCCGAGATATCTTCTCTTATCGACGCAAGAATCTCTGCTTTGGTGTCGGCCATGGTCTCGGTCTCGTCTGGTTCACTAGGCCGTGATGCTACAACGCTAGCTTTAGCCGTCGATCTGGTTGACATCCGCTTTGGTTTATAAGCAAAATCTTGAAGGTTGGTCGCCATAAACAATAAAACAAGAGGAGGATAAACTTAAAACATCGAACTTGCACCTGTTCAGGGTATATTAAGCACCAAAAAGGAGTTTTTCATAAAAATTCAGCGGAGCTCCAGAAAACGTGACCTACTCCATTGCCTGCTCGCTAGCGCCCCTCACCGTGAGTCTTTCTGTTGACTTTAGGAATAACTAGGAGACCCCTGGGACCCGAAGGCCCAAATAGTTCTTGAACAGTGGTTCTTTGAAAGTTATGGACCCCTGGAACTTTTAGTTGAACATTAAAGAAATGTTTTCATAACATTCTTTTCTCATGTTAACCAGGGACACCGTTATTTCTTGAGGGCACGGTGTCCTATCCGTTTCATTGCCAGTGTTTTACATGAATCCTTTTGAGACTTGCTGCAGTGCTGGGCCACCACTGGATAAATTATGTGCCACTGACAGCCGAGCGTATCCCACGGCACACTCCGTGCGTCAGAGAGCACATCGCGGGCTGTGCGGGTCCAGCGCGTGACGTCAAACCCTGGTTCTCTCCATTAACTCACCGTGTATGGCGTGTCAAGCTTCATAAGGAAGCTCCAGCTTACATCTCTCCTGTCACAACTCAGAGCGAAGGAAGGCGTCAGGAAGAAGAAGAGCTCGTACGTGTGACCGGCTTAGTATTCTGGTCATCGGTGGCACGGAGGCAACTTAAATACCAGATAGATATAGAAGATATGTGAAGTTTGGGGTGGAAACAAAAGGATAACACGTGTAACTGCTGCTGATGTTTGAAGACGCGCTTTGATCTTAAGTTAGAGAGGCTTTGTTTTTCGCAGGTGCATGAAATGAGGTCAAAACTTGTGCAAGGAGGGACTATTTATGTAAAAGCAAGACGCTGTGGGTGTCAGCTTGAGTTTCATTTTAAAACAGTTCTTTTTGTGATGTGTCACGTTGAACTTTGACAATGGAAGTGACGAGAAGAGACTGACATCATCACAATAGCTCATATATTTTGGTGATGCTAAACTGACATGGTTTATTGTACATGTATTGAAGATAACTAAAATTCATGGGTATTTATGGATGTAGTAAAAGACTTTGGTTGTTTTGTGTGAGATGAAAGGATACAGACTATTTTATTCATTTAATTTAAAATCCTGTTATTTTTGGAGCCTGGGTTTCAGTCGTGACCTTTTCTGTCGTGAGCACCATGTTGAGTACTTTTCCCCATTCAAAAGATCGTTTTTTGGGGATTGCAACCTGTCCTCATGTTTCATCACTGTGAATCGATTTAGGCAGGGTACATTATAATCAATGGTGAGTTCTCCCTATGGATTTAATTGGATGTGAAAGACAGAAGAGTGAGAGGATGGGCCCACTTACTGTTCGCAAAAGACACAGAAACAAAAAACAGCTATGTTTTATGTTCACAGACAAGAAAGCTTACCAGTCTGCCTCACAAACGGACTATACCACTTAATTTGTTTCTGCATTGCCGGAAACGTTTTTCCTCCAGTTGAGTTTGGCATTAGACCTTTTCAATCTGGCATTGCAAATATTTCTCTCACTCTGCTTCCTCTTCTTCTAATTAAGTTTATTCTGTGCTGTTAAACTGCGGCAAAAAAAAACATTCCCTACCTAATGTATTTTGAGTTGGCTTTTAAAGGCGATGTCATGTTTGATTTGAATGCCTTTCATTTATCCGTTAAGCTTCAACAGTAGCTGATCGAAGTTATTACGTAATTCCTCTATTTGTGAAAGGTGACTTCAGCTTTTGTGCCGTCTTCTCGCTACAGGGGCATCTGCAGCGGTTCTTTTCTTGATAACCAATCTCATTCAGCGGGACATCCCACCGAGGGGGCCATAACTCCTGCCGCCCTACATGATATCTGATCAATAAGACAAAATCTATGTCCCGGCAGGAGTCTTAAATATCCCGCGCACTAATTGAGAGTGGAGCTGGAAAGGAGGCCCTGCAAATAAAGCTGCTAATGGAAAGCTTTTTTAAACATATAGTTCATCGAAATGTCAAAGCCATTATTATTTGGCTCTTCAAGAAGTGTGTCTTGACTCGAATGGAAAGTTTTCCCATTCAAAGCAGGAGCGTTTCTAGCTTTGTGAGTGCCCTATCTAAAAGGCTGCTTATGGGCTGTTTGGTATCTTAGCAAATATGTTGTAGATGGCAACATTATTCTTATCTAGAACGCTCAGCTTTAGGGGGCCCCCTAGTTAATGCAGGGCCATATACATGTGCTCACAAACAACTGATTCCTTGGGCAAAAACATGGCCTCAAATGAATCAGTCACGGCTTCATCTCCTGCCTCTACTTGTTACCGAAACGCATTAGAAGATAATTGAAAGTAACAGCAATAATTATGAGAAGCGTTGCCGGGGCGTCCCAGGGGTCTCTGCAATTCGCAAGCTGGCAATGACACACGGACCGAGTGACGGGCTACGGCAACTCAGAAGGGACATGTGCTGTTGTTGTTTTTAAAGGTATACCCCAAACCTTTTTCTGCACGTGTACATCAGAGACGTGCATCTGCTCCATTTATCCATGCACGGACACTTCTGGCAAAGCATCTCAACATCTCGGTTTTATTTTATTCCAAACACAAACGTCCTGTAGATTTCTTTTGAAGTTTTTGATTGCTAGAGTTTGTGTTTTTGTGCCTGTAACTATAGGGCAGCTGTTTCCCACCGTATAACAACCAACACACCCCATGGATTCATATGAAAAACAACCGTATATCGAAATGTCATTGCTCTTCATGTCCAGGCAAACAAACCAAAGCCACAAAAGGCATTGAGAAAGGTGCGTCAAAATGATGAAAAGAATTATAGTCTCATCTTTCAAATTATCTTTCACATTCATCATAATGACAGCTGGGTTAAGGTCACGCTATTTAGCTTTGTTTAAATTTGCCTTTATGTGAAGTTATGCCGCTAATCAGCCGCACCTTTTCATCGTGTCAATCTTGAAAGCACTGCCTTACTCATTTCTCTTCTTGTTTATTTCAGCACAATCCCGCTTCCCTTTCATGAGCGCCGTGGCATGTTGACACAAAACTAAATGTCAGCTTAATGTTTTGAAGCTTTGGCGCCGTACCTGCTCGAGATATAATGAGCCTCCTCTGGTGCACGCTGCGCAGGTATCATAGGCACGTCCCGGTTTGACAGATTTCGGTGGGCACAAAAATGCCATCAAAACATGCTGCGGTGTATTCCTGAATATGAATGAAAACAGCGCTACCCGAGGTCACACTGGGAACAATGGCGCGCTCTGAGATTGACAGGGATGTTTTAAAATGCAGCTATTGTTTCTCGACAGGCGTCTAGTTCAATTACAAAGCCGTAAACACTCCAGCCTACAACCTGCCTATTATTGTGACAGATGAGGGTGAGACTGGAATAAGAGAGACATTGTGATTTTGGAGAAAATTTTAAAAAGCAAAACATACAGTGGGTTACGAATATTTTGGCACCCCGGATCAAAATTTCTGTTTATGTGAAAAGTAAAGCAAGGGGACAATGAAACGATCTCCAAAAGACAAGAGGTTACAGATGAGAAATTCCCATAACCCACTTGTTTCCTCCAGAATTTGTTGGAAATTATTTTAAGTAAGTAAGACCAGCATGTTTTTGGAGGTCTGGTAAACCGTAACACCCGGAGGAAACCTGGCTGGCTGCCTTCAGTGCTCCTCTGATCCTCTGAAACAGTGCAGCGCCTCCTGGGTTTGTCTCTGTTTCAGAGTGTGGTGTCCTGTACTGCTCAGCTCCTCCACCTCCTTCTTCTTCCTCCTACGCAGCTTCCTCCGCTCCACAACAGTCTTTCGTGATCTTCTGGGAAGAATTTAGCAGTTAATCTGCTTTATTCTCCAGTGGACATCCATTAGCCAGAACAATAGAAGGCATGTGTGGCTTAGCTGTGAGTCTCACCTGGATACCTCCTAGTTTGTTGCTTTTTGAACACAGTGTGTTCTCCAAACAGACCTTTGCTCAATCCGACAAAAAGTTCCATTATACCCTTCGTTTTGGTCTCCAGAATACATAAAGCTTGTCTAAATGTTATGATTAAACTTTTACATGCCGCTGTAGAACTCAGCCAAACCCAAAATGTTTGTCTGGAGGAGTCCTGAAGTCTAGCCTGGCTAACGCCAGACTGCTGTGTGCGCTCGAATCCTTTCGAACTTCACAACAGTCTGGGGACCATGGCCGACATTTTCCATGGATTTGGGCACCAATCACAGAACGAGGAGGGACGGTAAGACGATGACGCGCTATTTGATATACGGAAGCTTGTAGTTTGTTTAGGGATAAAAAAAATAAAAAAAATATTTGCGGATCCAACATGACAGCAGCAGACGCGATGCCATCTTTCGATCAAGCTTTAGAACGTGTTCTAAATAGTTTAGCTCAAAAGTTTACAGCAGGTACGTCATACGTCATCTGATACCATGATACGATTGGCTATGGCTACGTGCAGACGCATGATAGACATTCGTAGCGCCCAATAAACGGCTATGGACAATCGTAAACCACACCTCTCCTACGAGAAAATGAATTGGTGGTCCCAGACTTAATATCACTTGTGATTTAGTCTGGCGTTAGCCAGGCTACCTGAAGTCTTGAAATGTGTCTTTTGCATTTGACCCATCGTTTAACCAGTGTCGAAAGGGCTACCTGTCTGGACAAGTGGGCGACCACAGTGAAGCGCCTGGGGACCATCTTTAAAATAGTGGTCAGGTGTTGTGCACGCTCTCAGTCATATAGACCATGTTCCTCTTAACAAAGGTTTTCAAGAGCTCATCTGTTCTGGGTTGTTCTTTAATGAAAGATGTTTGCCAATGTGGCAATGGTTCTTTTGGCCTTGCTCAGTGCTTGTAAATTGCCTAATTGTTCTGCCTGGCATAAGTAATGTTTCTATCCTCGTTTATAATGAACTGGTATCTGCTTGAAGGGAACAGGCCTACAGTTGTGTTTTGATATCCTCTGTGATTAATTGTTTATGCATGATTACCGAGATATCGGTGGTAAATTGGTTCGTACAACATCATAACAACTTCTACATTTCGCACTGTAAAGTAGAAAAAGAACAACAGAGCGAGAGAGAAGCATGACATGAAGCTTGAGAATGAGAGTGTGGTTTGCCAAACGAGAGACAACATTTGAGACTCCTCTAAACTGGGATCTACTCGGTTGCTATAGCAATGTGGGCAGTCGACCACACATTGTCTTCTGGTTCCTGTCTGACAACCCTTAAGGTGCGTACACACCTAACCGTACGGCCCGCGCTGCAAAACGGTTTCCTGATTCTTTGTTTGTAATTTGGTGACAGTGGAATAGTTTAACCAGCCTACATTTCTCTGACACTTGAGGTATCGCCTCTTTCCTCTCTCCCTCTCTCAGATATTATTTCAATACGTGTGGGTTGCGTGTGTAGTACCTGTCTGTCCAGCGATCATGTCACGATAAAATCCCCTATTAAACATGTTTGTAATCCAGTGCCTTGTTAAATGCGCCCACATTCGTATTTTCACAAATTTATTGAAGCATTATGCTCCTCTGATCCGAATAGATGGGAGCAACATCCGGGAACTTTTACTGGGCAACGCCCCCTTTTGGGGGAATCGAGAGTTAAAAATTGCATTAGTGTGTATGTGAAAAAGGGACTATTTCTCGTTCGGAGGATAAAATATTCCAAACCAGTGATCAGAACTACAGGACAATGTCCATTCTTGATTACAGACACATCAAGTCACTGTCAGAAGACAATTTTTTTATTTTTTGTGGACACTTTTATGAGTGAGTTTATCAATCACTAACATCTGTTATGGCCATGTGTCAGAGCTCATTACTGAGGAAACAGATTGTGGCCGTGTATTATGCACTTTGTGTAACGTCTTTAATAAGTAATTATTCAAACTCATCAAACCTGTTCAGCATTAGGCCTAATTAATGATTCTCTGTTTTAAAACGCACATTAACGTTAGCATTAGCAGCTAGTAGGTTAGCTGCTGAATGAACCATACCATTTGCTCTCATAAGCTATAAAACTACATCGTAGGCTGTATGATTTAATTTAATGATAATATAAAAGCAACAGACTAAAAGCTGAAGCTGTGGTAGTGACATTATAAAGCATCCAGAGAAAAAGTTACACAGGAAATTAATGTCAAAGACAAGTCATGATCACAGTGGGTTTAGCAGCTCAGTTTTAAAACGTTAACCGTCTTCTCTGTGAATTATCTGAAACAACAGGTCACTTCCATGGCTTCCTTTTCAGGTTCAATAATTAAATAAAACAAAGTAAACGTTTTTTCATGTGTAAATTAAACGTTTTCAGACGATCTTTCCTCATTCATTCCAATGTACGGAGCTTATGTTTCCCCATAGACATATTATTAATAGACCGTTAATACTCACTCCTCCCCGTTTACCACAATGACCATGTTTGAGGGGGAATTCATGGCGGATTTACAGGCTCCTCCTCCTCAGCTCTGACGAAGCATGTTCCTAATAAGGGCATAAGGGCGGGATCTTCACTGTAGACTCGGCCCTTGCGTGACGTGTAGCTCGTGCAATCCAATGCTAACAGTCCGACCCCCGTTAAGTAGGAGATTTGTAAAATGTATCCTACGATAACCACCCCGGTGCCTCTGATTGTGTCTAACCCAGTGTAATCACAGGGGGAATATCTAGCTGTGGACAGTTCAAAAAAATTAGGCACCGGGCATTAAAGTTGTCTTTAACGTGTCTAAAGTGCAATGCATTCCAATGGGGGCCTAGCGGGTATATGGCGGTACTACAGCAATGGCGGCCTCCAGTGTCGTCGTCGCAAAGCAGAGCAGCCAGCGGCCATTGGTTTTCCCCCGAAAAGGGGCGTTAACCTTTTGGCGCCACTGATGTGACGTAGACGTTGCTCCCATGCCTGAGCTCGGGAAAGGCATTTCAAACCACAGCTGCTGATCGTCATAAATACTTCCTCTTTTCAGACGGTGTCTCTGTTTCACTTGTGTCTTTATGACACAAGTGGTAGTGGTAGAGAGGTAGTTATGTTGCTCCAAATTCAGATGATCAATAAATGATTCCTGAATGTGTGTGTTTGCCTCCTCCTGCCTCGTCACGCAGCGTCCACGCCGCTCTGAACAGCTGGCGCGCGTTGCTGCTGATTGACACCGCTCTGACGCACCTGCCGCCACGCACACTCATCACCCACACTTCCCCTTGACAATACACAGGAATCAACTGCCCCTGCAGTGTGAACCGCGTTTGGTGTGTAGGCACCTTTAGTAACAAAGAACTAAATAAGTAATTTGCGACTCTAATTCGGCGTCCTAATGTGTCCTCTTTGGCACACTCGCAGATGCAAAGATACAGTCTTTGCCCCACTTCTTTCTGCTGTTCCTGCATCTACTTCTGCTTTGGCATTCTGCACCTTTGGCGTCTTTTCTCCCTCTGCAATCTGACACTCTCTCACACGTCACATCGGATTCCGATCTAAAGACGTGTGAAGGAATATCCCTTTCACTCGCTCTGTCCCAGTTTTCAGTGTCCTTTCTTATCGCGGCCATATTCAACAGCTGTTTAGCACCACACATCAGTGGGTTTCATTGGGAGTGACTCATACGTAGAAGCAGACGCAGGAAGCCAGGTGACGCAGCAGGCTCCATTCATTTACATGGTTCCTGCAGTGAAAACTGAGTAAATAAATAGGGTAAATAGTTAGTAAATAAACTTGGGCCGTTGAAATAAATGTTAAAATGTCTCTTTTGTTTATGATGCAGCAGCGATTAGACCCAGGAGTTTGTTGATTGTAAAGAACACAAGACATTTAAAGGTAGACTATACTTATTGTTTCTCTTGTCTGCGTTTGACCCATGCAATCTATCAAGAGCATAAGACAAAGAAAGGTGGTCAAGCTATCATCTGTTCTTGGTAGTTTAAGTGGATGTTTCACTCTCAACCAAGAAGCTTTGTCAGCACTCAGGATCTTTGTTTGATAGCAGGCTGAATATGTTTGAATCCAGTAGGAGGGGTTTAACTTGTAATGCTACCACCTATCTTCTTTATTCTATAAAGCTTCTCTCAACTTGTTCAGCATACCTCTATTCAGTTTAGTATGAGGATGGACTAGAGGCAAAGCATTTTAAACTACCCAGTACAGACGACGGCTTAAGAACCTTTGTCCTCTGCTGCTGAAAACTGCTGTGCGACTGAGAGCTTACATTCTCAAAAGCAGTGGAAAGGGATAGGGAGAGTTTACAGCTTCCACAATCAATCAATGGTGTTGTATCACAACAGGAGTTGCCTCACAGGGCTGCACCAAACATTAAGGCAATAAAACGGAACAGTAAATAAGACAATGTAAAGTTCAGGCGAATTAAGTATTCAGGCAAACATAATGTCCAAATAAGCATTGGCAGCAGGTGGTGACGAGTGGCGTGGGTGTCCCTTGTCCTTAGACTCTCCAGCACGGCGAGGAAAAACTAAAAAACCCAGGGGTAGAAAAGAGAAACCTCGGGGAGAACCACAGAAAGAGAGATCCACTTCCATGGACGGACAGGCTATAGAGACCCATGGCCAATGGGAGTCCCTAAGCAGACGGGCTGAGATGGCAGAACGTCCAGTCCTTGTTGGAGCTTCAGTTCTTCTTTTCCAATCCCTGTTGGCTGGGTTCCTCTGTTCGGTGAGGTTCCTCCGTTCGTTCTAGACAGGCATAAAGGCTCACCTGGTTTAGTTTAGTTTAGTTTATTAGTTTATTTGAGCAGTTAATAGTCTGCTCAAAAGGAGTGGGCTGAAGCAAAAGCGTATGCGCGCCTGCCCCCAAAATCAATACAATAAAAACATATACAATAATAATACAATAAACAAATGGTCCGGGAATCAAACTCAGGCAAAATTGCAAACCACTCAGCCATTATGCCACCAAGACAGGTCTTTGCAATGCAGAGTATAGTCTCACTATAGTTTCGAACTGTATTTTAGAAGCTGAAATGATATATTTTGTGGGATTTGAGCAATTAGACTTCATAGACATTTCCGAGAGATTTTTTCAAGATTTCAAAAAGTTAACTATTATTGCAGTTATTACTTCTTAACACTAGGATGCGGTAACCCTTACACAGCAGTCTTGCACAATCACCACTTGGGCAGTCCGGCAGAGACTGTCACACCTTGTCAAAATACTGGGATTTCCAGCAGAATAACCCCATGAGATCTTTTCTAATTGTGATAATGGGAGGAAAGTGGTGCGCTTGAATCATGTGAAAACTCATCAACGTGTCACATGCCATGGTTTCAAGTGAGTGCTTCTCTACTCTTATCTGTAAAAGTAATTTAAAGGTTTGGTGAGTACAGGCCCAACTTACAGAGTGGCATAGAGTCAATAACCTCTCTTTCTGTAGTTATTTGATGCTAAAACATTATGTTGTGTTTGAAAGCACCCACAACTTTAGGAATAAATGGGAGAATCTAATTCTTTTCAGCAACTTTTGGAGACGGGACATTTTCCCACTTTGATTTATTCTCAGTGCTGAGAGACTCTTACCGCCTCTTGCTTTCAGTCAAACATATCCAAGCCTGATAAAGTCAAACTAGGACACACTGCACTTTCTAAACATTTCCTTTAGCGCTGTCTGAGCCGCCGCTGCAGGGGAAGAGTGTAACACCTGACAGTTGACATGAATCAGAGCGCAAGGTGGCCTCTTTTCCATCACAACTGCCTCATATTAAAACCATTAGTTCACGCAGAGAAGACGTGAATGGAGAAGTATTTAGCACTTCAACATACGCTCATATTTTCTGTCCACACATTTTGGACCACCTACCGGAGTCTATAAATTCAGCACTCTATGCTCCTCTGAATCACTTTGCTTTCAAAGAGGCAGCGAAGCAATTTTTTTCTTTGGTAAGAACCCATTCATAAGTAGAGCATTAACAGTCGCCTGCCTCAAAATGGTACCAGGCGGCTATTAGCTTAAATAAGATGAAAAATACACGCTGCAGTTTGGATTCTGTAATAATACCTAGTTCAGTGTAACATTTTTAGTATTTATGCCACATTTAATCATTATTATAATAATAATAATAATGGGATAACATTACATTATTCATTCACTCCATACTTTTGCTGCCAATCTATCGGCCCCTTCAGCCACTCAGTCTTACACCACAGTCGAGCAAAGGCAGTGGGAGAAGCGTCCTCTATGTCCTGAACACAAAAAGGCAGCCTGCACAGTTGGGAAATATAGTCTGTGTATCCAAAATAAAGTTTTGGTAAAAGACACGTCAATATTTCCTGCCGTATGTCCAGTGAAGCTTGCTGCATTTTGACAGTCAGTCTTTTTGCCGCCAGCACAAAGCAGCCTCACTCACTTTTCTTCATGTCAAAGCTGACTCCTCTACTTGAGCTCCTTTCTGGCCTGTAAACGCTTTCTCTTTTTCTCAGCTTTGCCCAGCGTCGGCAGCTTCCACCTTTTCAGCCACAGCTTTGAGGCTCACACAATTAGTTCTCCGAGGCTGCTGCTGGACCCATTTAAGAGCAGCGAACAGGCTATCACAAAGGACAAGCCTTCAGCCTTGTGCTCTGGCCCTGCGTGTCACTGCTGACCTTTCCTTTCTCTTGCACTGTCTGGGCTGATTAGCTTTATACGAGCCATCCTTTTACTGCTACTGTGCAGACTCAGGCCAGACCTACTGTAACTACTTTGCATCTCTGACAACTATCAGCATAGTGTCCTTATTTTCGAAACTAACTAGTTGTGTTACAATTCAGCTTGGAAAAAAAAATTCAGAGTGGACTTTTATTGTGGCCAACTGAAGGCACACCTGTATATTAATGCGGTCGAAAACAGATTTAGACAGATGTGTGTGCAATATTTGAGAAATATGGGTCTATTGTGTATAAAGACCATGTAGGTTTTGAGTTCGGCTCATGAAAAATGGGAGCAAAAACAAGTGTAGTGTTGTATTTACAGGTGCTCGTCATATAATTAGAGTATCATGAAAAAGTTGATTACAATTCAGTAATTCCATTCAAAAAGTGACACTTGTATTTTATATCCATTCATTACACACAGACTGATATATTTCAAGTGTTTATTTCTTTTATTTTGATGTTTATTTCTGAAAACTAATGAAAATCCCAAATTCAGTATCTCAGACAATTTGAGTATTACAAACAAAGGTTTTTTAGAAATGTTGGCCAACTGAAAAGTATGACATGGAAAGTATGAGCATGTACAGCCTCAATGTTTAGTTGGGATCTTTTTGCCTGAATTACTGCAGCAATGCGGCGTGGCATGGAGTCGATCAGTCTGTGGCACTGCCCAGGTGTTATGAGAGCCCAGGTTGCTCTGATAGTAGCCTTCAGCTCTTCTGCATTGTTGGGTCTGGTGTATCGCATCTTCCCTTCACAATGGTCAGGTGAGTTTGCTGGCCAATCAAGAACAGGGACCAGGTACTGGTACCTTTGGCACTGTGTGCAGGTGCCAAGTCCTGTTGACAAACGAAATCTGCATCTCCATAATGTTGGTCAGCAGCAGGAAGCATGAAGCACTCTAAAACTTCCTGGTAGATGGCTGCATTGACCCTGGACCTCAGAAAAGACAGTGGACCAACACCAGTAGATGACATGGCACCCCAAACCATCACTGACTGTGGAAACTTTGCACTGGACCTCAAGCAACGTGGATTCGGTGTCTATCCTCTCTTCCTCCAGACTCTTGGACCTTGATTTCCAAAGGAAATGCAAAATTTACTTTCATCAGAGAACATAACTTTGGACCACTCAGCAGCAATCCCGTCCTCTTTGTCTTTAGCCCAGGTGAGATGCTTCTGATGCTGTCTCTTGTTCAAGAGTGGCTTGACACAAGGAATGCGACAGCTGAAACCCATGTCTTGCATACGTCTGTGCATGGTGGTTATTGAAGCACTGACTCCAGCTGCAGTCCACTCTTTGTGAATCTCCGCCACATTTTTGAATGGGTTTTGTTTCACAATCCTCTCCAGGGCGCGGTTATCCCTTTTGCTTGTACACTTTTTTCTACCACATCTTTTCCTTCCCTTCGCCTCTCTATTAATGTGCTTGGACACAGAGCTCTGTGAACAGCCATCCTCTAGCAATGACCTTTTGTGTCATGCCCTCCTTGTGCAAGTGGTCGGTTATAAAGTTTTCAGTAATAAACATCAAATTAAAAACAATAAACACTTGAAATATATCAGTCTGTGTGGAATGAATGTCATAAAAGTTTCACTTTTTGAATGGAATTACTGAAATAAATCAACTTTTTCATAATATTCTAATTATGACGAACACCTATTTTTTACAGGCAAGTACTTTGCCTTCTGCATTTGACAGTGGGCGACTGCAGTGACAAATCTCAATCTTACCTGAGCTACGTTTTAGTGAGGAGTATAAAGCTGGTGGGATTTAGCCAAAGGGATGTGTGCAGCAATCCATGCAGGAATTTCCAGTGTGAGTCATGGTAAACCACAGATTTTAAAGTGTCTGGCCAATTTGGGCGTGTCCTTAGTTTCCTGAAGATATTATTTAGTATTTTGCTTTTGAAGTAGTGAAATTCTCATTAGCTAATATTATGTGTGGTGAGTTCTTAGGGTGGACGCAGTGGCTTAATACAACATGTGGTGGAGCTGTGAATCTGTGAAAGTTGAAGTACCTGGCTTATTGCCTTTCTGTGCTTTGTGATATCCTATCTATAATTGTTGAAATTATAGAAACGTGAATTGTGATTGTGGAAAATAAACTATGTCTACATCTGGACCCAGTCTTTCAATTACTCACCTCTTCAAGACATGTCAAGCTAGCTAAGCCCAGGAGCAAGATACAACCTCAAATTGCCATTACGTGTAAATACTTTTTTTTATATAATCAGACTCTATAGTATGTTAATGCATTAGCCATATACATAAAACACAAATTTGCAGCTGCCCCCAAAGCTCCCATTGTGAAAAATCTAGTCACCCTAGTGGAGCACAGCATGTCATCTTTTTACTCACGCAGCATTTTCTGATTTACAACATTAGAACAGGAAAGAACTCTCGCACACTGTATACTTGCAACACCTGTGTTCCTTTATTAATTTAGTAATAAAGGAACACGGGTGTTGCAAGTATACAGTGTGCAAGAGTTCTTTCCTGTTCTACGTTTGGCCTTTATGCCTTCTCTTACGCACCTGTTTCAAACAAGAGATGTGCGGAGTTAACCGTCTTTAATTTCTGATTTACAATATTACAATTGTGGCCCTATTACTGTAATTACTGTAATGCATCGTTTCAAATGTTAAATCAGGTGCAGCACGCCCACAAAATAACGTTTTTATTTTTCAGCTTGAACTTGCTATTTAGCGCCTCCCTTGAGAAATGAGCTGCATTAACAGAAGAACCACTGAGTCGCGTTATGAGATCATCAAAATTGCAGATTGTCACAGGGATTTACTTAATATAATCATCATATCATCCAGCCCAAGTTCTGCGTTATTGTTGTTTCTTTGTTTTGGTTAATGTTTCTCTATAGATGTTGTTGACAAGGTACAGCAAAAAAAGACTGATTTTACTTATGATGTTCAGTTTATATTTATATTCTGTTTTGCACGTTTTAGGTTGAAAGATGCCAGTATTTATGAGTAGAGAGGTGGAAACGGGGCGGAGGGTGGCTCGCTGACAAGATGCTGTCATTTCAGTGGTCATAATAATCCGTCCGCCCTTGAACCGTTTGGTCTTTGATGGCAGCAGATAGCGCCTATCTTTTGATGCGTTAATTGGGATTTCAGAAGAGAGGCAGCTTATTAAAGGAGTCGGGAGTGGGTTTGGTGGCTACTAACTCTAAAGCCTGAGGAAACCACATGAGTCACGCTGACATGTTTACAAATGCAATTAATTTTTCCACTTGGCCACAACTCGCCATTGTTGTAGAATCAGAATCAGAATCAGAATAGTATTTATTGCCATTGTTTGAGAACAGGTTCACAAACTAGGATTTTTTCTTGGTACATTCGTGCAACATAAATCATATAAAAATAAGCTATAAACACTTTAAAACTATAAGCTTTAAGGGCATGCATAAAGAATATTAAAATAAAAAAGTAAAATATAATAAAGACGACAACAATTGGACATCGAACAACAGCGGTGTTGTATTCATGTGCATTAAGTAATAGCAGCGGATCTAAGTGTGGACACACCACATAGTGCAATAGAGCATTACATTCATGAGTCTGATAAAGAGTTATTATTGGATCTTGTTTTTGTTCATGAGTCTGTTGGCGGAAGGGAAAAAACTGTTCAAGTGGCGGGAGATATGGGTCTGGATAGACTGTAGCCTCCTGCCTGATGGGGAGAGGGGTGAATAATATTCCGTGTCAGGTTGTGAAGGGTCAGCGGTGAGCCACCCACACGCCTCCGGGTCCTGGAGGTGAACAGATCCTGGAGAGATGGGAGCTTACAGCCAATCACCCTCTCAGCAGCACGTACAATGTGCTGCTGAGATGCTTGTCCTGGTCTGTAGAGCAGGGCACAGATATGGCCTTTTTAAAAAAAAAATGTTTTATGTACAATCACCACCTTGTTTTTGATCAAACGTTTGTTTCAAAAGTGTACAGGTTACATCAGAACTACACCTATTCATCAAAGGATTGACAGCTTTACATAGTTTTGCATTGATCTGGAAATGGTGAAGAAGTGACAAACCTGGACTATGCACGGTATATTGCCTTTTTTTCTCTCAAATAATATAGTATTCATATATATATATATATATACTATCTACCGCTACCTTTTACTATATACTTTTTATAGTCTGTTGAATCAATTAATTTACCCACGAAAAGAATAAAACCACATTTTTAACATCAACTTCTATAAGACGATTAGTAAGACTGACAAACGAGATCAGTCTCTTCAACAATAAAGTATCCTGGTACTTTCTGTTTTATCTGATTGATTGATTTGATTGATTTGAGCAATTATTATTTACATTATTATATTTACAATTGTCACATGAAACAAAAAAAAAAAAAAAACCTCAAAAGGAGTAGGCCGAAGCAAGAAAGCTTATAAGTGCCTACCCCATATTCAAAGTACTTTCATGCGTTTCAGGATTATTTGTAAAAGAATACAACATAGTAAAGATCTGTACATTATTGAAGTGCATGTGTCCAGCTACCGGCAAAATTTCACAATAGATTATAATACCTGAGTTACCCAGGCACAGACACAGCCAGGGCGTGCGTGTGCCTGTTTAAATAAAAGTAATTTAATAACAAGTTCATATGCATCTTCTTTTTTTCTTTCTTATATATGGGCCTACCCACACTACTCTGTGGGTGTACTGTACCCATCAATGATTTACAGTTATGTTGTTGCAGATTTCAACAGTACAATTGTTGATTAGCAGCATTGATAATTCGAAGCTTTTACATGTCACAGGTTGAAAATCTGATGAGACTTACAAGACAACTTACAAGTATGAAAAACAGAGCGAAAATAGAAAAGTTTATGATTTCTGAGTGTATTTACTACTTTAGAATTTTCTTTTATTTTTATCATTACATTAAACAAACGGTCACCAGTCTGTTGATTTACTTATTGTAAAGTATTACATTAGTCATAGTGTTTTAGATATACATATATATACACACATACAGATATATGTATATGTATACATATACACTCACCTAAAGGATTATTAGGAACACCATACTAATACTGTGTTTGACCCCCTTTCGCCTTCAGAACTGCCTTAATTCTACGTGGCATTGGTTCAACAAGGTGCTGAGAGCATTCTTTAGAAATGTTGGCCCATATTGATAGGATAGCATCTTGCAGTTGATGGAGATTTGTGGGATGCACATCCAGGGCACGAAGCTCCCGTTCCACCACATCCCAAAGATGCTCTATTGGGTTGAGATCTGGTGACTGTGGGGCCATTGTAGTACAGTGAACTCATTGTCATGTTCAAGAAACCAATTTGAAATGATTGGAGCTTTGTGACATGGTGCATTATCCTGCTGGAAGTAGCCATCAGAGGATGGGTACATGGTGGTCATAAAGGGATGGACATGGTCAGAAACAATGCTCAGGTAGTCCGTGGCATTTAAACGATGCCCAATTGGCACTAAGGGGCCTAAAGTGTGCCAAGAAAACATCCCCCACACCATTACACCACCACCAGCCTGCACAGTGGTAACAAGGCATGATGGATCCATGTTCTCATTCTGTTTACGCCAAATTCTGACTCTACCATCTGAATGTCTCAACAGAAATCGAGACTCATCAGACCAGGCAACATTTTTCCAGTCTTCAACTGTCCAATTTTGGTGAGCTCGTGCAAATTGTAGCCTCTTTGTCCTATTTGTAGTGGAGATGAGTGGTACCCGGTGGGGTCTTCTGCTGTTGTAGCCCATCCGCCTCAAGGTTGTGCGTGTTGTGGCTTCACAAATGCTTTGCTCCATACCTCGGTTGTAACGAGTGGTTATTTCAGTCAAAGTTGCTCTTCTATCAGCTTGAATCAGTCGGCCCATTCTCCTCTGACCTCTAGCATCAACAAGGCATTTTCGTCCACAGGACTGCCGCATACTGGATGTTTTTCCCATTTCACACCATTCTTTGTAAACCCTAGAAATGGTTGTGCGTGAAAATCCCAGTAACTGAGCAGATTGTGAATACACAGACCGGCCCGTCTGGCACCAACAACCATGCCACGCTCCAAATTGCTTAAATCCCCTTTCTTTCCATTCTGACATTCAGTTTGGAGTTCAGGAGATTGTCTTGACCAGGACCACACCCCTAAATGCATTGAAGCAACTGCCATGTGATTGGTTGTTTAGATAATTGCATTAATGTGAAATTGAACAGGTGTTCCTAATAATCCTTTAGGTGAGTGTATATATACATACACATACATTACTAGCGCACATATTTATTATACATATTATTATCATCACCATAATAACAATGACAATAATAGCATTTTCAAAAGTATCGTTCTCAAAGATATCATTTTCAAAATGATCATGTTTCTCATTGCTATCATACCGATGGAGACTTAAAAATAGCTAGAAAAATTCAGTTTATGGTAAAAAGGTTGTCTTGCTTGCTCAGGGCATGGTTATGTAATACATCACAGTACATAGTTTGTGGACCAAGTTGACCTGATGAAATTCTTAGCACAAACCACAAGGCACAGTATTCTTGGTGCATAAATTTATTTCAACATATATTAATACATCTGTTTTATTAAAGACACATTTCGTACACTATTTACACTATTTAGCAATTCCACAGTTGGTTAAAGTAAACTATTATCATAATGATTCATAACTAGAAGGCTACTCTGTCGGCCTATATTATGTCATAAGTAACTTGAATTTGACTTGACACCATAACAGTCTGAGAAACAGCAGCGCACATTGGAATGACTGATTGCAGACGCCTGATCCAATCGGCTTTGACATACCAAACAACCTGCTGCCGACTTTACGGACAATTCAAAATCAAAAGCTCTATTTTTGGACAAATGTCCCACCGCGGGCCAAATGTGGAGGTGCAGTAGCTTAGGGCTATCAGCTTCAATCAGAGTTTAATAATAAAGTGAAAGGGTGACAAGAGAAATGATTGCAACCTTTTGCGGAGCTTTGATGCTCTCTGGTCTGAACGGCTCAAGATGTTGCACCTTGAAAAAAAGAAGAAGAAAAGAACACGGGTAAGTCAAAATGATCCGAAGTGAGAGTAAGGGAGAGAGGAGGTGTGTTGCTGTTTCATTTGCACTTGGTAAGTGAAGAAACAGGACAGATGGCGAATCACTATCGAGACAGATATGATGGGCTGTCATACAGAGTGTCAGGGACTGAAGGAAGTGAAAGCAAGCAAGCTATCATCACAGAGGGAGAGAGAGACCGGTGACGGAACGCAGTGAGGCGCAGAGCGATGAGGCGCTTACTGGGCTTTGATAATTGGCCTGAAACATTGTAACTAATGATGGCCAAGATCAATGTTTCGTGTAGTTCAGTCAGAGGTTCAGAGGTTCATATAGAGGTCAACAGCCAGCACAGAACACCTGCGCTCTCGTAGGAAGATAAATTTAGATGTTCTTACACTGGGATGTTGGATTAAGAGGTCAGAGTTGAGTTTGGGGTGGTCAGTTCTGCTCACAAATTTAATTGGTTCCTCTCTGAGACTCATGTAGACATTTCTTGACAAATAAAAGATCTCACTCTTTTTTTTGTTGAGAAATGTAGGTTTTGTCACCAGTGTATATGCAGAGATAAAATAAAATAAAATGAATAATACTGAACTGCAGATAATTTAAATAAATAGCAGCTGCTACTATGTTTAACATAGTGAGAAATACTTAGATCAATTTATATTTGATATACTACATTCGGTCATTTGTTGCTACATACAATGCCTGACAGTACCATTAAAACCTCAAACTCTTTTATCTCAGTATAAAATAAGTACAGCTACATACTGTAGTTAAACTACCTGATATCACGGGGAACTCAAGATAATAAATATTTACAATATAATGTACTTATTTTGCTAACATCTTTGTACAAAAGTCTTGTGCTTTTAAGCATTTGAAACACAAACACACACACACACTCAGATACAATACACTCAGAGCAGGTAAAAAAACAACCTACACTCTTTGTTCACTTGTGTCTTCACTCAGAGGATGTACTATAATGATCCCTGTAGTCTGATGTGTTACACTGAAAATTAATCTCATGGAGAGTAGTTTTGAAGGAGCAGATAAATCTTTAGTCAGTAGATTTTTACAAACAAAAGACAAGGAGTCAATGGCTAAGTCCTGAGGTTATGCCTAGTCTACTCCCACTCTAGACATCTACAGTACAAAAACATACAAAACTGCTACATTAAAGTTAACTTTACACTCTAAGTTCATGTTTAGCTCAAAAATCTCTTGACTTGTTACAGGTATTGGAAGTTTGGAGGAGGTGAGACACATCATGTCAGAACCCTCTGGTCACTGTCGTCAAATGGCCCAGTCAGTGGCCTCTCAAAAGGCTCTGATCACTAAAGTTATGCCAAGTAAAACACACAGGATGAGATAACAGATAGAATTACAGGATCTACTGTAATTATAGATTCATTAGCACCACCACAGTGTATGTTAGCAGGAAACACTCATGTTTGATGGCAGAGAGAGCTTGCATGGCTTCTCAGCTCAGGAAGCAGTCTTTGGTCACAAATCAAAGCCTAAAAGGCATGTGCCGTGATGAGCTGTCTGAGCCCTAATGGATGGAGTCCATTTGCCACTGCCAGAGATATGATCCTGAGCTTGTCTTTTATGGATAAAGTACCAACTCACGGCGCTGGCCATTAACTACTCTTCTCGGCTTATTATCACTGCCAGAAGACAGTTGGTGTCCGCAGCTCAGACTGAAGCAGTCACACACAGATCTCTATGGCAGTGGCCATGACCATCTGGCTTTTATTCTTGTCTCGTCCTGGGCTCTGGTGCGGTCCTGTGTCCTCTCTGGGAGACAGAGGGTCAGACAGTACGGAGCGTTTGAGAGGGGCTGGACGCAGGCATGTGGTGCCTGGAGGAGTGGAGGGCTCGGGGTGTCTGTGTGAAGACCGTAGAGTAGAGGAGGTGGAGGAGGAAGTACAGCTGCCAGTGCACACCCCGGAGCTGGACCGCTCCCCTCTCTTGGCCCGACATGAGGCCCTGCGTCTTAGTTCACTCACCAGTTCGTACTTGACAAAGCAGAAGACATCTTTGACTCCGCAGCGTTTTTCTGGCTCAGCAGCTAACAACCTCTGGAACATACGTAAAGCGTCATCGGTGAAGCGGCGCCACTGTGAAGGGTATGTTCCCAATGGACAGCCAGCCTTCTGCCAGCGCCTGAACTCTTCATAGAAGGCATCAGTGGGTAGCGCTGCCTCCCAGGGGAAGTTACCTGTCAGCATACAGAACACCAGCACACCAAATGCCCACACATCCAGACTGGTGGTCACTAAGAAGCCCTCCGTTCGACTGGCTCTGCAGACCTCCGGGGCTGTGTACGGGATGGTCCCGCTCACACGTTTCACTCTGCAGCCCACACGCCGCGTCATGCCGAAGTCTGCCAGCTTAATACGCCGACACTCACGGTCAAACAGCAGCACATTCTCTGGTTTGACATCCCGGTGAACCAGGCTTTTACCATGCATAAAGTCCAAGGCCAAGCCCAGCTGCTGCATGCAGCGCTTCACCATGTCCTCTGGCAATCCCACCTGAAAAGGAGCAGGAGAGGAACGAATGAAGGGCTAAATAAAGAACATTGTGAGAGGTGACAGCAGGAGGTGAGCAAGAATAGAGCCTTCACGGCGAAGCATTTAGAGTACAGAATAGCCGGAGAAATAGCAATAAAGTATAGGGTGAACACTAATGCACTCTGCAGAAGGAAAAATGAAACAAAAGAAGCTGTGAATACTGCAGACATTTTAATGAGTCATTAGAAGAACCTTGAAGCCAGCGCTCCAACACAAGCAGAAAAGCACTGAAACAAAGAGAAGTCAGCACCGAAAGAAAAGCGGGACAGAACTAGGTTCGTATCCCGAGAGAGCTTGTTAAAAGTGCTATGCTGCATATGGCCAGTGATTGGAGCGGCTGGGTTCAGGGAGGACAGTGATTGGTGAACAGCGGAATGATTGCTTTACCTGTGGGGGAATGATGTCGAAAAGGTCCCCAGCGGGAGCGTATTCTTGTCCAAATACGTAGCAGTCCTCCGTCTCAAAAAGCACATCTAAGACTTTGATGATGAAAGGGCTGGAGCCGAGCGAGCCCGTCAGACTGTACTCACGCAGGAAACTCTTCAGCTTTGTCTTGTTCTTGGTCACAAACTTCAGTGCTATTTTAGTGCCTGTAACGGACAAAATACATGTGTACGTGTTAAGGCAGATCCAGTTATTACCCATTTGTTAAAGACTCAATCAATATTTTGAGATTTTGGGTTTAATTACATCAGGACCAAGCAATTATATTTTCAAGCATATAAGCGATTGTAGACCTCTATACAGTATGAGAAATGTGCATTGAAACACCTTTCAATATGTGTTGCAGTTTCAGTTTTTAGATGATAGAGGGCAACTTTTAAGTGAATCCTTGGGAGAGTGTGATTCATCCTTTTAATGGCTGCTCTGCTCTATTCATTTTTTTTGGGGGGGAATGCTGAGAATGAGGCATGCTCACCTTCTCTTTATGTTACACACAAGTAACAGGTTCAGTCGACGGATTAAAACGTATGCATTCACACTAGATCTGCAGCAAATTCCATTTTTACTTCAAACGTTTATGAGATAAACCTAGAGATTTTTTTAATGGTGTGAAAAATAAATTCTCACAGTGCTTTGGAATGTAAATACAAGCTGTTTTGTAAAGACTACTGTAACCTGTAGGCGTTTCTCGCAATGCACATGTGGACTTAGTAAGTTTGTTCCTCTAAGCTCTTCTTCTAATAAGCTTACGCCAACTTCTTCCACAGTACTTGGAAAAAGGGACACTTCTCCATACATTTCTCATCATTTGCGCATCTCAAATCATCATTATTTTGTGCTACTTTGGGTTAAGATTCATCCCAGTCTTTTGTTAGGTTTGACCAATGACCGATAAACTCAAACTTCTGCCACATTACCTTGTGCCCTGTGAGCCACCAGGTCCACTTTCCCGTAGGTGCCCTTGCCCAGCTCTCGGATGTGCTCGTACTGCTTGGCTACATCTGCTGTGGACAGAGAGGTGAGGCTCAGGGCTTGCATATCCTCCACCGGGACCCTCTCGCAGTAGCCCCCTTTGGAGGGAGGGGAGGCGCCCGCGCTGCCCACCCGCCCGGTTCCAGTCGGAGAGAGGGACAAGCACGCCTTGACTCCGTGGGGCAGACTGGAAGGAAATAAAGAGATCAAGAGTGGGTTTAGTGCATTTCAATTATTATACACTTCATCAATGTCCTGTAGGTGTGAGCTCTTGGAAGTCAGGATTGTATATTTTTAATTTCAGCAGGAAACATTCATCTCTTTTTAGTCCTTGTGTTTGGAATTTGACATTAGTTTTTAAAGGTAAAAGCGTAATATCTGCTGTACCATCGGCTTCAACCAAAACACTGCAAACAAATCCTTACTGTAATAGAATGTTATGTGAGATTTTGATACTTTTAAATAGGGCCACACACTAAATTGTTATGGAATTGAAATCCCAATATAAATGGTCGTGTTGATTGAAGTTTGATTATAATTAGCGATTTGCAAAGGCTGTAATTAATTAGTCCGTACCATTTGTAACCATGGCTCCATTATGATTAAAATCAGACAACCACTCCAAACATGTTCTGAAATGCATCTAATTCTTGTATTAGTTTAACAGTTCATACCTCAGTCTTTTCTAGAATATTGATTTGCTAAAATGTGTATAAAATATAACTATCACAGAGGGTATTAGTTTAGTTTATATCAGGACAATGTGCAGTTACATTAAAAATTATTTTGACCAGAGCATGTCTAAAACCGCTACTCTGGAGAATTCCCACCCGCTGTATAATAGACGGGGGGTCATGTCATTGCAGATCAGTGACATTTAGGAAGGACTCCTGTGTCTGCAGTGACTGATCAGGCTTAATGTATTTCCCCGTGTGCTTCCTAAAGGGGGCATAAATCTGAAGGGCTTTAACAGACCTTCATTTCCATACAATCGATTCCGGTAAGGGCCGGCTCTTTCAGTAATTTCAATGCACTTCCTGTTGTCCCTGTAGATCACTCTGGGCCACTCTGCTCTGTCGGCCGGACTCGTGACTGCACTCAGAGGCAGACAGCGATGGAAAATCAATGCCAACAGGTGGAACGACTTATACATGGAAACAGCTGGGGCGGGCTTACAGCTGAGGGAAATCTGTGCACTGCCAATGCTAATGTGGGCTCATGCTTTATAATTGAATGCAATGATTCAACACCAGCCCATGTAAACTGTCTGGCAGGGATGTTGTGTTTTTCTGAGGATTGGTGGATTGCTAAATCATGGGAGTCTGTCAGCAACAGGCAGAGGGTGCCATACCTCACTGAAAGCTATCACCATCTCCCTGCACAACCATTGCAAGATATAGCCATGTTGTTATGGAAATGTGACCCGTCCCAAATGTGGTTTGGGGAAAATCATTAGGACAAATTGGTTATTGCAGCTACAAATAACTGCTATATGAATATCTGCTGATTCTTGCTCAAGCGAAATAGGTCAAAGTCATCCTTGAAGAAATTTCCAGCAGCTTTAATTGCAAACAGCTCTGCAAATGACACCAGCAATGAGCTACACCGCAGAGAATGAGACATGCAGCGACAGGGGAAACATTAAGTAAACTATGAATAACAATAATAATTATCTCGAAGCGTGGAATGGACTGTTGATGAAATGGACTGAATCCGACTAATGATCTCCATTTTCTCACTGCCCTCACTCTCACACACACACACGCACACCACACACACACACTTAATCAAATTGATTCATCTGATCAGTCACACACGCACTAATAGGGACCAAATCAGTGCACACAGACACTTTAGCTGATGGCTTATTTCATGCATCATTCAAAGCTGATCATTTTCTACTTTTCAGGAGATGTGGTGGGCGTCTGACTAGAGCTAGATTCTAGGAGTTCAGTTTCAGTAGCATTCAGAACAAATACATTGGCATTATAAAACTCTAAATGTATAAATGATTTAACCAGGAAAGTCCTATTGAGATCGTCGAATCTCTTTCTCAAGGGATGGAACTTCTTTCTAAGTGAGAGTTACTTAAGTGCCAATAGTTTAATAATGAGGACAGGTCAAAATTCAATAGTACAATTTGCCTTTTAAGTGTTAAGTTTTAACCTGGTTTATGGTTAAACTCTAACCACTACTAATGATCTTTAACTAATAGTTTCCCAACCAGGGGTACGGTATTGTCCCAACCAAATAAACAAATTACAATAGCATTCCAACACTGTTTTCCAATCAAAGCTTTTCAATTATATTTTGTGTATTTTAGCTTATTTTGAACACCACTGTTCGTCTCTTTACTAGTAAATAGAAGTATGATTGAAAAAACTTTAGGAACCACTATAATTATCGGGCCTACAGTATCCATAAAAAGGTCAACATTTTTAGCGTCAGCAGAAATGAAGTCAAGTGAAGTATTTTTTTCACTGTCATATTCTAAATCACACGGGTGAGATTGTTGAAATGTCTTTATATTGTACTGGCTCACAGGCACATATTGGATTTGACTTAGGCTACAAATAAACACTGAAAATAAATACTGAATCTTGATCGATATAGACCCCAACACTAATATGGTAAACTGATCCGGTAGTAGGGGACATGATCATGCCATCAGATGCTTGGCAACTAGCGTTATTGATGTGGAAAATACTATTATGGCTTTCACTGACTGAAATAAACTCTCACTTAGGACCAATCCTAAGTTGTTCTAATTTATTCTTGAATTCTCAGTTAATCAGACTTACACCGTGTTACTGGGCATCATTTTTGCTCACACAATTGTTTTTGGCAAACGTTTTGGGGAAATTTTTACAAAATTAGCCACCAGACAGAGTGCTAAAAATAAGAAGCAACCATGTGGTGTCCTGCGTTCTTGGCTTATCAGAAAATCCTTCCTTCCAATCATCTAACGAATCACACTTCTTCCTTCTTCATCTGTGTTATCAGAGGCCAGGAGATGCATGTTATATAAGCAGACTATGAAAATTGGAGCCCACTCATACTGAAGGCAGCCTGCAGTGAGTCAACACAAAAGCTGATCATCTTCCAGACGGGTCTACAGTCCAGGTTTGTGCAATCAACATTTGAACAAGGACAAAGCAAGGAAGGGCAGTTAATAACATCTGAAATACACACATACAAATGATATTAGACCGTTTCCGGGGACTGTAGTAGGTAGTGCTAATAGCCCACCACTCTCTGGGCTCATTTCCTCAAAGAAATCAAATTAAGAATCTCAAATGAAAGACTGAGGGATACAGAGACCAATTTCCAAAAGCAGATTCTGAAAACTAGATAACAAATCATTGTTAAACCTGCTAACAATGCAGTTTAGACCTTACAAGGCTGTTGTAATTTAAATGGAATTTCATATTTCAGCCCTAAACAAACAAACACTGCATGTACAGGGCCTCATCTAATTGTGAGTAGTACTTAAAATAGTGCTGTTTTGTGGCCGTGTTGCACCTGATGCACACACCTTCATAAGGACTTTCAAAGGATGTAGGACAGATTCCTGAAAGCCGTTTTATGGAATACAGAAGAAAGCCAAGGCTCAAGTGTTGTAGGTACTTTATAACTTGCATCTTTGCAAATGATCCAAATACATAACATTTGAAAACATTTTAACACGCACACTGTATTACCCTATCCTCCGTTAAAGTTCAGACCTAGTTTGCACAGTTTCACTTTTTGTAGTCATAATAAACTCGCCTGTAATTATTTACATTTTCTCTGCCCCACATTTTGCGCATTGTTGGAAAAATCACTTGACATTTTTTTAGAGACGCAAATCTCAACTGCACTTGCTTTTCGCTCCACTTCAGTGCGCACTATTGTTTTTTGCACACACAGCAAACGCCTGGTAAATGACCCCAGAGTGACACATTCAGAATCTCGAGTTGTACAGCATTTTCAATACAACGTCCTTTCTCGAATGTGTGAGGACTGAGGTAATGCCGGGTCATTTAGAAGTCTAGTGTATCATTTGAATTTCAGCTATGTCAAAGGCCCTTTGTATTGTGCAGCTGTGACTCTCTCCAATGCACTTGTCTGCTCGTCTCCTCCCATGATGCACTGTGCTCCTCTTCTAAACAGGGTGGCCAATAAATACGTATTCACCCCGTAGCATTTCAGTCAGACTTATTTTAAATCATCCGTATAAGCTTTTTCAGACTGAAGCCCTGGGCACTTTCTATTTCCTGTAATGTCCCCGGCTGAGTGGGAGGACCTCATAACTTTAAGATTAGAGGTGTATTAAAAGTCACCAAACTTTTTCACCAATACACTTAAGCATAGCCTTTCTACACCCACTCGAATATCAGTTTTTAACAAATACCGAGATGAAAGTGTCTGAAGGAGGAGATGATCACATCCTAGGGGCAGATAAAAAGGCAAAAAGACACATGGGAGGGACCCTTCTGAGCTACAGTGTCTAAAAGTTCAGATGCAGCAACACAATTATAGCCTGGTCAAATAAGGGCAAGCTCTTTCTAAATAATGCACAACATTCTGACACGGAGGCTATTCATATTTCTTTTAGATTAGTTTAAATAGAAGCTGTACTGCTTGATCTTACCTCGGGTACATTTCTGCCTACTTGCATTAACAAATTAATAACAATGCACATGAATAAATGCATGGAAATAGGATGGGAAGAGCATGGCAACAGGGATAACAAGGGATAACTGGTCAAACGGTAAATGGCCTCAATATACAATATATAGCGCTTTTCCTCATGCATTAGGCACTCAGAGCGCTTTTCCAACATGAAACCACTCACCCATTCATACACTAGTGTACACAGACACTGGAGGCAAGGTGGGTGAAGTGTTATACAGTAGAACAACCCGCTCTACCGCCTGTGGCCATTGTCACCCCCCAGAAAATGCACTTTGCTGCCCTGTTTCCATATTATTGCCAAGAAAATGCCATGTTTCCGGGCAAGGCTTTTAGTTACCATGCTTACCATGCAATTACTGTGCTGTAAAGATAATATTTATCTGCTTTTCATTTCTGATCTATATACAAAAAAAGTTAAATAAAGTTGTAATTCCGCATTAAACTCCACTCCTACCACATAGAGGGTTGTACAAATAAAAGTATACTTCTGCTAAATACTCTATACTAATAACGGTCTGCACCCAGGTTTTTTTATTCACATGTGAGGCATTTGACGATCAATCAAAAGTGCACTTAATTCTGAGCTAGAGGGCTTTGTCAGCATTTATATTGAATGGGCAATTCTTAATATGAATGTTTTAATAAATGGAGTCAAACTGTTGTAAAAAAAAAAGAAAAGAAAGCGTAACTGTGGAAATGATCGCTGCTGCATGATTTAATAAGTGTTATTGCACACTGAGGGACAGTACAGTGTTCCCCGTCCTCGTTTCTTCGCTCTCTGTCTCGCTCACCTGTTCCTGAAATGTAAACAAGGGACTAATGAAAGAAAGAAAGAAATTGCTGAGGCTGCGGCACGTCTCTACCTCAGCCTCTTCCGTCGCTAATGGACTAGTCACTGCGTCCTGGGCAGTCCAAGTCATTACAGGTTGAAGACTGATCCGCCGCGTCCTATTTACTGTCAAAATGCCCATCACTCCAGGTCAGGGGGGAAACCAGTGAGTGAAATGTGAAGTGACAAATGTGCTTGTCTTTGGTAAGCCCAAAATAAACTAACAGATAGGTTTAGGTTTGGGACACAGTGTTCTGAAACGACACCACCTTGAGAGCACAGTGTGTTGGAGCTCACCCCACGCTG
This sequence comes from Neogobius melanostomus, assembly GCA_007210695.1. Lineage (NCBI taxonomy): Eukaryota > Metazoa > Chordata > Actinopteri > Gobiiformes > Gobiidae > Neogobius > Neogobius melanostomus. Next base: position 171,797 of record VHKM01000606.1, read on the forward strand.
TGCTCTGATGGGTGCACCAGCAGCCAGAGCCATGGACACTTTCTCCAACAAATCGGTCCGCTCTGAGGTGGACTCCTGCTGGGCCCGTGTGCTGTTTAACCTGCCCCTCTCCACTCCCTACTCCTCTCTGTGTCATAACCTCCCGCCACTACTTCGATATCCACGGACTATGGAGGGGACCACCTACCAGTGCTACTGCAGATACCGCCGGGAGCAACGGGCTCCAGCAGCGATGACCCCAAACTCGCTCGATATCCAAGGTTAAACCTCCAATGAGAAACTGTATAGTCTATCACAGTCTGCTACAGCAAGGACAAAGGGATGCAGAGTATAAAGCATGTTGCTGGTGCTACTGAAAACTAATAGCCTTCCCAAGTATTCCTGACATTTAGATCATTTTCCCTTAGGAGCAAGGTGCTACCGGTTTTCAAGGAATTAACCTTATCTAGTAATGGCAAAGAGTTACTATTTGTTAAGGTATGCCTCTTCATGGATAGATTGTGGGTGGAGTGAGGATCTACATTAGGAATTGGTAACCGCTACACCACATATGAAACGGCAACACATTCTAATTGCGTTCATAACAATATTTGTATTTGCTCGTCACAACCAATTTAGTTTCAAATCAGACTGCTTATTTCCCACTGCTTTTGCTACTGCCAGTCACATCGCACTGATTACAGTCTTTTCTTGGTTTGGTGCAGAGAGAACAATGAAGAGCAAAAACAAAACCAGCACAGGCAGTTTTGTCCCATCCAGTGCGGGATTATAGGGTATCCGATTAGGATCTCCCAAGCATCTGACTGTAAACGCCTCATAACAATCAGCGTCAGCTCCCCACCCCACCCCCCACTCCACTAATCATAATCACATCCTGAGGAATCATCCATGCTAAAATATCCCGGCCATAATCCAGCCGAGGAACATATTGTACCCAAACCCACCACCACCACCACCACCACACTTCATCATCAGTCGCCTCAAGTTCCTTATGAAGAGGTTACATGTGAAAAGAGAGGGGAACAGGAGGGGGGTGAGGCTGAAGTGAAGCATGCCAGAAGAGTGGACTGCCTCTTTGATGTCAAATACACGGGCAAATTGGACGACTGATGAGCACAGAAAATGGGGCTCAGCGTAATGTTGTTGCACGATGTAACGGCATCCTAAAGAGGACGCGCTTCCTTCATGCGTGTGTCCTTCTGCTCCAGTGTTAATCACAATGGGGATTAGTGGCCTTGTGCAATTAAAACTATGGCTGTATAACACTGTCACTGAGGCCAGTAGCCAGTGTGGTCTTTGTGCCAGGCCCCAACCTGGATAAAAGAAGAGGGCACGAGGGCAGCTGGTAACAGGCTAAACAGAACACTAAGGAGACAGATCAATGGCTGTGGAAACCCTTCATGGGAAAGCAGAAAGAATTACCGTAAGTCTGTATTTTGAAGATGTGCTCGAACAAGATCAATCTCTGCCAACATCTGAATTTCTCTTGAGTGGTTATTACATGGTTAAATACAAATGATGCGTAAATAAACAATCAAAGCTACATCAATATTGTAAGTAAACAATGACAGGCAAAGCAAACATCACAGCTTAATAAATCCTGATTATCCAAAACACACTGGCATGATCTGCATAATTAATGTAATTGAGGTGTTATGATGAACCCTCCACACGTAAATACATTTACTTTACTATTTATAGACTTGTGCCTTAGACCAGTTGACAGTTATTTTTTATAAGCCTTTTAAGTGCCATGTAGAAACCAAACCATATACAACAAATAAAAATACTATACTCTGGATAGAACAAAAAAAATACCAGAAACCCTATTAAATCATTTCGTTTTCACTTTCACAATCTGCTTTAAAATCTTAACTATTAATCAATTGTATTGTTTTTTGAGTTATCACGTATTATTGTGCTGGTGTCTGGAGAAATTTAGCTCACCCTCACACACTGTAATGCATTAAAACCTAAACGCCACTTTTACACCTTAAATGGACCAAATAATTTAGAATACATTACCTGAAAGGTCGTGCATTTTTGCTTTTAGGAGAGCTAGTTGCCTGCTTATGGGGAGCTTTGACGGTGAGATACGGTATCACCTGTCTCTCTGCGAGAAAGGGGTCATTAAAAGTGGAGTGACCCAGCACTCCTCACATCCATCTACTGTACAGTGCGCGCGTAAATGAAGAAAAACTTGCTAATTAAGGCAATGGCGTAAAGCTGTTGCTGAGCTATTTACATATTCATCTTGAGGGAAATGTCTTTAATTTAACTGGTGCTGAAGATAATGGCAAAGTTGTTTGGAAGATGTATTCAGGCCTAAACGTAACTGTAAACGGGCACAATAATTAATATAATATAGGTCTATTGGCCACTGTGCAAGCTCGAGAAGATTGTATATTTACCTGCTGGCGACCTGTCTGTCTCCTCCATGGTCCTGCATCGGCTTAAGTGGAGCAGAGCCGCGCTGCCCTGCTCCGTTTTCTTCCCAGTGAAACCAACAATGCACTCCCTTAACGTTGAATCCCTTTAAAATCTCCCCAGTATTGATACTATTCTTTAAAGGTGCCTCCGGATATTGTTTTGGTCAGTCGAATTAGTGCATGGTGCGTGGCTGGAGATGACGAGCAGCCTCCGTGCGCTCACCATCTCAACCTGCCCAGGATGCGAGGTCTGTTTATCTTTCGCTACTCCAGTGGTCCACCTGACCCACTTCAGCGGCACGCACGCTGATGCCAGCCCATTCAGATACTTGAATTTAATCTTGTCAAATCCACGTTTCCGCGTTACCACTCTCGCCTCTTACGCGCGCATGGTGGTCTGTCCGTCTTGTTGTAAGTACCTCCGCGGGGACTTTAGGCTATAGGTTGGTATAGGGGGTGGTCTCAGATGTTGCTCCGGTGCTTGTGGCTCTTACCAGTCAGCTCCTTCATTGTTCACCGTCTCCACCCTCTGGAAAACTAATGCGCTCACGTGTCCATGGTCCTAGCGCCACCATGTTTTATTCCACCTACAATCAGTGCGTTTTGAGTCATGCTTTGAAGGAACAAGCTGCTCTGTCATTGCATAATTCAAAAGCTTATGGCAACGAGTTCTCCACACTCTCACAGTGCCATGCACTCAGTCCAATAAGTTGCTTTGGATATACTATTGGCTACTACGTGATTTAAGTTCAGGGATGATTACAAGGGCAATATGTTTTACTGTCATCAGACTAGTTATTCTGTAATTATAAGCTACAGCAGATGTGCTTTTCCACACTGTCTGACTCATGGCTCTATACTCCCTCTGATAATCATGTCATAGATTTGTTTATAGGTTAGTTTTATTGACTGGAGAGTAGAATTGCATCCAGGACAATGCGAGACGCTCAACCCCACAATGTAGGCCTTCCTGCCTCTGCATATGCACTGCTACTTACCTTTACATGTAGAACAAGCACAGCTTTACTTTTGCACTGAATCTGAAACACCCATCTACCTCATTGTATAAGTCGTCTAGATTATGACGCATTGATATGGGCATACTATACACATTTATGTACTGTATATACTGGGCATGTTTCCATCTGCTGCTAACCTCTTATTTGGACATTAACTCGCTCTGTTGGACATTATGTTTGCCATGGCACTACATTTGCTAGGACATTGTATTGTTTGTTTGTTGTTTTAATGTTTGGTGCAGCCGATATTGGGCTAGATTGATTGATTAATTTGATTGATTGATTGATTGATTGATTGATTGATTGATCGATCAATAACCAGCATAAAGTGATTGATTGTTTTTAAAATGTTCTATAGGATTGGTGATCAAACTTCAACTGATTGTGAAAGATACTTAAACAAGAAATGACAGTAGGCTATAGGCCTATAAGACTATAGACTATAGACTATGGAATATAAGCACTGAGAACAATTAAAAACTGTGACAGTGCTCTGCAATCTATTCAGGTTAAGATGATAATGTTCACTGAAACCAGAACATTTGAATAGGGAACAGCTTGCCTCAGAATGAGGTGGTCACAGGGGGTGAAGAGCGCTGTTATCTGACGGGACGGTCCTTTCATCGCTGAAGGTCAGGCACTAGCCGCAGACAGCAGCAGCTCACACAGGGTCAAATACACCAGTGGGACCTGCACTGTGAACAAACAAGCGCTCCAAACCGAATTTGTCTCTGCCTGTCCTAGTTTTGCACTTTTAATGTGTCACCTCAAGTTTTACACCTCTTGAAAAAAGACTGACCTTGTTTTTACACTGTTCTATAATTTGTCTTCTCCCAGAATTTATTTTAGAACTTGGTGTCCTAACTGCGTATTTGCTCTAAATACACAAGGTCCATGAAGACGGAACACACGTTCCCAGTTTGTTCCATAAAACAAGGAAGCTATAAAGACGAGCATGTTATAATTTTTGCCTGGGTGCCTGTAGTGTGTGAGTGAGTGGTTGGTGGTGGTTTGAGGGGCCGATGGCGCAGATTGGTAGCCTCGCCCCAGGGCAGCTGTGGCTACAATAGTAGCTGCCACCACCAAGTATTAAGTGAATGAAAATGCAATGTAAAGCGTTGTTGAATGTCCAGAAAAGCGTTATATAAAACCAATTCATTATTATTATTGTTATTATTATTATTATTATTATTATTATTGTTTATTTATATTATTAATTTGTGTATTATTATTATCTTACTATTTACCTTGCTTTTATGTGGATTAATATATATATATATATATATATCAACAAGTAAAATATAAGAAGAAGAACTTTATTTATATAGCGCCTTTCAGAGACATAGTCACAAAGCGCTTTACATGAGACGATAATAAAAAAAAAAAAAACTACATTTCCCACAATGCATTTAGACAGGGACTGCCTGTGGTTGGTCAAAAATGTTTTTGACGTAGAAAATGTGCGCATGTAACCTTGTGTTATTTGGTGGTTGTCAAACCTCCACCTATGTGTCGCTTATGCAATCTTTACGTTTTTAAAAAGCCTACGTCCGTATCGGGAGACAGTCATGAGTAAATATATTCTACCTGTTTCGGTTTTTGGAACCGTTTTTGGTTGCGCCGTCTTGCTCAAGTGAGTCCTTGTTTAGTTTGATTCATTGTAAACTAACAGGCTTCTGCACCAAAATAAGCGAATGCATTGAGATACAGTCAGATTTTATATCATCTATAGCTCACAATATCCTGTCAGTGTCACAGGTTGAATCAAATATTGCTCTAGTCATGTTTTAAATCTTAAACTGAAATTAATTTTTCAAGGGAGTCCTGGCTCCATAGGGCAGGGGTTCCCTAACTATTCAGACTGTGACCCCCAAAGTTACTGATCCAACAACTCGGGACCCCTTCTGTAAAACGTAATTAGCATTTATAATAATTTAAGGTGCACACCATTTAAAATGTGGTTTAATGATGTTAGTTTGGATAAAGTATTTTGATATTTGCCTAACGTTAACTGAAATATGCTGTTTTCAATCAAAAATACATCAGATTTATTGTCAGAATTGTAAAAAATATATCATCCTCCGACCCCCTTCAGTGTCCCGTGCAGCGCCGGCTCCAGAACAAACTGACTGAGGGTGCATTCGAGTTTCAAAAGGGTGCAAATAGAGTTTCTCGCCATTAAAATACATTGTGATGCCATTAAAACTGAGGGGCAAACATTTCAAAATGAGGTTGCAATGCACCCTCTTGCACCCCGTAGATCCGGGCCTGGTCCCGTGATCCCCCACTTTGGGAACCATTTTATTTTGTTATTTCTGTTCTATGTAGAAACCATGTAACAGGTGGACGATGTAAGAGTAAAGCTACAATTCATGGCAAGACTGTGGTTATAACAGGCGCCAACACAGGCATTGGGAAAGCGACGGCCCGAGAACTCGCTAACAGAGGTGTGGAAGCATGAAAAATCCTTCAAATGTGATATGAGTTGGTGGACAGGCACAAGCATTATGTAATTTGTTATTAAGCTAAGCAGTCAATAAAGCCCTGCCTCTGCTCCTTCTCTATCCTCAGGGGTCGTATTATTATGGGATGTCGAGACATGGAGAAGTGCGAGGCGGCTGCAAAGGAAATCCGAGGGAAAACACTGAATCCTCATGTTTATGCCTGTAAGCTTGACTTGGCCTCTTTGAAGTCCATTCGCCAGTTTGCAGAACAGATTAAAAAAGGTTAAGAGAAACATGTCAGTCTTTTATTGTCAGATTATTGTCATTATAAATCAAAATGTATCTAAAAGTCTTTTACCAATAGAGGAGAGCCGTGTCGATATTTTAATAAACAATGCTGGAGTAATGAGATGTCCTGCTTGGAAAACCGAAGATGGCTTTGACATGCAGTTTGGAGTTAATCACTTAGGTAAAAGTATTCCTAACAAATACATTTTTTACTGCCCTGTCCTGTTGTTCTTCTTAATAAAAATATTGGCTGCATTTTCCAGTTTTTATTCTGTCTGTATGTCTTTTCTCCACAGGACATTTCTTGTTGACAGATCTTTTGCTGGATAAGTTGAAAGAATCTGCCCCCAGCAGAGTGATCAACTTGACCTCGCTCGCCCACATTGTTGGAAAAATTTACTTTGAAGACTTGAACTGGGAGAACAAAAAGTTTGATACCAAGCAGGCATACTGTCAGAGTAAGCTTGCCAATGTTCTGTTCAGTAGAGAGCTGGCCAAGCGTTTACAAGGCAAGTCTAGTGGCTGCTGTTGTGTAGGCATGTGTGGGAGAGAGAATTTGCCATTGGATATAACATTGTAACAATGTACTTTTGTGTTTGTGATAGGCACTGGAGTAACAGTGAATGCTGTACACCCGGGCGTTGTTGCCACAGATCTTGGGAGACACACTGGTCTCCACCAATCACAGTTCTCCAGCTCAGTGCTTAGTAAGTGGCTGTAGACACAGAATGGCCACCGCCAGAAAATCTCTTACCTGTGAGGGAAGCGTAATCGATAACATACCCAACTAAAGAACAGTTTGAGCCTAATGCATGATTGAAATGAAATGTAAAATCTAAATATTTAATTCAATATTCATTCTGCCATGGTAGAAAATTAGGATACAGTCTTCCGCTAAGTCTGCAAAATGGTGTTGATTAGCTATTTGCAGCTAGTTGGTGTTACCAGCTCTGGTGTCTCTGTGCACAATCTCTCCTTTTACCAAGTGATAACAATAAAGTAGAAACACATTTGGTGGAGGTAATAAACCTCAATTCTGCAGTGTCTGCCAGATCTAAATGATAATAAAAAGGGCTTGCACCAAAGTTATTTTATAACCCCATAGTGTTTTATATATATTTAAATTAAGCATCCACAGTAATAGTGTATCTGCATGGATGTAAAATAATATATAAATTCCTCCCATAGGTCCTTTCTTTTCTATGTTGGTGAAAAGTCCTGAGCTGGGGGCACAGCCCAGTGTCTTCCTGGCAGTGTCGGAGGAGATGGAAGGAGTGACTGGACGATACTATGATGTGATGACAGAAAAGGAGCCAGCACCTCAGGCCTTGGATGATGAGGTTGCGCGGAGGTTATGGGAGGTCAGCAGCAGGCTAGTGGGTCTGAAAGAGGACAGACAAACACTGCCAGCAGGATCCAACCAGAGCAGTGCAGTAGAGACAAAAAAACTGAGCCCAAGGACAGTCGCCGCTGCTGGTGACTCCAGATCAGGAACTACAATAAACTGAGTCTCAGAGCCATTGTTTGACTTCGGGAATCTGTTTTAAATTAAGATAGTGTAAATGTATATATTTTTTATTAAATATTAATAGAAACACAAATGCTGCTTATAAATGCTCCATTATGAATGTGCTATTGCCACATGCCATTAACTGCATGGACAGTAATCATACAAATAGCGCCCTCTGGCTGTCAACTTGTAAAATACAGTGGTTAATAACCTCAGTATGAGTCAAAATTGTGTCAAATTAGCAAAAGAAATGAGTGGAATAACCAATGTTCTGAATGCAAACTATCAAGCGAACACTGTTGGTGTTTTATTCATTCTCCTTCACACTTTTATCTGCACTCTCGTATTACCCCATGCTGAATTTATTGAGTTACAAAGCACTCATTTCTGCAGCTATTGTTTGAGCATAGGCACTCAGACAGCTCTCAGCAGATGCCCAACCCAAAGAGTAACTAGGCACGAGCTGACCTTGTAAAATAATTTGCAAGGATTGCAGAACTAGTTGCACATTTATGTCTGCTAAACAGTGACTGATAAAGCATGTTTTTGTACTACAGATCCTTTGCTTTTTAACACCATAATTTTAATTGTTAATGCGTGCTTTTGAGAGCTTCTATTCCACCTCTTGCGAATTTCCCACTTGTATATCCCATAGCACAGATCAATAGCGAAATGCAGGTTGCAGACAGGGCGGCCTCGACCCCCGAAACAGTACACCTCAGATGGTTCAATCCTGTCTGGCTTCAGAAGACTCAGGAGACCATTGTTTCTGTCTTAAATGTGAGGAAAATATGATCAATGTGAGGAAAGTGAGCTAAACGTTGAAAAATGTTCAGCTAAAAAAAACATTTTTTACAATCGGCACCCAATAGCATCCACTTCTTTAAGTTTACAAAATTAATATTATACAAATGTAGTGTGTGTTGTTGGCTTAAAATTGTGCTCTTGAATGCGCCCTGATCCTACTCCAGACTTCATTTCCCACAATGCATTTCAAACTCCAGCGAAAAAACTGGTCCAGGGTCCAAGGAGTTCCCACGGAAAAGGACCAAACGTTTGCTGGAGCGTCAGCTTGGGTAAGAAAGACATTTTACGGTGTCTATGTTGCTAAATGGCAACTGAAGAGTTTGTAAAAAAATAAGCAAGGAACTTCAATAGAACTCTTCAAAACGGCATGCAACTATAGTTCTCTGTAGTTTGGTCAAATGTGTCTAACTCTTATGCAAATTTAATGTGGCTATACTCTAAACAAAATACATAACGCTGACGATCTTCAACTTATTCATATTGTAGTAAAGCATGGCGACAACTGAGGAAAGTACAGCGCTGCTGCCTGAAGATGTTTACACAGATGACTGCCTCACGTCCTATACTCACGTCTACAGTCCTGATCTACTTAAGTAAACACACCATTTAAATCCTCAATGAGCAGAAATGATAACAGTGAAAAGTATAAAGTCTACTTTTGTGTTTTTCAGGGATCAAGTTGCTTTTATCACTGGTGGCGGATCTGGAATTGGACTCAGAATTGCTGAAATCTTTATGAGGTGAGATGCTGTGCTTTATTCAATGTGTGATTGAGTACTGTATGTAACACGTGGGGTGGTCAGAGTGCAGAATGCCATGTACTTTAGAGTTTAGACTTTGTTATCTTGTCTAATCTTGCTTCCCTCCATGCCTTAACATGTTGCTTTTAACCCTTATTATTTATTAAAACCCTTGTTTTGTTTTTTGTATTTATAATTTAGTGATTGGGGATGAATTGTTTTCACTATGGAGCCAAATTGCGCACCAATTTATGTATAAAGTAACATTTAGTTGCACATTTTCACAACTTTGTTTAAAATGACTAGACTTTCTACACTATTACATCTTGTGATAATGTGTTCTTTAGACATGGCTGTGATACCGTTATCGCTAGCAGGAATTTGGACAAATTAAAAGAGGTGATTAATAAGTTAATTATTCTTTTAATTCTTAAGAAGATACAGTCAATGGTTTTCTAGATATTGTGTCTCATCCTCCTAGGCTGCTCAAAAGCTAACATCTGCAACTGGACGGCGGTGCCTCCCTCTGTGTATTGATGTGAGGAAACCTGAGAGCATCACGGCTGCGGTCGACGAGACACTCAAAGACTTTGGCCGACTAGACATCCTCATTAACAGTATGTGACTGTCTTGCGTTCAGAATGCTGAGATTGCATCACCACTTAATCGGTAATATATTGACAGATGCTGCTGGAAACTTCCTTTGTCCTGCATCTTCACTGTCCTTCAATGCCTTTAAAACTGTCCTGGAGATAGACACCATGGGCACATTCAACACCAGCAAAGTGGTTTATGAGAAATGGTTCAAGGTATTTTTTATTTGTATCTAGTCAACAATATTATCCAAAACAACTACTAATGGGCATAAAATTCATGCTTTAAATGAGTGGAATTTGTACACAAGTATAAAAGTACTATTGTTCTGATGTTGTCTAAATCTAAATATAGCTGACTTTCTGATGAAGTATGTTTAAACGTTTCATTATTTATAGAAGATGCTGTATTCCAACCTATTAACAGTTTTTCCCCCTCACAATTGCATTGACTTGGCAAAGGATCATGGAGGTAATATTGTCAACATTTCTGCTACTCTTGGCTACAAAGGACAGGCACTCCAGGTGCACGCTGGCTCAGCCAAGGCTGCTAATGGTTATGTCATTTTTTCCCCTCAATATTTAAATTCAAGCATTTGTTTTACTTAAGTGCTGATCACATTTAACTTATTTTTAACAGATGCAATGACAAGACACCTCGCTGTGGAATGGGGTCCTAGTGGAGTCAGAGTGAATACTGTAGCTCCTGGTCCGATCTCTGGCACAGAGGGCATGCGCAGACTTGGTGAATATTAGTAATCATGTTTTATTTAATATCTATCTTCTTCAGCCGCATTGCCCCACCTGTGGTTGGTAGGGGCAATATTGGTGAATAACAAAAACAAAATCTTAGGCTCAGAAGGCGGATTTATTTGTCATTCCAAGGTGGAAAAAGAGCAGAATCTTCTGGTGCATTCCAGTCTATTCCTCTTCAGCGAGCGGCAACAAGACTGAGATGGCCCACTGTACTCTGTTCCTGGCCAGCCCTGCTTCTTCTTATGTGACAGGAGCCATTCTGGTGGCAGATGGTGGCGCGTGGCTTACTGCACCAAATGACTTTACCATGCTCTTGGGTATGGCCTCTCAAATTGCTAAACTCTAAATATAGATTGTCTTGTTAAAGTAGTTTTGCTTAATTTAATCATTACCACTCTTCTCCCTGTTCTCAAAAACACTCTTAATTTCTAACCTGCTTTTTATTTCTAGAATTCTAGGGGGGAAAGCAACTGTTGTACAGAGCAAAGCCTAGTTGACGACATATAGTTCCAATCTGGTTTTATTTTCAGAAAATGCTATTTACCAGTGGTTCTCAAACTTTAGATATAACCTCACAACATGTATAACCTTCCATGTACCGTCAGGCAAAGATCAAATCCATGCCAAACCAGGCCTAAAAAGTGTGTAAATAATCTATCTTGTTCATTTAATTTGGAGTAAATTATGTCCACACTGGGTGTAAACCATAGCTAAACCAAACACTTAAGAGAAAATGTATGACCAAAGCATAGCTGAAACTTGACTATGACCCACCTGTTGTACCACTAGTGGCACACGAACCACAGTTTGAGAAACATTACAATATGCACCGTCCCACCGACAACAAGCTATCTCTTCACCATACCTCCATTTCCCCACTCTATCTCTGAACTGCATCTCTGACATCAGAACTTGGTTTTCCCATACTGTTGTCTACCTCAACAAAGCTTCCATACACTACATTTCAGAAATCTGTTGCACACATCCTCACTACAGCTCCTCTGCACCTGCACTTCAACTCCATTCTAACTTTATAAGGCAACCTTACAGAGATTCATGGAAATGTTGTTAGAGAGCTCTATAATATAATGTGTATAATTTTAATAAAACAAATACAGCAAATCATAGAAATCTTTTATTTCTTATTTTCTTTCAGGTTTTTGGTCCTCAGAAAAAGAACAAAGACCAGTCAAAACTGAAAATAAATAGTTTTCATATGTCGGCAGTATGTAGTGTATGTACTGTAGTTTACCTTATACTGTGTCTTGTTTTATAAGTTTTATGCTGGAGTTAATATATCCTTAAACAATGCTAACACACTAACAAAAATATATTGATAACAAGTTTAAAATAAGATAGCTATAGAGGTGATGCACATGCGTTCTCATTTTAAATGGAACTCTCACCATTTTGAGTGTGAAATAAAATAATAATGCATTCCATGATTGAATGCTATCTGCATACCCTCTTTGGAAATAGAATTTTAGCTTGAAAGAGTTTGTGTATGTTTTATAGCATTGTAATTCCAACATTGTATTTTGTCACATAATTTAAAATAAATGAATACATTTTTTGTCGTTTGGTTGGTGTTTACTGGTGCAACAGTTTTCATACTTCCATTACCGAGTGAGTGACAGTCAAAACTCCAGCAATAGCTTCCCTCTAACAAGAGGGGGTGCCAAAACACTACAATTACAATTGGGCACTGGGGTATGATGTGTTTGTTTGTTTTTTACTGCTGATTCTTTTCCGATTCAATTTGTATAAGACATTTTTGATCTTTGTGAAAGCTGGAGGTAACAGCACAGTGTTATGTGTATGCATTGTGCAGACCTGAATGATCTGCAGGACCCAGTGATCAGGTCATTTACCCTAAACCTGATGTAATATTGACAGTAGCGGGTGACTGACAAGTGAGCTCGCTTTGCCGAAAAAATGAGAATGGGCGTGGAGGATTTGAAGTCAGTATTACTTCCACATAATAAGAGCGCTAGGGGAAAGTGACACTGCAGGTGCTGTGTACGCGTGCGTGAAACGTCAGCGGCGCTGTCTGCGGCTGGAGCTCTGCTGGAGGAGGAGGAGGATGGGGCACTGCTGATGCTGATGCGAGAACTGTCCGCGTCACAGATCAACATCGCCCAAAGGAGTCGCGGCCGCGTGATTAAGATGTTTTTCGTTAATTGATATATTTCAATCAATTCTTAGTATTTTTCCACATTGGACCCTGAAGCGGATGTGTTGTCGAGCTGCTGATAAATGAAGAAGAGGGACGGTTTGGTGTCGGGGGTCTGGCCTGCCTTCTTCTACTGGGAGACACAGGTGGATTGGGAAACGGCCTAGAAAACCAACGATAAAGCTAAAACACCAAACAACTGTCATTTAACTCCGCCTGTCTATTGAAGGTCGTACAATAACCGCAAATATCTGGCGTTAGTTTAGTTCAGGAAAGTGTTGTTTGGCGTGTTAGCCAGCTATCGGGCTAATTTGGCTAGCTACTCAGTTAGCCGCAGCTGGCCAGTGGCAGGCAAAACGCGAAATGTTTGAAGGACGATCTGAAATAGCTGGATTATACCGTTTCATTGCGGCTATAGGTTAATTTGAGAACATCTGGTAAGATTAGCGTTTGATAACACCTGAAGGGTATAGTGTTGTATTTTGAGGCTCCCGTCGTTACGCCATAACATAAGCACATCTTGCTTCAAATTAGCTTTTGATATAAGTTAATCAGGTACGGCTACGAGAGCTACTGTTGTCAAACACGAGGGTTTAGTGCGCAACTTTACCATTTGCTCTTTGTCTCTGCTGGATATTTACTGCAGTTATTATATTTGGCATGCTTCAAAAACTGTATTTAGTGGAATGATGTGGATGCCTCCTGGGACATGGACCTACCATCAGAGGAAAGGACACAGTGAGTCATAGTGTGAATAACATCACTGCTCTTTTTAACCATCTTGTCAGATTAATATAAACTGGACATTTTGTTGAAATCAGACAGTAACAGAGTAATTGTTATTAATTTGCCAAAAAGACCCCCCAAATCTTGAGGCTAAATTAGTAATTTCTGCCAGCCGATCTAGGCATTGTTTTTGGAAAAATGGCCTTAGAATTGAAAAACTGGATCTTGACTGACATGAGATGAAATTAGATAGAGAGTTTTAAAGGGATTACTAGGGGACATTGCCAGCCTAAATGGAACCTGCGCTCCTGTCTGGCCCTTTGGGGCACACGCAGTGGGAGACGGAACAGCCATTTCCCCTGGGATTTCACTCTCTGGACTCAGACAATGGGAGTGTGCTCTGTCAAAACACGAGTGGTCAGACAGGTTTGGGTATCGGACACAGAGACCAGGACAAAACATTCAAGTCATTAGGTGAAGAAGGCCTTTTTCAAAACAACATGCCCGATTTGGACTCTCTCATAAATATTGCAGAATTTTCTTACGGAGAATTGCATTATCGGCGGGACAAGCAAACTACTTCCCAGGATTTGACTCAGAGAAAGCAGGAATTGTCCCGCTCAGAAAATGCAGAGTCTTTGGATGAGATCTGTGGCTCCACATTGTCGTGGCTGTTTTCCCCGGGCCTCTTTGAAGTATCAGAGAAAAGCCGTACCTGTAACCAATCGAATCAGCCATCAGAGACTTCTAATGAGAACTCGCATGCTCCATGTTCTGAAGCTGAGTCACTGACTGTCAGTGTGCCAACATGTTCAACAGAGAACACAGATATTTCTGTTCCTTCAGATTCACATTTGCTGGTAGATTTCTTTTCAGATGACCCCTTGTCGCCACGTGATGAAATTGTCACAGAGGAGGCCATAGGACTCTCTCTCTCCCAGGACACTGTGTCACCTGACATTAGAGACAAAGGTTTATACCCAGATCAAGTGACTGATCTGCCAGTAACCAGTACCTCCACGACACAGAGTTTACCTGAGAACTGCCTTCCACTCGAGCACATAAGCCCTCAGGGGGACTGCGTCGAACGATCTGTGCCTTTGTTGGATTTAGAGGTTCCACTTTGTGATAACAGCTTGTGTCCTGCCAGTCCTGTTTCTCATCTCAGCCCTTTACTTTTATCAACTGAGCCAGAGCCAACAGGACTTACTGTAACTTCAAACCAAGGTGACGTGTTAGCCCTGGAGTTGTTGGCTGAAACTTCACCTGAGGAGACTGATACTGTTCAGGGTCACACGGGACCGGCTGACACAAACCAAAATGAAGAAATGAGTGACAAATTAAGATCTGAAGCCAAAATTCAGGATTCAACAACAGCTTCAGATCTTTGTACAGCTACTAACGAAGAACACAATGGGGATCACTGGAATTTACAAAATTGCACTTTGGAGTCTGAAGCAATGCCAAATAAAAATCCTAACCATCTAGAAGAAGCAGCTATCTTGGATTTTTCAATTCAGGACCCATCAGTGGAGTCGGAATGGACTAACAAACAAACTGTGGAGACACTGTGCCTCCCCAAGATGGTGGGAGATGACTCAGTGCCTATGGTTCCAACTGTCAGCACAAGCGAAGAAGAGCTCTCCCCTCTGAAAGCCGTGTTCGACGCTCTGGATCAGGACGGGGATGGCTTCGTTCGCATCGAGGAGTTTATGGAGTTTGCAGCGGCCTACGGGGCAGATCAGGTGAGATACAGTTTATTGTTTCATCTTTTGTTCGGTGTTGGCAAGGTTTGCCGAAAGGGTCTTTATGCAGAACTAAGTGATTTATTATTGATTTTGTGCAGGCCTTCCGAGTGTCTCCTGCTAAAAGCTTTTATAATGGCATTAGTGGAAATCCTAGCTTTATTGTAGTGGGTTAAATGACTCACCCAGCTGAAGTCACAATAGTTTGTTTTTATGGACTACTCACTTTACTAATAATTTAAAGTGAAGCCGACAGTAAGATAAGAGGTAATTGGAAACTAGCTGGATACAATTTCTGAGTGTGACTGTTTTCTTATTTTTATAAGTTTAGATTTCCACCCAATGGTCACGCCGTCCTTTCATTGTAAGAAATACTGTTTGATAGTAGTTGTTGTTTGCCTCGTGTCTAGATGGATTTTCTCTGGGTGTAGTTTTTCCCATCAACCAAAAACATGCACAGTAGGCTAAAACTTCCAGCCAGGTACTCCTGACCATGAACCCGACTCGATGGGTTAAAAGCACTGTTTGAAAAAGACACATTTATGGGGACAATAAAGTTAACAAAAAAACTAAACACTGACTTGGGTACTTACACCCAGTCCACCTGACACGCTTTTGAAAAATTGCTCTTTGCTGCCATCACAAGCCAAACATAAGCAGCATATCGCCTTTGAGTTTGTTGAAATCCGTTTTCTGAAATGTGTTTAATATTAATTGAGCAAAGCACCGTCACTAAAAAACACTGCCCTGAGATTTCCAACCAAAATTACCTAAATAATTTCAAGTACTTCTCCAAGAACCATCTGTTGTCTGGCTCTTTTTAACACTATTAATCCCATACTGGATTAGACCTCCATCCACATTTGGTGAATTGTTTGGCAAAGCCCTGATCTAAGTCTCAAAGGCAAAGCACATTGGCTGTAATAGGTTCAGTAAGGCCTGGCGTTGCTTCCATATGTCAGATGACAAATCTTCACGTTAGCGTTTGCATATCCCATTTGGTTTATGGATAATCTCTTCGGGAAATTATCCATTCTCAACATCAACCACCACCCAATTAGTATTTCCTTGTACCAGTCACTCCACAAGCTTTGAGATGTGATTACATGTTGAGGAAAGGGGCTGCACAAACCTAACATAACATTTGAGATAAAAAAAAAAAAAAAGACACCCATGCACCATCTGCAAACAATGACGTGACCTCACATTAGTAAAACATGGCGTGAAATAGTGAGGTAACTTTGGACCATTAAAGATTAAACCTATTGGATTTTGGCATAGAAAATACATTTTTACTGGGACTATTTTACTATTAATTTTTTATTTCCAGAAACATTTTTTAAGGTTTCAACTACAGGGTTTGCAGGTTTTCATTTCGGAGCATTGTGTGAAGGGAAATTTGTCGGTAGTATTTTTGTCACTTTTTGAATAGACGTTTCTGAAAGGGGTTTTAGCCGTTGGTGTCCTGGTCCGCTAATGCACTTTAATCCTCGTTCAAACCCCCTGCTTTGGTCGCTGGCTGTCCCGTGTCTCGTTGTAGGTATCTGTGGATTCCCAGGCAGAGAATTGTGAAGGATTAAGAGTAAAATGTTTTCCCTGACTCAGATGAACTTCATAGTTTGGGTGTGGTCTATAGGCTGAGAGGGGATTGTACATTTCGTTGTCGTTATGTCAACTCTATTGGCGCATCACATTAGTGTTGCACAAGTTCATAGGTGTGTCTTATTTTGAGTTTCATGAGACTGCTGCTTGACTTTTCTTTTTAAAGGGAACATATCCATGCACTTCTTAACCATGTTGTAATGATGTTCCCTCATCAAAAACACAGTATTTTTGCTTCATTCAGTCGTTTCTTCTACTGTTGAATAGGGGTGAGAACTTCTGGGTATCTTTCGATTCGATACGCGATACATGGCTAACGATAACCTCACGATACGCTGATACTGCCATAATCGATATAATGCACAAAAATAACCTAGTATTTTTTTTAAGAAACATGCGATTTTTAACCTTTTTTTGTTTGTTTTTTACATACTACATATTAAAGCACATGGAAACAAACATTTCCATTTGTTTCCATGTGCTTTGTGCTCCTTTTTCTTAAGAATGGAATGGAATCCGTCAGTGGCGTCACTTCATTTACATTAAAATAAACAAGAAACCACAGTTCTATTTCAAAAGGAGTAAATCAACCCCAATTAATCTATGTATAGTTATAAAAACTCATTACAAAGCATCGGTATCGTATCATTCTGCTAAATATCACTATATAGACCCTTTAACTGCTGACATCATCAGTGACATCAGCTGGAGGCAGGAAGTGATCAAGAGAAATAAGATTAAACTAAAACTAGCATTTTAAGTGTAAAACTACAACTGAAAAATGTGGTCCTGTTGTGGTTTAAGGTGCAAGAACAAGAGGAATGACATTTGAGTCGATAAAATAAGGTTATCTGATATTTCCAAAAACAGTTAGACATTTGTTTATCGTTACTATGACAACAGCTACAATGGAAATAGATAGGAATCGAGCTTTCCGCCTCCAGCTAAGCCCAGAATGTTTACAAACAATTAAAGGGTCTATATCGCAAAATCAATATATTGTCACACCCCTACTGTTGATGTGTTCCGATGTCTACTGTATTAAGTTGGATAATAGATCAAATTCAGGAGTCCAAAGCTCATAATAAACCATCATCAGACAGCAGTTCTGCGCCATGGATTTGTTATTGTTAGAATGCTGTTAGCAAAAAAATGGTGGCTTGTATCTTGCATTTGCTCGTTAATCCCACTGCTGCTTGCCAAGGGCACTCCAAGCAATATACAAGAATCTTTAGAGTTTTTATTCACTTAACTACTAAAACCTCCTTATATATTAGTACATTTAAATGATACAATGTGAAATATCAACGCTGAGCTGCTCAAAAGCAGGTTTATAAGCCGCCCACAGTTATGCCTGGTATTTCCACTTTAAAGTTTTATTTGGAAAGCTACGAAGTGATCGTTCAGATTGATCACTGCTCTGTCTCGGTGAATTAGATATCAAGTTACCGAGAGCTGAAGGAGCCGGGTCAAGCTCTTACAGGAATCTCTCAGATTTCTTCCCTCACTGACCATGAGCCAGAAAAGCGTCTGCTATTTCCTTCAGCTTCTGTTTAATACCAGGTACCATACCAGGACATTATTAAACTGATGTCTATCCCTAGTGGAAGACAACAGCTTTATCCCTTGGATTTTGAAGAGTCTGTGTTTAATCCAAGACTTACAATAACATTTATAAACAACCGCAATAAATATGTTCACATTTAGACAATAAAAAAGCCACACAAAAGACAAATATTGCACACAAACGTCAGAATCAGAAGTTATTTCCAGAAAGAGTGTATAGCCCTTATTGTGACAGACCCTATTTAAAGGTACAGACCTGTAAATGTTTCCAGGGTATTGAATGGAGCAATATGATTTCTATAGTTTAGCCACGCAGAGGTAAAATAGCTTCAATTTCTGATTTTCCGCTCGCGCTTTCACAGCATGAACGAGAAATAATCCACCGGGAGGGTAATTAAAGAAGACAAATGTGACAGGTAACTTTCACAGTCGGCACACTATCCTATGGTTGTTATTTCCCCCACTATGGTTTCATTACAGAAGTATTTTACATTTTTAAGGATATTATTAGCGTTCGTGGTGGTTTTACATTGACTCGATGCTTCGCATAAATATCAGTACAGTCACAAAGCGGGAAAGAATCCAGTTAGGTATTTGCATGACGGCGCCTCAATGTGAACTATGCAAATGCCTCCTGCAGAATAATTCCATGGCACGATACGCCGAGCGCTACGGCTTTGCTGCACACTGTGAGGTTTCAATATGAGCATCATGGCCCCCAAACCCTGCAGATAAAGCACTTAGACTTTATTGCGCCGCTTTTATTGAGTTTTCTCTAGTACACGCGTGGCCAAATATTTATTTTAGCCTCGTAACGGATCCCGGTTGAGGCATGTGGACCAGATTGTGGACCTCCTTGTAGTGTAGTCTTGTTAAACCACATTGAGCAGTTGTGTCACTTTTAACCATATTCACATTTGTGCACGAAGTCAACCCCCCCCCTAGAGGTTTGGTCTCATTTGACCCCCATTGGACACAGAAACCATTCTCGACTTCATTGTGGTCAGTCCTTCATCACTCTACACTCTTTTACCCAGCCTGCACTGCCCCTCACCCGCTGCTTTTATGCCCTGGCCTTCTAATCCACAAAGGAATGCGCCGTACTCCCAAACCGTCCCACTTACCCTTTCAGTTTAGTGCACGTGTTTCAAATTCACATTCAAAAGATGAAGGAAGGTCTCCCTGGCTTTTCACATACCTCCAAGCCTGTAATCAATGGTTATTAGTGTTTTGCTTTTACGCGCCATGTGAATGTTGCCCCAGGAAGACTAAACTAAAGGGTACTGCCCCTCTGCGCGGGGTTATGCACAGCAGAGGCTTGTGTGGAGGCAGTGAGGCATGCCCCGGCTTTGATTAGGCACAAATAGAAGGAACTGACAAACCGCAGTCTTCGCTTCTCCGTTAGAAGTGGAACTGAGATGAGGCTATGTCAAAGTTTTTGCCACTGTGGTCACCGATGTTGCGACTGGTTTACATGACCTCACTGTAGGTTTGTTCTGTTTTGTGGCCAGAAAATCTGACTTTTTACTTTACTTTACTGGGACCATGAACATGCGCACCTTGACGATGCTTTCAGTGTCTGTAAATGTCATGAAAGCAATGTATTTAATCTGAAATAACCCTAGTATCTTAAAAAAAAAAAAAAATACAAACGGTCCCATAGGTTTCTGTAGAAGACGGTTAGACACAAGTCAACTTTAAATATAACATGAACCACACGTTTGCAAAGCGCATTGACTTGCAACGCCTGTCATCTCGCCTCGCTGTGCAGAGGTGTTTCTGAACAGCGGCTTGGAAAGAAAACCTTATTTCCTGTCGACTGCCATGTTCCTGCGTGAAACGGAAAGCTAAAATGACGCGACCACTTGTTCATGACAGGCACGCCCCATCTCATAATATCTAAGATCTTCCCAGCCGTATGGAAAGCTCTGCAGAGACACACGGCGTATGAATGAGAAGCCAAACTTAACATTACACTGTTAACCGCAGTGAGATCGGCGCCCCTCCTCTGCAGCTGGCTTTAATTCACAACATCAGAAGCCCAATGCATTGTGGGAATACGCTTCATCACTGTGCAGATATAGACACTGCTTACTGGATTCAAAGTGTCCCTCATTGGCTTTGCGTGCTCTGTTTCCTTGAAGAATATGTCAAAAGTAACCACAAAACCTCTGTCGTCCCAGAATCCCTCCCAGCTTTAGTCAGCGTTACATGCCACAAATTATAGCGCAATCATGCACAGCCTTTGGCTTACTCTCTTATTTGTGTAAATTGATTTTGATTGCGCAGCGCCATTCAAGAATGCTTTTCTGCATGCTGGCTACAACTACAAGAAATATGAGATTCATAAACAGTAGTCTGCAAGCTTACAAGATCATGATGATACAGGCATGTTAAAGCAGATGGAACAAGCGCCCTTCCTGAAGTCCACTTAATCATTCAGGTTATAGTTAGCTCAAACTAAACTATGCCGCACATTTGAGTCAGTTTCTGTAGTTCTACATAAAACATAGATTCACAGCAATGAGAGCAATGTTTTATTCGGTGCATGTAGTCAGTGGAGCGGACATCTTCTTGTTGCCAGGATACGGCTGGAGGAATATACAGCATGTAGGTGCTCTTACGTAACTCATTTTGCACTTGGGCGCACGGAGCAGCTGTTCCTTTTGCCTATATCTCCTCATTAAACATTCAAACTTAATAGTGAGTTTTATTTACCCCACAAGCCAGATCATGTGACAAAGCGCTTGCGTCGCCTCTTTTGTTTGGCCTCTCCCTCGTCCCTGTAAACCCAGCATTGCTCAGAATCCAATAAATCCAGAAATCCCTAGACACGAAAGCTCAGCAAAAACACTGAAGGTCAGAAGTCCGTTTTATTGATGACATTTTGCTCCTAGAGGCACATGATGGGCTGCATGCTATTCGGCTGTAAAACCGTGTTTGCAAGGAGAACCACTGTAAACTTGCTGTTTTAGTACTTTGTTTATGGCATTGTCGACTGTAAAATCTTGATTTGTTTCTTTTCAATGCGGTGAACTGTTTCACTCACGTCAAGCACAGCAGACCGTTTGTTTCCCTGTGTACAACAAAACCTTTCCTTGCATAATTTATTACATCATCTTTGTGTATCCAGTAGTGCATGTGTTACTGCAATGAAGGCTGACGTTTTGCTATTGTCAAGTAAAGTCTGTGATTTGTTTTGCTTTTTAGGTAAAGGATCTGACCAAATTTCTGGATCCCAGTGGTCTGGGAGTGATTAGTTTTGAGGACTTCCACCGCGGAATATCCGCAATTAGCAATGGAGGTATGTTCTTATCTGATACTTTTCTATTTCTAGCATCTTGAAGTTTCTTATAGACTTGTCCTTCTTTCCTGAAGTTGAGGCTTAAGAGCTGCTCAAACCCCACATTTAACCATTAAGTCTACCAAAATTACAGAGATGAATACCCCAAGTCTGATGTCACCCATTAGTGTCTTCTTTATTGGCCAACCTGCCGCTAAGCTAATTCTAGAGTAGGCTGTACCAGCACGTTCTGGCGCCTACAATTACTCCACAACATCTGGCTCTTCCCCTTGGCACCCGATACGGACACCACACGCTGACGGAACAGATCTATGAAGGATTTAGAGAAAGCAGCGCAATGACCTAAATTCTGGCTGTCAGACCCTACTATGTAGCTCTTTTTTTACTTGCTGCCCTACTAATCCACTTTGTCATAAAAGACGTTTTCAGAATGAGCCGACTAATGTTTAACACACAATCGAAGTGTTTGGAGAGCACAGCCCCTAAAGATAAAGAGGTGAAGCAGTACTCAACATATAGTTTTATTTATGTGCATACAAGAGGAGCAAACACATTTCATAAAGCTCTTTGATACTGCGTGTTATAATGGAAAACCCTGTCTGGGACATTTACCGTCTCAAATTCTTTAGAGACGAGGTTTCTGTTTGTTTTTCATGACACAGAAACAAACAGTGCTCACTCGGTGTCATGAGTTCACCTGTGTTGACACAGTGTCGGAGCAGGGGGGTGACGTCACCACAATACACCACTGTTTGCTGCAGCCGTTCCCCTATTGATCCAGAGCACTCCTTCCCAAAGCTTTCTAGGTTGCACATCTCTAGTTACTCCAGCTATGAATTGTTAATGCGCTGAAAAGCCTGTGGCCACATGGGCAAATTGGCCTGGTTTCATGTGGGAGGGGAGCAAGGTCCTGTTCGCTTAAATAATTTAGGCCTGTCCTGTGTGGTTTCTTTTTTTGGCTACACACATACAGTAAGTACGCACAAACTAGACTCCAAGACCCATCTGTCAATATGATTTAAGTTAAAATTGCGGACAGTCATTTACTGTGAGCTGTGGAAACACCCCTGTTGGATGCCTGAGACGAGAAGGAAACAGTCTCGGCACTTTGATAAATCATGAATCTTTCAGTAGCTCACAGGTAGCGTTTGTTATTCTGTAAAAGTGGACTGTGACCCAAAAGAGCCGGTATGTAAGACCAGCGGGCATATAAAACATCCTTTTCAGATCCACGTTTGTGTTCACTTCTCACAGCTGGGCGCTATTCACGGCACTGTTGTTGACTCGATACAGGAGCGCCCAAGGAATCTGGGACGTCATCTCTCTCACACATTACACCCCATTTGTGTCGATCCCTGTGTCTGTATTTCATAGATGCAGGTCGCTTCATGTGCGACAATAGCCTTCAAACGAGAGCTGCATGAGAAGTTTAATAGCTGTGTGATAAGTCCTCCATAAATAAAGCTGAAGATTGCTGAAGCCAAATATGCCAAGGTACAGTCGACCAGGACATTTAAATGTGCTGAGTGGATAAACCAAACACAGAAGTCTGACATATCAGCTCTTCAAACATAGAAAGGGGACTTTGCTCTATGTACAGTAGTTTATTTTGACTCGTATCTGAGTCACTGTCATTAGTATCGGGACAGTGTTACACCATTTACCGCTGCTTTGTCTTTGTTATTGTCACTTCACTTGTTGACCCGTCCTTTCCCTCCTCTCAGGTCCAGAGCCGCAGCTGTACGGTGTGAACTACAGTCCGGGCGACGGGGCTGTGGGCTGCCCCGAGGAGTACGATGAGGTGAGGCTCTCGTGTCCCAGTTCACATCGCCGCAGCAGGTCAGACCGAACTCCCGTGCACTCTCTCTCCCCGCTCTCTGTAATTCACTGGGCTATCATTACCTCAATGCAAATTCTCTGCCCAAAAAGCCCGGCCCCCGGCGTCTGGCAGCCCACACTTCAGGGTATTCTTTTGCAAATACTGAATTGGCTGGAATGTGCCAGTAGATTTTGACCCCGTGTGTGGGCTTATGTTTTTACACTTGCGGTCAGCATTTCTGGGATTCCTGTCTCCTCATGTGCACAAAACGTTTTTAACCTTATTGTTGCTTGCTACTTGAAATCTAAAGTGGCTCTGCCGTTGTCTGACCTTGCTACGGAGTCTGTGTTAGCTGCTGTAAACTATCACTGCCCTCATTTGGTCAGGTTATGAAGTGCAGCACAGACTCTGATAGTCTTAAGTCCAAGGGAGACCCCTGCACACCCATAGTGCAGGGTCTCCGACCTTTTTTACCCCATGAGCTACTTTTATGTAACAAAAGTGAAAGAGAGCTACTTATCCTTTGACAACACTTGTGTAACTTCTTTCTAAACCATAGAAATGCACCTTAGCTTTCAATATTCCACTATTTGTGTGTGCACAAAAAGCACACAAATGAAACCAGTTTCACTATTTAGAAATCTGCTGATGAACGAAGTTTGGCTGTTTTTCACTGAGCTGTTACTTCTTGCTAATGTTTTTCCCCAATCTTGAGGCCACATTGTGTTCTATGTTAAAAAAACATGCCCCAGTGAACCGGGATCTTCAAAATATTTGTGTTCTTGTGGCCGCTGTTTACTGGAAGCCGGGAGCAGTCTTTCTGAGGGGAGGCTTGTGTACGTTTGAAGTGGATGCCACACCTGTGTCCGTGGCCTTGTATTTTTCCCGCTCAGGTTTTTTTGGCAGCAAAGGGTTCCTCACACTCAATGGCTAAACTGTTCTTGCCCTGTTTGCTCTCAAAACAGCCAAGGTGAGCCTGGCAAAGGGACGCGGTGCCCGGTCCACCCCATATTTTCCCCCCTTAAACTTAAAACCGCTCCACCTTTTTTAGTAGCTTTTTCACATTTGTCTGACTACTCTCCCACTTTGCAAGGATATTAATTTTATTGTCAGCTTGTTTGTTTTCCCTGGGCACCACGCTTGATGATTTACTGTGCTATGGAGATATGTATCACAGGGCTTAATCATTTACACTGTCACTCAGAGTCAGGAAGTGAACAGACTGAAGATTAAACAGCGTTTCAGCGGATCGTGTGGAGTTTGAGCTGGCACTAGGCGACGTTGGACTTTATCTCCGCCCCCTCTGACCACCCAGCGGAACGACGCGTTGCTGTTGCACTGTTTTTTTTCTTTTCTTAACTTGGCCTCCAGCTCACTGTAAAGTCAAGGTGAGACAGCCGCGAGCTTTATGACAGACAGGACTTTGCGCTGGTGACTCTGGGCCGCGACAATGGTTGTGGGGATGGTGGGCAGTCCTTTGTGTCCAGCAGCTGCAGACCCTTCCCTGGTATTTCTCACTCTTTATTCCTTACTTTTGTGATTTTTTTTCTGTTCTTAATGGTCAGTTTAGCTGTGGCTGTTCACGGTTTGGACTTGTTGATCAGAGGCGTCGCAGCAGCAGGTTGTGGTTATGAAAAATAGCAGACGGCCTGTGAAGTGCTCCCTGGGGGTGTTGGGTTTTATTAGTGTTGCTACTGACTAGACCTGAATATTAAAACAAAAGGCGCTGTATTGTCATTACTTGACTCTTGCATTTAAGTAGGTAATATAGAGGCGATAAAATGATTATAGTATGGACAGACTTAGTGTTTATTTATGTCACAATAGAATTTAAGCATCCACAATCACGGTCACTGTTACAACCTTCTTACAATAGTTTGGCAGACATTATACAAGCAGACATTTATAAGTGAATTACAGTAGACCATAAATGTCCAACTAAGGCACCACTTCACTGTTGCCGTAACTATATTTCACATGGTTACTTTCTTTGTTTTGCAGCAGAATGAGGTGACGGACAGTGCGTACCTGGGCTCTGAGAGCACGTACAGCGAGTGCGAGACGTTCACAGATGAGGACACGGGCGCCTGCGTCGCGCCGGAGATGCACGAGGACGTGGAGACGGACAGCGGCATCGAGGCCACGCTGCACGACCCCGAGGACAGCAGTAACCGGTGCGTCGCCTTTTTTTTACCTGGACATGGCGAAAATAAAGGTTGGCGCTAATGGCTATTGATGGCAATGAACGAGTCAGTTATTATCAAGTGATGTTGTTGACAACACCCAGAAATTTTTTTTTTTTTAGGTTAATATGTTCTCAACAAGATACTACAAAAGTGTGGAAATGTATTTTAAGAATACACTATAGATGATAAAGTGTTCAAAACCTGCCACATGTGTCAGGCCTCATGTGAATCAGAGGTAACTGTACATTTCTGGTAAATCTCCAAATCTTCGTTAGCTCTGATCACATGATTTTTCAGTGCTAGCGTCCAACAGCGGATCAGTGACTTTGGTTCTTTTTGGGTCAGCTGAGAAATAGGCTACAACTACTGGCCGCAGTAAGTGAATCACACGTTATTTCCAACTTTTGCTATCTTGTTCTCGACTATAATGACTCAGCGATAAGAGCCGCTTTTGTATCGCTAAAAAGCACATCTATTTCCGAGATAGCTTTAACTTTATGAGCACAGACCTTGGGGACCGAGTGAGGCTACAAATTTATATCACTTGATAAGTCGTCGTGTTCAGTTTTAGTGGATAACGTGACTCCACTGTTATCTCCTGTGCTACACTTTAAATTAGCTGTTAGAAATGTGAGACCATCATGGGAAATTATCCTCAGTCCACACCAGTGTTGGCATTTGTTTTAGGCCGACTTTAGGAGGAAATGCTGGCGGTGGCCTTATCTGCTGACCTGTCTCTCTGACTCGCTGATGGATGGGGCTGCTCTGCTTGGCATGGCCAGTGTAGAGGCCTCCATCCTATGAGACTTGAATTCCAGGAAGTGTTGAGTTAGCGCTTTTTCTGTTGTTTTTCCCCAGATCGTCCTTTTTTTTTTTTTTTTCTTTCTCCTGTGGCCGGGTCATAATCTCTCCACGCGCCCCCTTACTCATTCATACACCGCTTTGTGGCTTTTGTGTCGGGAAATGTTTACTAAGCTCCTGGGGCAACATTTCCAAAACGGATCGAAAAAAACATTAGCCGTCTTTGTTAGAGATTTGATAGATTAGGTCAGATCATCCGTTATTTCCCAGTTTACAGCGCGTTTAGAAGTATTTAGGATTTCAAAGTCTTTCCAGGTTAAAGTGAGGAGTCAAATAAGGGCTCAACGTTTGTAACAAAGCTTGTTCTGGCTGTGATTTTTACAGGAAGTGTTCTGTACAATTACTACCTTTGGCATTTTTGTCTATGAACACATTGGGGAAAATGCTACGCTATTCTTGCACAATTCCTTTTCTTCATGGACCAAAATTAGTGTTAAACCTGCCAAGTTGCAGGATTGTACGTATGTCGACGCCTCTTGTGAGCTGTGCCTGAGGTCATGTGTTGTAGTACCTTTTAGTCAACCTCCGTGTGGGCCTTACTCCTCGCAGAAAGGCACAAGCGCTGGGATTAAGATTGTAACAGGATTACCTCCCCCACTCTCCTCTGTCCCCGTACTCTCCCGCTCTCCTGGCGGTCAGCGGGGTTGTCTGCGGCCGTTTCTTAGTGTCACATCTGATTAGCCCACTCATAGATACCTCTCTGTAGTACCGAGCGGTCATGCGTGCTGGATAATAATTAGCAGCATAGTCTTGTTTTGTTTACTCCTTAGTGGAGAGTTTTAGTTGACTGATTAGTGACTGTAGGGTCTTCAGGATTCCTCTCTGGTTGTCTGGAGTTCTGACGCCCGCTGCACCGAGGCTCCAGTGCCAGGGCAGCGGAGGGCAGCTCAAGATGAGGTCTCTCTCCTCACCGTCTGTTTGTGTGAGGCAGCTCAACCGGGGCCCACTTACAAGAAGTTGAAGAAGGGGTAAGTGTGTTCCTCACGTGGGCCATTGTCCAATTAATTCAGCCTAGTGTTTGTCGAGCCACTGCGTTCTATAAAAGTATAAAAGTCGTTTGTTGTGTCATTGTGTGCTGAGAATGCGGGGCAGTTTATGCTGACTTGGTCGTCCTCATCCTGCGCATCCTGTGGCACCAAACACAGAAAAAGGAAAAAGCCTTTTTCAGCTTTCCTGTGAAATAAACACAGGAGTTGGAGCAAAAACAGTCTCTGCTCCTCAAAGGCCAATTACCAAACACTGCTTTGATATCTTGTTCATGCTTGACCTACATCAATAAGCTGTCCATCCCAGCAAACACTGAAGTACAACCATTTTGTTTTAGCTATAGCAGACTGGGATTAATGTGAATTAACGGATTAACTTGGTATTGAGGCGATGGTCGCAACTTGTCCAGATTGTGGATCTTGACTGTCCAAGAAAAGTTCACTCTGCTGCTCTTTTACAATTTGGGCCTCTCTGTTGGTCAGCATTTTGTAGCGTTTCATGATAATTCCTTTTGGCTGGGCTGTTATTTAACTTGAATCCAATCTATGTCTCAGCTTTTCTTTATTTCTTTATTTTTAATGTACAAAACAACTTCAGACATGCAAGTATAAGGAAAGAGCTGAGGGAATGACATTTCCCACATCCAAAAATGCACATTTCAAATATTACTCGCACACCACGACAGCTGGATTTAAAAAAACAAAAACGCTTTAGATGAAGGCTCTTACCACTAAACCACTGTTGCCCCTGCTCATTTGACTAGTCGTATGCCCAATAAAGTTGCGTTGCTCTGCTGCTGCCAAGCCTGGATACACATTCAGCATTTTGATGGAAAGGGCAGGCCATTATTTATTGTGAAATCTGTTGTCTGTTGGATCAAAGCTCTATTTGTTCCTGTCCCAGCTCACACAGTTTGTGCTTGTTACCAATAACTGCCTGCGCCACAAACATGATGTAGCTAAACCCCCCCCCCGTGTGTCTTTTAGGTTTTCCCTGAACTCCGAACACCACAACCACTCGTCTTCGCTGGTGACGGTCATCGGCGGAGAGGAGGAGCACTTTGAGGACTTTGGAGAGAGCAACACGTCGGAACTTTCGTTGGAGACCAGCGCAGACCAGAGCGACGGAGATGGTCCCGCCCTCACCACGACACCGCAGCAGCTCAATGGATCCTCCCTGCTCTCGCCCAGGTACCAAAGCAACGAGTGGTAACTTTAAATCACTTGTGACACACTGTAGGACGTCAACAGAGAGATGCTTTGTTTCAACAACACACAGTGATAAGCCTCAGTGGAGATGGCACTCCCTCCGTCAAACGCTTTTGGGCCTGGGAAAAGTCGAGATAAGTGGAAAGGATTCAGTGGCGACAGGTCACACCTCATTTGTATTGTGGGCGTGTCCCGTCTACGATCACCCGCCTTCCTCAAATCCTAATTGCTGATCAGAGAATAGTTTCTACTCGTTATATTTGCTGTATCCGGTTACGGTGTTTGTCAATAGCAGCTTTCCGCACATGGACGATTGCGGCATAATTTCTCCTTCCAGGAGTTTCTGACAGCCTTTTATTGTTGCGCATAATAACAAACTGCAATGATTTCAATGTGGTTCCGAGCCTTTGCCAATAGTTGCCGTCATTCCGTCACAGGAAGCGTTTATATGAAGTCCAGAGCCGGTTTGTAACAGATGACATCACCCACATGTTACAGTGTTTGGTTGTCAGGAACTCTAGTCCAAAGACAAAAAAAACAAACTGCCTCCCACTAACTTCACCCACTCGGTGTGAATGCGTCAGCGCGTTCTGGGCCAACGGTGCTCATCACTGGCACATGTCGGACCTACACCCACCCACACGCTGCCGTCTCCGAGGCAACAAGTCATTCCTGATACCAGCGTTAATTATAGCAACACATTTTAATGCACTTTGAGTCTTTTGTGGATTCGTTTCCAATGTAGTCTTTTTTTTAATTAGTCTTTAGTTCATTTTTGTTCAGTAATAGTCACCAGAAATATTCCATTGACAAAAACTACGTCAACATTTATTACGTCGCCCTCTACCGACTTGAAAGCAATCGACACACGGCTGTATATGACCATCAAGTGACTCTACTCAAGGTCCGCGCCCGGGAGGGAGGTTTTTCTGCCGACCTAAACGGGAGCGGTGCCAGCACGTTACATAATTCAGGGCCAATTGCTTTCTGAAAAAGCGATCAGCTGTTCGAGGTGATACGAGGAGAGGAGAAACAATAGAAAGACTTGGTTTCCCTGCGTTTTAGCTTATTTAAACCTACCTAAGTAAATATATAATCCTTGGTGCTAGAATGTGGAGGTTTACGCCGCGGGGGGAGATAACCTTATCCATCAAAATAAATCGCCACATTCCTGAGAGGCTGCATCAAGTCGTAGGTTGTTATCATTTCAGATGGAGCTCTGGGTTTGTTTTTGCTTACAAAGAAGATATAGAACTTCATGTGGATAGGCTGAGATAATGCACATCAGCACGGTCACCATAGATGTCTGACCGTCTCGACCTCAACATTAAACTAGAGGCTCTGTTGAAAGTTCTGACGTCACGTGAACGCGAATATTACTTGATGTTGACTTGTGTTTTGACGACTTTTACTTGCCCCGTGCCCTGTGCAGAGCGTATTATCAGCTACGTCTCTTTGTGTGAAACAGGCGGTGTCTGTGCTAAACCGCCAATTACAGCAGCGCACTGACATAATAAATATAGTTACCTGCTGAAGACTGCGCCAACATCCTAAGCCATATGTCGGCGTTACCTGCAAGTGGATTTACCTTTAGACACTTTTTTTTAATCGGTTAACTTGGTCAAGGCAAACGCAGCAAGACAAACTGAACTGAAACTAGACTCGCGACTTTTGAAGACTGTTGATGTGTGAAATCAAATCTTTGTTTCAAACCCCTCCTTTTGCACATTGCACATCTGCCCAGCCCTGACACTGACTTTGTTAATACTGTCTTACACACTCCTTGTTCCACACACGCCTCTGCTCCGTCACTCACTGCACCTCCTGTCTCCTCCTCTGTCCCCTGCCCTCCTGTCTGCAGTGGACCCGCCCCTCTCCCCAACTGCTTTCAGAGCTTTCTCAGGGAGGAGGCTCTGGACTTTTTCTGTAGCCAGTGTCACAAACAAATCAGTCGTCTCGAGGACCTCTCCACTCGCCTCAATTTTCTGGAGATGACGAGGTAACCCTCGCTGGCGGCCCGCTCCGCTCGTGTGTGCCGTGTTGATTAGAAGCCGCACCTCCATGTCACACCTCATCCCCTCACGTGCATGCAGTGTCTGTCGGATTAGTTCGGCTCTTGATGGAAGCAGCATGGTGTAAAAGTCTATTTTGGCTCATAAGTGCTTTTCAATAGTCTCTCACCCCATGCATTAAACAACTGTGCAGTAGCTTCATTGATAGAACTAGTTCTCCTGGATACATCTTTACACTGGAAGATGAACAACACAAAGCATAAAATAAATGTATTACAATCTTGCAGCAACATGTTTTAGCCCTAAATGTTGTGTTGTTTGATTGTAAAGTGAATATGGAAATAAGTTTTCGACATAACATTTGACTTAATTTTAATTTACCCAATCTGGATTCCTTGTTTTAGTCCTAGTTCAGTGTTGGTTCCGTCCTCACCTTCACTGTATGCACTCTGATTGTTAGTAGTAACTCTTCACTAACAAGTATTTAGTTTTTTTTTTTTAACGGTAAAATTCTAGGTGTAGTTACAAAAGGTCGCAGATCCGTCCTAAACCTTAGCTTCGATTGTATTTGCTTTACCAAACTGACAAAACCATGTCATTGCCATTTTCCATCTGCTTTACAGGGGCTCTTTTTTACAAAGTGCTTCATGCATTTGTGCTGTTGAATGTACAATCAAATAACAATACTCAATAATAGACATACTCATCTGTTGGTTTTTTTGATGGTAAGAAAACATGCTGGCAAAATGACCCTCTTTTGTCACTATGTTTCCTTTCCCGGTGTGTTTGCGTCTGACTGCTGTGCTGTGATGGAGTAATATGCCGTCCTTGTAGTGTTGTGTGACATTGGGGCCATCTCTGGTGTGACGAAAGGTTGTCATTGAGCCTCACCAGGAGATGCTTTCTCCTTCCTCTGTCCTTTTTACTCTTCCTGACCATTTTCCTGTTTTTTTTTTTTTTATATCTATCCAGCGCTGGCAAGAGGCTGTCCAGCAAGAAAGTGGCAAGGTAAGCAGAACCGTTACTTTGACTTGAAAACTGCAGTGGGGGTTTCGAGTTGGAACTGTCAGTATTTTACATTTGGGGATATTGGTTGGTAACTTGTTATTTTTCTGCACAGACATTTACTGCAGAACAGCTCCATGACTCTGGACACAGTAAGCGACCTTACGCGGGACATCCTGGAACTGGCGGACAATGACATTACCGACAAGGTATGTCGCAGCTGTTTGTTAAATTACAAAAGACATTGATCTGATGAGTGCTCCTGTCCTCTCCCAGGTGCTGTTGTTGGAGCGGCGGGTGGCAGAGCTGGAGAAGGAGTCGGAGGCGTCCGGAGAGCAGCACGCTCGTCTCCGGCAGGAGAACCTGCAGCTGGTGCACCGTGCTAACGCCCTGGAGGAGCAGCTGAAGGAGCAGGAGCTGTGCACAGACGAGCTGCTGCAACAAGAGGCGCGCAGGCACAAGGACGCTCTCAGCAAACTGGAGAGGGAGAGCGGGCTGGAGCTGGAGAATCTGCACGCCAGGTACACCCATGGTGTGAAAACATTATTGGAGATTAGTTAGTGTTTTTGTCAAAGTGCAACGGTTTCAATTGTGCTGCAGTGAGTAGACTTGCACCAAGAACATATTGTTAACACAGTGTGAGATTGATATTTGTACCCTGTAGTTACTGTGTATGAGAAGTTCACACACGGGTGTGACTGTAGTCAGCTCTGCACGTGATCTAGTGTTGTTGTAATGGCATTGTGGCTCAATACTGCCACCTGCTGGTAAAAACATGCTTCTGTTGATGAGTATTTCTTAAAGCATCTTTCGGTTTCCAGGCTTCAGCAGCTGGATGAGGAGAACAGTGAGCTGAGGTCATGTGTCCCATGTTTGCGGGCCAATATCGAGAGATTAGAAGAGGTTTGTATGAATCATAAACCTCCTATTAACCAAAAGACGCCAAACTGTATTATCAAACAACTGATTATCTTTGCTTTGATATGACAGGAAAAGAGGAAATTGCAGGATGAAACCGAGGCCCTGTCAGACCGGTTGCAGGAGGAGACGGAGAACCGCAGTAAACTGGCCAATAAACTGAGCCACGAGCGTCATATGAACCAAAAGGAGAAGGAGAGCACACAGGAGGTAGGACATACCAAATAGTGCTCTGTACACATTGAAAATGGCAGCAGTCATTCATTATCTCTGTTTAAACGTTGTCAACCTACAGCTGATTGAGGACCTGCGTAAACAGCTGGAGCACTTACAGTTGTACAAGTTGGAAATCGAGACAAAGAGAGGACGCAGCCCGGGTGCTGGACTGCAGGAGTACCAGACACGGACACGAGAGGCAGAGCTGGAGCAGGAAATCAAACGACTCAAACAGGTACGTATTTGTGAAGTAAGATGTCGTCTAGACTTTGTAACACTGCAATAAGACAGTGGAGTTCTAATTGTTGATTGATTTTTTTTTTTTTTTTCTTCTTCTTCTTCTTCTTCTTTTTCTTTCAGGACAATCGCGGTCTGAAGGAGCAGAATGACGAACTGAATGGACAGATCATTAACCTGAGTATCCAGGGAGCAAAGAACCTCATGTCAGCCTCTTTCTCCGACTCGCTGGCAGCTGAGATCAGCTCCGTGTCCCGCACCGAGGTATCAACAACAAATCCTGCAAACTCTGTTTTTTTAATGTATTTTTTTGTAACTTACTATACAATATGGTTCTCATTGTTTAGCTGATGGAGACTGTCCACAAGCAGGAGGAGATCAACTACAGACTGCAGGACTACATCGACAAAATCATCGTGGCTATTATGGAGTGCAATCCCTCCATTTTGGAAGTCAAATAGACAGACACCGCGCTACACAAGGGTTGATGCAATACTGGAGATTTTATGGAGACAAAAAAAAGTAACTATAATATTTTGGCCATAAAAACCGCTTGGCTCCAAATGAAGATGAATTAAAAGTGAAATTTATGACAAAATAAGCTATTATTTGTAAGAAATCGCTAAACTAGTATGTAGATGTAAACCAAGCTGGGTTCTGGTGACCTCCATGTTTGTGGCTAGAGGAACCCACATTTCTTTAAAAAGTGTATGAAATTCTATGGCTAAAATCCTCCAACCAATATCCAATACAAAGTGTCAAAACAAAAGTACAAGGTTATGTCTAAATGTGACTAAACACCACATTATGTTGCTATATTCTATTGGACAGAGCTGAATTTAGTTTAGGTTACTAATCCTCTTAAAGTTCGTATGATGCTCTGGTCCAGAAAGGGCAACTCTTTGATTTAGTTTGATGTTTGCTGTGTTGCCTACAAACATTCTCTTAACAACCCAAGTGACGGGACCAAAATGCCCGGAGGGTTTAGCGTGGATTTGTTTGGCTTTTAGGAAAAAGGAAAAAAAAAAAAAAAACACTAATGTGGAGATGG
The DNA here is from genome assembly GCA_007210695.1 of Neogobius melanostomus. Classification (NCBI taxonomy): domain Eukaryota; kingdom Metazoa; phylum Chordata; class Actinopteri; order Gobiiformes; family Gobiidae; genus Neogobius; species Neogobius melanostomus. The sequence goes on from VHKM01000606.1 coordinate 205,999, forward strand.
GAAGGATACTCAGTCATACAGAAATGAAGTGGTTACATTATAATTTCTGCTTTACAATGAAACAGGGTCAATGTCTTGGGTGGGCTTTCACCTTCGATAATAAACACAATTCACATGTACACGTTATACTAAACTGACAAACACTGTATCGGATTTAAGATTTCTGGCACTTTGTAAATAGTTAAAAATTCCGAAGTCGGATTGTCTTTTATCGGTTATGCAACGCCCACCTGAACAGTGTCTCCTGCTTGAGTGAAAGTTTTCCCTACGCAATTGTATTAATTACAGGATTATTTTGACTGACACACACAGTGGGGTTATGTGAAGAAAAAAATTGTACTTTGCACTAAGTTTTGTTTTATTTTTCTTTGTATGTACAAAAGTTAACTGTAAAGGGATTAAAATGCTGACGAATAACTAGAAACACTCACGCCAATAAATTTCTGCGTGGATATTGAGGAGTAGCAATACAAGTGGACATCTTGGGAGGAGCTGGACTAAATATTCCTAACTTAAAAGCAGCATCTAGAAGAGGAGGGACTGATGCGTGCCTTGCTGGTACTGTGCAGCGCTTTGTGACTACTTCTGGACGTCTACTATCCTCTCTTTAACTTTTCTCAGTGGACTTCTCTGAGAGGTCGCCTATGTCCAAAAAAGCCCGGCAATGGATCACCCGTCACTCCACGGGAAACGTGATGTAAATGAATTGTAAAGTTTTTTATACTCATTCTAGATTCTAGGTATTTTTATAGTGGGAAGAACTGGCTCCTTTTCTTGTGTGGAAACGGCCACACTCGTATCTTCTCTCGCATGTAGCGTGTACAGTCGATGTCTTTCAAATCAGATATTTATTCACAACCGCTCAAGTCTCTGTGATGTACTCTGCGGAAAATTTGTATATTGGTATTTTTGGAATCGTTAAGGACAAAGAAGGCAATAGTCTATTTGTAAATCAAGAAAGTTCTTTACATAGAATAATTTAAATGATATTGTGTTGAAGTGAGCAGTGCAGAGGCTTGGATGTGACCAACTTTATCCAACTTTAAGGTCAACAATGCTGATGTGGTCATGGCCTCATCCAGGTTGTGCGAAAATTATGGTCTGATTTTTTTTTTTTTTAGGGAAATCCAGCATGGCACAAATATTAATTTCAGATTAAATTATCAATGAACTTCAATTCTTATTTATTAGCTTTGTGAATATAGGTTTGCCAGTACCAGATCTAATTTTTTGCTCTTCATGTGTTTGGGTAATAAATTAGGATCAACAGTGCAGTAAATCCTCCCTGCTGCTAAGTGTAAAGGCTTGTTGTAATGGCCACTGAAACAGCTGAGACCAGAGTTGAAAACATTCCCTTTTTGCAAGGCTGAAAGTCGCGGCACTTTAAACAGCTTGATTTACTTAAACTTCTTTTCGATTTGACCAAAGATGGATGTTTGAATATTAACTGACAATGTTCTTGATCAGGGTCTGCAGTTTTGGTTATATCACCCAAGCCAGTAAAACTATTAGCTCATCATCAATGAACCAACTGGCCTGCTATAGTCCAACACTGTGCCTCTGTCCTCGTGCTTTGATACCAAGCTGTTGATGAGCCTTTAAGAAAGCACTGACTGGGTGACTTCTTGTGTCAGTCTGTTGTAATATTATTGAAATCAAACATGTAAATATGAAATGTCCTTTTGTGAACTCTTTTCACGCTCACTTCCAGTGTCCAAAATCGTCTGCTTAAGGCACAAACATCACTACTGTAGTAGTGCATGGCTTGCCAGTATGTCACATGGAAGGAATAAAAGAAAATATTGTAGAAAAGAGAAATTTAAGAAATTAAATTTATTATTTTCAAAAATATTGTATAAATTATATCAGTATTGGTTTCACAGCTGTATAATATTTTTGAGGATTACCAAATGATCCTTATTGTTATGGGAAAATGTACTGTAATTGCGGTCGTTGTACAATATTATTTTACAGTAAGCAGTGAAAGTAAGACTAGAAAATAAATAAAGGCATTCAAGTAGTTATTGTGTCATCTCTTTTGTATTACAATGCATGCAGAGATAAACTGTATGACACATACCATCAACATTATGCTGTCTTCCAAGGTAATTTGTTGCTCCTGCGAGTTCTGTAACTACAACACACAGACCGTTACTCTATTGACCACAGTGACAAGCGTTTACCCTTTATCCCATACTATAACTTATTAAACTCGATTTTATAAATAAAAAGCATGGTCTCGTGTGATTTTGTGTATTACACATTTGTCTGTTACTGAATAAGCCATGTTAAACTATTGAGACAGTAATAAATGTGTTACCATAGAAAAATGGTGTGTGTGTGTGTGTGTGTGTGTGCGGGTGTTACTCATAGCTAAAGAATTGCGTTCTTGAATGCAGCCCTTTCTCACGGAACCATAATTTCTTTGAAGCCTCCACGGACATATTTTGGTGTAGCACAGACTTCGCAGTGTGGAATGTGTGGAACATGAATACTTTGATATTCATTTCAAATGTTCATGTGTAGTGAACTTTAATGTAGCAACAGTGTCGGGTTTGAAGGAGCTGTGGTAAGAACACAATCTATAATACTGAAGGTGCAAAAGAAAGATGTTAACCTAACCTTACCTACTACTAAAGGCTGATGCATTATCATATGTTTTTCCAAGATATTGAAGTTACATTTTCAAATTCCATGTATACATGATACATTCGCATTATTATTATTAACCGGTCATTTCCGTCCATTACGATCCAATAAATGTTGTACTTCCACCAGATTCTTTAGGGATGGAGTCGCTCACCACAAGCTCCGAGGTTCGTCTGTCAGTGGGGCAATGTTTTCGCACATTGAGCACACCCTCTGACCAGAACGACATTATCGATGCCCTTCAAACTCTCAGCTCTCTCCTGGACACACGACTGAACAGCACAAACTCCCCAGTTCATCAGGAGGAGTTTAGGAGAAGTCACTACACCCGAACGCTCCAGTTTCTCATTAGTAATATCCAAGCGGACTGGCTTCACAAGCTGTCAGCAGTCCAGCGCACAGAGCTATGGGACAGTTTATTTCTTCAAGGTCCCCCAGAGCAAGCCATACTTGTCCTTATGGATGGGGTTGGGCAAATAAAGTAAGTTTGTGCAATTTAAAGTATCCTTACCTTGTGTGGCTCACTATTCTTGATACAAAAAAAAAAAAAAAAAAAAAAAAAAAAAAAAAAAAAAAAAAAAAAAAAAAAAAAAAAAATACTTTGATGTCATTTTCTAGCTCTAGCTCTAACCTGGAACACTTGCTGAGCATCATTGAGAGGTTCCTTCAAAGTGGCCGGCTCACTGACCTACTGTGTCCTACTGTTTGGGGACTGGTCCTCCTGATACGCAACAGTTCAGAGAGACGCTACTTGGACGAATCGTGGCCCTTCCGGACATCATGGCCAACAAGTTACAGCTCAACAACAAGCCATTGTTTCTTCCTCAGAATTATTACCCTCTTCTGGCAGGAGCGATGCTCACAGCCCTGGAAAGGACCTGTCATGCACTAAAAGGTGATTTGATGTTTGTTACAAGAATAAGTATAGTAGAGTAGTAATACCTTCCTTTACACAAGGGAATGATTATGCTACTCGGCATTGACGAAGTACTCCTTAATCCTGATTATGTTATGTATATTTTTATCAGATGGCACAGACTGCTCCCTGACATTTGCTGCTCAGATACTTGGAAAAGTTTCTATCCAGGGCCACTCTGGCAAGTGTCTTTCCGTTTTTAAATCTTCAGCAAATTGATATTTTAAATGAACTTTCTCCTATATCGGCATTGCAGGTCTAGTGATGGCAGTTCTGGTTCCGCATTTGTCGAAACACACTCGCACTGACATGGTGTGGCAGAGGGTGTGCTGGAAGCTTTTCGAAAACGTGCCACAGCGTTGGACAGAAAGCACGCTGACTGGACTAGTGCAGGCTGTCAGTGGGTGAGACGTTTTTTCCAACTTGAACTCTTCTAGTTTTAAATGATTGGTATTTAACTGAAACGCGTTTGCTTTTTTACAGTCCGGACGCTTTGGGGAGGGTCATTGGAAATCTAGTTGTGTCAAATAAAAAGGCCCAATTTGTGATGACTCATAAAATGTTGTTGTTACAATACAAATATGAGGTATAATTGCAAGCCTTTGTGTTTTTATTTCAAGATGATGTTATTGCTCTTTTGAAAAATGGCCTGTTTTTCAGACTCGAGTCTTGAGGGTTGTTTTGGGTTACCTTGCAGCAGACAGAGAGAGAAGACCACTGCTACTACAAGTGGGTCTTCAAGTTTTTCTCTCTAATATGAGTAGTCTTTGTCTCTTACAATGTTTTGCTATTTGTTTTTTTAGGTATTGCGGGCTATATGTCAAGCGTGGGCCAATCCAAGCGCAATAAAACATACACCACTTGAACAGCAGATGTATATAAGCAAGGCACTCCTGGTCAGTGTTGGTCTGCTGAACGACTCTGAGCTGAAGGAGTTGCGTTCAGGTATATATCATTAAAGGTTCACGTCATCCTTTAAGGAGGACACGTACTGTAGAACGGGGGATTCCCTGTTACGTAGGCTCTTTACAAATGATGTCTTGTGAATGCAGCTCATGCAGCTTTACATATTCGAAGTGATGTTGCATAAATGTTATTGTTGCCAGAGTTGCTTCAGTGTCTGCTGGGGGGCATGCAGGGCCACCTGGACAGCAGCGTGGTGCAGATCCGACACATAGGGATGGCGGTGGGCGAGTGCCTGAGCTCCCGCATGGACATCACTGGGACGAAACTCAAATTTGAGGTACAGCAAACCTGATAATAAAAGCAGATCACCACCAAGGTTCAAGGTTCAACTTTATTACTGTCCCGAAGGAACTTATTATGCAGCAGTGTCCACACATGATACAGTAAAACACAAAAACAAAAAGCACAATAGGACAACAATTGTGTTTAGGACAAAAATCATACAGTCACAGCGTCATCAGTCCGGCCCTGAAGCTGAGAGCCAAAAAGCATAAGTTCGGACAAAGCCTAATGAGCTGCAGCTTCCTTGCTGAGCGACATAAGATCATTCATCTTAGCAACAGCCTCTGGAATAAAAGAGGCCCTGGCTCGACGGGTTCCAGTATGGAGCATTCTCAGCCTGCGTTCGGAGGGGAGTAAGTTAAACTCCTTGAAAAGCAGATGGTCCGGACACTCCATTATCTGTTGGGCTTTACGTACAACCCTCCGGCTGTAAAGGTCATGCAGCGGAGTATGCTGTGCACCAATGATTTTACCTGCTACTTTGACCAATTTCGCCAGACAATTTTTGTTGGTCACAGAAAGCACACCAAACCAAGACACAAAACAAAATGTTAAAACTGACTCAATAAAACACTGGTAAAAAGTAGTCATGAGGACATTTCAAACACTAAATGAATTCATTTATCTTAAAAACAACAGTCTTTGCTGCACCTTTTTGCAGATAGCATCAGCGTTGGGCTCACAGCGCAAGTCCTTGTCAATAATAGTCCCGAGGTACTTGTATTCAGAGACTGTTTCAACCAGTTTCCCTTGGATTACAGTGTTAGTGCCACCTTGTATGTCTATCAACATGTACTTGGTCTTTGACACATTGATGGACAAATGAAACTGTTCACCATGTCTGATTTCAACTGTGTTTCCTTTAGTATGATGCTGATGAGGATACACAGGAGCTCTTATCATTGATGACTCCTACAACAGAAGAGGACCAAGAGTTTGAACTTGATGCAAAGTAAGATTTCAAGTTCAACTGTCTTTTAGAGTATGCTGAGCAAATATTTGAACATTTTTATTTTTCAGAGTGAGTCAAGACGAACCTCAGTGCGCAGCTTCCCAAAATAAGTCCGGCTCACCAACCCCAAACGCTAACCAAGACTCTGACTTGGATAGGTGAATTGGATCTTTCTCTTTCTTTAATGTGTACTTCCTGTTTGTCTAACTGTGCACTAAAAAAAACACAATACAATTCTACAGTGACGACGAGCTCACTCCTTATGATATGTCTTGCGATCAAAAGTCGAGCCAGTCGTCCCCGCCTCGCTACTTACGTGACTGTCTAGAAAGTAAGTCCTTATTCAGGTGTCTAAATGTACAATATCATAATGTAGCTTTGTCCAACTCACCCTGTGACCTGCTATGCTTTTAGTTTTTACTTCTTCTGATGATGCTGTGCGCATGGAGCTCGGTTTGAATGTGGCGGAGGGTTTGGTACGAAAGAATCCGTTTGCAACTAAGGAGGTATAATATTAAATCGGTGACTGTTTGACGTCAGCAGCACATGGGTTATTTTTGTTATAGCTGATTCTATTTAAAAACATCTGCCATTTCAGATCAGTGTCCAAATGACCAAAGTGCTGCTTCACATTGAAAACAAATACAGCATTGAGAACTTCCTAGCCCTCCGCCAGGCAGCCATGGTGGCGCTCATGTTACTGACTGTATACCGGTATGGAATTTGTTTTACTGCCATGTGTTAAAAGACATTTTCTTCATTTGCATAATTTTCACACAGAATATTCTCCTCTTACAGGTGACTCAGTATTTGACTACAGAGTTTTATTCTTTGAACTACAGCCTTCGCCAGCGCCTTGATATCCTAGAGGTACTGTATATATTGCTGAATTTAGTTGAATAAATAAAAACTATAACGTGCTCTCCTCTTTCAGGTCCTTGCTTTGGCTGCTCAAGAACTTTCAAAACCACTCAGTAGCAAAGCAGAGTCCTGTATAAGTGTGGCTCCCACCTCTGATTCTTATCCTGGTGACAATCCTGTGCACTGGAGGCAAGTAGTGGAGAAGCGCATTCAAAGTAAAACCAAGCGCCTGAAAAAGGTAATGTGGACATTTAATTTACAAAATAAAGATGATCTTTTTAATGATTTCCTTTATGTTTTCAGGGATCCACTCAAGCACCTCCCAAAGCCACCGCAAACCGCTATGCCCCTGTTGCCGGACATTTCTTTTTCCCTCTTCTTCGGAATTATGACGAGTTGGTTCTACATTTTACATTTGTAATATTGTTCATCTTCAAAACCGAGAGCACTTATCGGCTACTTCTTTGTTTCTTTTTTTACAGACCTAAAATGACTTTTGATCTTCTGGGCAGTGATCACCTTGTGCTGGGCAGGTTGATCCACACTTTAGGTCTTTTCATGCACCTTGCACTTAATGCTCCAGTAAGTGAGATCAAATTATTATTATTAACTTATTGATGTAAATCCTTTTATAATTATTGCATTGACAAAACCACAGATAGCAGCACAGATGGGATGTGCATTGCTGGACTTTGTGTGGACTGTTCGCTATCACTCAGAACAGTAAGTATTTTAGACAAGAGAAAACTTTGATGAAATCTGTTTGTGTAATCTGTATTGTGTCTGTTGCAGTTCAGTGAGACGAGGTGTTCTCTTTGCAGTGTGCTCCGTATTTTTGAGCATGCCTAGTCAAAACCTGTTGTTGGATCTTGGTGAACAGCTTTTTGAGACTAGAGCTTGGTTAGCAGGTAAATTTCCTGGGGAAATGTACAAAGTAAAGGCCCACTTGATATCACAAATTTGTTGTGATATAATATAATATATATGATATATTATAAATAAATGATTCCTGTTTTATTCCCCAGATGTGGCTGAAGGGGATGTTGATTCTGATTGCCGTAACTTGGCTGTACAGAGTTTGGTTCTTCTAGATAAAGGCCTTAAGAAACAGCTGCAGGATCCACAAGCTCTGAGCCTGGAGTCATAACGGAGTCAACTCGACACCAAATAACTGAAATAACTATTTTGATAGGTTTGTTTCACTTCAATGTAGTCTGGCCAGCCAGCCACTCCTGCTTTTCGTTTCTGTTCAAAAGATGTCTTTGTAAATAAAGGAAAATCCTGCACTGTGGCTGGCCAAGCTACTGCAATGAGAACTATTGTAGTTTGGGCTGACGGAAATATACATCTGACATTGTCTGTATATTCAATTGTAAATAAAACAAAAGGTGTTTTTTTTTGTATAACATATTTATTTGTTTATTTTAGTGCTGGCAGAATCTTTGATTCAACAAAAACCTTACAGTTGTTATCACACAGTGTATTTTATTATCTTAATAACCGTGTTTTTTGTTGGGTTTGTTTGTTTTGGTTGAGTAGTTGTTGCATTTATTTGAGCTAAATGTAAGTCAATTTAAAATAAAACGGAAGCGCTATCCAATGCGATCATGGACTCGGAACCTGTTCGGAGTTATTCGTTTATTTCCGTAGCCCAGCCCAGCAGTCAACGTTGTCAGGGGCAACAAGGAACGACGCTCTGCTACTCACAGAAAGCTAGCGCAAGGCTGAGGTTTGTGTTTTGATAAATCGACTGATAAACCTAATGTTAATTTTCAATAAGCGAAAGCAAAACAGAATACTGCATGAGCAAAATAACACAATTTATTTTATGTGAAAAATACATACTCATTTTGCGAACAGGGCAAGCTAACGGACCAGCTAACGGTCTAGCTAGCCTGTATGTCAACCTTTAAACAGATTTTCAACAGCATCACATAACAGTAAACTGCGGTGAGCCTTTTTCATGTCAAAACTCTGTCAACGCAACATTGATATACGACACCGGATACAATTATTCATGATGCATCTTTCATTGACTTCAATGACTTGCCAAGAATAATAAACTCCTCCTAACCCTTATAATTTTAAACACAGACTTTTACATTTCCAGTTGGTGGTTCTTTCATGCCATTGGGGACATGGCTGTGTATTTTGACCACCCTATTGATGCCCCTGAGAGCAGAGGTGCGCCTTCACAGCTAACCTGGCACCCCATTGCACCCGTTCTGGCAGTGGCATCGAGTAGCCCCACGTCTGGAGGCACTGTAGACGTTTACAATCAAAAGGTACACACGGCTCTTTTGTTTGCTACTGTTGAACAATGTTGTTTTATTGCGTCTACTTTTCTTCTCAGGGCGACTTTGTTGACCGGTGTCATGTAGACAGGCCATCTCATCCTATTGTACTGCATTGGCATCCCATAAAGCCAGTGCTGGCTGTTGGCTGGGAGAATGGAGAAGTACTTTTGCTGTCATACCCCTCTGGTAACCAAGCAATCCTGCCCAGCACACACTCTGTCTCCTGCACTCTGCTCCAATGGAGTGGTTTTGGAACACGCTTAGTGACAGGGGATCAGGTAAGAGCTTGATATGAATCTCACTGGTAATGGTGTAAAATGTATACACACTGTACAACTAATTCATGCTCTTTAAGGATGGTGTTCTTGCTGTGTGGAACATTGATGGGAAGGGGAGACTGCAAGGAAATCATCTTGTTAAGCATGAATATAAAAAAACATTAACATGCTGCATATTTAAACCAGCAACACCTGGCGAGTAAGTTTCAGCTGAAGTTATGAACATGTTATGTATGATGTAATATTATGTAAAACTAACTGTGCGATTCTGGGTCAAGTGACGTGGCAAAGCTTGCCCGAGCATCTGTAAGTGGAGATGAAAGTGCCTTAGACAAGTTTGGTTGGAATAAAGCACCTCTCAAGATAGGCCCTCAGGAAGAGCTTACGTTTTACGTAAGCACCACACACGGTTAGTGTAAATCTTTGTAATTCTGACCTTAATTTGATCAAATTCAAGAGTAAAGTCTTGAGGCATATTTTACATTTACTTTATTGTTTTATGTGTACAGGTACTGTCTATTTAGTGGATGAGCATGGTAAATCCAGTGAACTTCTGAGTGCGGAGGGAGCCATCAAACACATGTACTACTTTGACAAAAGAGACGTCCTCGCAGTGGTCACAGAAACCATGGTTCTCTCGCAGTACTCTTTAGGATCCCCAGGAAGAACCCAGGAACTCATGAAGGTTCAAGACAAAACATTTTGTCTGTTATAATTGAGTATAACAACAGGACTGCACACTAGTTTCATGTATTATTTCTATGTTGAGATCTTTCTTTCATAACAGGTCAAATTGAGTAGTAAGTCGAGGCTCATTAGCTACATTACTTGGACTGACAATGGCCTTCTCATTACAACATCAAATGGAGACAACATGATTAGGTCAGCATAGACATTCCACTTTAAATCCATTTATAAACTTGATATTGATATGATCTTGAATACTGTTCTGCAGACTGTGGGATCTCGAGCGAGAAGACAACTATGTGTTGTGTCTTGATGAGAATGTAGGGTTTGAGAAAGATGAATCAGTCAACTGTGTCGCTTATTGTGCCGAAAAAGGTACAATCTTATTGGTTGGACTTTTTGTTTAATTTGATGAAATCCATGCCTTAATATGAGCTGCTTTTTTGATTAATTTTGCAGGAATACTGGCTGCAGGGACAAACTGTGGTCACATAGCAATGTGGAGAATGGCTTTGCAATCAGGCAACAAGAAAGACAATCCAATCCAATGGAAATTGCAAACTCCTACTCAAATACAGGGCAGTGTCACACAGCTCGAGGTAATTTCTTTATTGTTGATTGAATGTGACTTTTCATTAATGAAGTGTACTCCTTTCCCAGTGGAGTTCCAGCCTAAACCTTTTAGCTGCCAACAATCACCACACTGTCCTGATCCTGTCTGAGCATGTGATGTCAGCCCACTTCAGCCAGCAGGTGGCAGCAGTGCAGCTTTCACCAACTCAGCTCAGAATTACCCAGTTCAATCCTGAGGTACACCTGGCTCTGCAGTCTGACCTGCATATCAGGGGCATCTGTGGTACAAAGGTAAATCTTATGGGATTTGTTGGAGCATTTGTTGTTTCATAAAAATTATAATTTAATTCTTTGTCCACAACAACAGGATTCAATAATCATCTGGAATGGCAAGCAGATCACTGTGTATGAAATTTCAGGAACAGTCTTGCGTAATTCGGGTACACAATTCTACAGATTTCTTTTTCATCTTCGTCTTCAATATCAATTAATTAGTATGTATTTTATTCAATTGTAGGGTCATTTTCTTGTGACTCTCATGTGGTGGCAGTTCATGAAGAGAATCTTTACACTGTGGAGCCAAATAGAGTCCAGATTCGTACTCCACAGGTCAGTATGAATTACTAAAAATATAACCCCCATGTATTGTTTGCTAAAAGTAACTTCTCTTTCTACTTAGGGTACAGTGAAGCAATTACTTACATTTTCAAAGGCAGAAGGAAATCCCACGCTGCTCAATGTGTGCCAATCCTATTTGGTGGTGGGCACAGACACAGCACACATAAGAGTATTTGATCTCTCCCGAAGGTAGTTGTCTGTTTCACAGAGGCGCATTGTATGGAGTATGCCATTTAAAGCTGTAATGGTATAAAACCTGTAACAAATGTATTGTGTTTGTGTTTCATAGAGATGCCAAAGCTCACTCTAGTGCTAAGAACCTGGCAGAGTTGATTCCCAATCTGGGAGCCTTGAGTTCAGTGAAGTGTAATGCGAATGGCAGTCAAGTCAGCATCCTCATTACACGGGTAATTGTAAATAATTGCCTGTTCCTGAATTGTCATGAACCACAGACTGAACTACTTTTTCTGTCAAGGTGAATGGGAAGCCAGACCACAAAGTGTACTTTTATGATGTTGAGATGGACACCATTACACAGTTTGACTTCTTTAGTGGAAGACCTTCCAGTGGTTTCATGCCATCAGAAGAGAGTGAAAGGTGATCAGGTTTTGGATTGTTTTTACAGTTTGAATGTTTTTGCTTATTGTACTTTGCATGTTAGGCAGCAGTTTGAAGGAACAGAACTGAGCGGCCGCTGCCCCATTTCTCACTTCTGGGATGAGAGTGAACCTCGTCTGTTTGTCTGTGAGACTGTGCCAGTCGCTTCTGAAAGTTTATCTTATGCTCCCATGGATGCGGTAGGGAAGGTCGACATTACAGTAGCTCTGTGCAAATCTGTCCCGAAGTCAATGGAGTTGTATGCTTGTGTTTCAGGTTGATGTGACTGTGGTGACGCTGTTTTGCACTCAGGAACATGGGCTTCTTTTACATGACTGCTACCTTAAACCTTCTGGCTTTCAGTCTCTCCTCGCTATGGATGTGCCATACTGTTATTTCATATGCAAGGTGAGGACTATTAACTGCTTCTGTCAAACAAGTCAATGAAATCACTCAAGACTATGGTTAAATAATTTATTTTAAATTATGCATGTAATGATGTGTTATCAGAGGGGAAGTGTCATTTTTTATTTTAATTTTGTGATGTGTCTGTCATCTGGTTTGAATGGTGCAACATCTATTTCACTTGTTTCAGCCTGGGGAGCAGGATCCATCATATCAGCCTGAAGCAGCAGCTACAGAACTTCAGCCTTCCAAAGGCCCATCTGCACCAAAGATAGTGTCGCGGCGAGCGCTTAGAGACTTTGTGGGCTTGGAGAACTGTGAGAAGACCACGCGAGACGCAATGCTGAACTTTAGCTTTTACCTGACCATTGGTGACATGGATGAAGCCTTCAAGTCCATCAAACTAATTAAGAGGTAAGCCTTCATCACGTATTATAAGGTTGGGAAATCTGTACATTCATACAGTACGTGGGAGTCTATAGACTTAAAGGTTAGATAAGATAAGATAAGATAAGATAAGATAGCCTTTATTGATCTCACAATGGAGAAATTTGCTTGTTAGCAGATTCACAGTTGGCCAGAGCCTTGTTGGTCTTTAAATGTTATGGCTGGATCAACAGTGAAGCATGATTTCTTTCTTGATCCTAATAAAGTAAGTTTATCAAAAAATACCAAATCCTCCTGGTAAATAAAATGAGCCTAAAAAATCACAGGATTAATGATTTTTTTTTTCTTTTCTGTTTACAGTTTAAGTAGTGTGTTAATAGTAATGCATTGGTTTGTGGGTGTGTTCAAACGTGGATACACTTGTCTACCAATATCCACAGTACATAAAGTACTCTTCACATTCCTGCAGACCTTCCTGGGCTGATTTACTTTGAGCCTTGACATTACACATACGGAAAACAATAACACAAACAAATAGGAAAGTGCCACATCCCACCGGCCGGATATTTTCCTGTGTGTTTAATGGTCTGATGACAGCTTTACTGAAGAACTTATTCAGTGCTATTTTTGATGCTGGTGCTTTTCATAAGTCACCCGCATTGTGCTCAATTCCCTCAAATCCCCACCCACAGCAATGACTGTTTCCTGATCCTGTGTCTTTAGGGAGGTGTCTCTGTCATATGGCCGTCCTTAAGCTTAAGCTTCAAAGCTGAAGTCATTCCATGTCACCATTTCTTTAGTCCAATTTTGAGTTCAACACCCAGGGACCCAGTTACCTTTTGGTCTCAAGGCGAGTGCTTTTGATAGTGCCACTGTCACTTCATTGTCAAAGAACAGAGACACAGTCAGAATTTCAATACTTCCTTTATGATCCAAGCATCGCCTTTCCTTTGTGTAATTTTGTCTGGGTAATGTGAAAGATCCACATTTAGCCTGGATGCTTCAAATGGAGCATACAATCATTCTCAATAAAAACACATTTTCACACATTATATTAACTTAATTTCACAACATGTACCACCAACAGAGTTAATTTTATACTTTATGAAAGGAAAATTAAATTACTTAAGTTCATTTATAATGTATATAATAAAATATATTTCAGTGTCCATTAAACAAATAGTTGACCTTTCTGAATGTGGTCAAATAAAACATGTCTATATATAAAATAAAGTCATGTTAAAGACATTCATCTTTTAGTAGATTCCTTTTATAGTATTTTGCCTAGTGTAAATGGCCTTTTATGATTATCCATTGTGAGGTAATGTGGTATTTGACCCAATCTATTAATTGAGTATCTATGAAAACTCATATTAAAATGAAATGCATAAGTAGCCATTTTATTGAAAAGATTTGGTTTCAGCAATGTCAAGGTCCAGCTTGATCTTCTCCGGGCTCCAAGTTTAAACGGGAAATGTGCAGTCCAAGTGACATAATGGCTTATAGTTATCAGACAGGCAGATATTTCTAAACTTGTTTCAATATGTTGTTTATACGTGCATTTTACTCTACTTTGTGCCTGAGCAGGGATATAATCCTATGTCCATTGAATAGCTGTGATATATGTAGATTGTTATCACCCTGGCTGTCTCCATATGAACTTCAGTAAATGTTTAGCTAGTCAGCGCTAACAGGGAGACTCCACATAGTCGTTGTCCAGACGCGGATGGAAAGGAGATGTGAGCGAGCGGCTGATGATGATGACACTCGGACAGTCGTCACGCCGATGTAAAATGTTCCATATGAGCATGGCTGCAGCCAGTGTGGCCAGCAGACATGCAGCTATGTCCAGGTAGCACGAGTAGGACAGGTGCGTGTACGGGCCAATCCTGTAGAAGGTGACGAGTCCAATCACAAGCACCAAACCTGTAATACAGAGAGTTCAAAGACCATTCTTTATTTCGCAGGAGCGCGTGGGGCCTTTGTTACATGTTTCCTTCCAGAAAAGGGCTTCATAGATCTACAAAGTAAAAGTCAAACTTAGAAAGCTCCTTTCTGATGCTTTCTTTCCGGATTTCTTTGATTCACGCAGTGAGGAACGCTGTGCGCACCAGTGTTGAATGCTTCACTACATGTTGACTCTTTGAACTGTGCCCATGTATTATCTAGTATTAGCATTTCAATACCAGTGAGTCATTTTTTCTTAGTTATTAGTAAAACAGTAAATAGTAAGTCATCCAGATTCCAGAGAGGTATAAATTTAGAGTGAATTAATGAGTGGAAATGGAGATGTTCGTGCACTAGGATATGAATCAGTCTGTTTCCTGGAGCCCTTGTGGAGGTCGGTTATATTTGTTTGTCTACCTTTACAGTCTGATGGCTGTCATTGTTTTACCGGAGGATGTGTATCATTGCGTGTCGACTCTGCTCTGAGTGCAGTTCATGTTTAATCTCCTTGGCTCCTTATCCAAGAATATGAATAATCTCCTTTCCAACAGTGAGCCGGCCGGGTGTGCTGTGTGAACATTTCTATTTGGCACACACTTATCTCCCAAGTTTCCTTCCTCTTCTTCCTCTTTCCATCCTTCCTTCCTTCCCTTTTCTCCACACCCTGAGCTTGGGGTTAATCTATAACTGGACATAGATTGGCCCAGAGCATAATGAATTTATGAAACATTCTGAAAAGTCTGTGTGTGGCCTACACTTTTACTTGTGTTTATTGTCTTTTCCGTGTGCACACGTTGGTGCAGTTGAGAGTTTGATTGTTAAAGTAGAACCATTATGGCTTAATGAATGAGAACATTCCTGGGAGGGGGAGATATTATCTTAAATCATTCATAAAGATAAAGCCCATTGGAGAATTCACGAGGAAGCAAAGACCTCTGATGTGAAAACATGATGTTTTACTTGTATCTAATGTTCTTCTGGTTGTTAGGATTAATTTACAGTTAACTTATTACATTTCTATAACTCTTTTGTCATTATTCAGTAGGGGAATGTGCCCATTAAAGTTGCTTGTCATAAGCCGCCTACAAAATGCTCACCTCTTCAAGGTATTACAATCAAGTCCACAATGTTGAAACTAAATGTTTTGTGTGTTCTAGCAACAGTGACTTGATATTGTTGTTTGTAAATGCACACAGTAGGATGTGCAGTCTTAATTACTGTAGATAGGTGTCTCTGTAATGAACCACTGTTGTGAGTTGGCTTCTTGTTCCTAACCTGGGTGGGTGTGTTGACTATTATTGGAAGCACTGCTCAAACTGAGTTCCCGAGATAAAAGCTGCACTGCGAGGTGAAGACTGTCTGATAAAGAAGAGATTCTTTATTTGTGGCTGATGGCGGACATTTTGTAAACACAGACATAAAAGCTGGGCCAGCTTATCAGAGCGGAGGCTTTCCCACCCTCATGCGTGTGTACCACAGTGACACGCTGATACACAAATATGGCAGCGCACACAATCACACAGTCCCTGCAGAAACTGTCTTTCCCATCTAAACCCCCCTCCCCTTCTTTTCCTTCTTCTGCCTGGCCCTTTGCATAACAGGTAGTCACAGACATTTCCTTGTCCTGAGCAGGGATATCCTGGCGCCCGACAGTCGCACTGTGGCTCACTGCGGCACTGGCCCATGAATTTGGACTAAATTTAGACCTGGTGTAGACCTCTCAATATTGTGCCACATAGATACCAGTGGCAAAGATCCAAAGTTGAGCTAAACATGTTTCCTATAAAGGCACTGGGGCGGCCCCTCTGACCTGACGCTGGAGGAAATACTTTGTATTTTGTCTTTGAACACAAATCTCAGTTTTGTTGACATTCTGAACTTCAAATAATTATGTGCCTCTGACGGCGCAGACTGATATCAGAAGATAAAACTCACTTGCTAGTTGGAAGAGTGCAGCGATGGCCTCCTCCCACCACTGTGACTCCTGTGTGACGAAGGGCAGCTCCATGAGGCCGAGGAGGAAGATCAGCTGACCAGCCGTCAGAGCCATGGTGGCTATGAGGTTACAGGCTCGCATCATGTCAAACTGCACTGCAGACCAACGACAGAGGCAGCATTAGGACCAAGCCTTTGCAACACATCTTATTACATTTTACAGAGTATTTTACAGAGTATAAAGTAGTAAAACCACACATCAAAATGCAACACTGCCAACGTAGCCAAATTGTTTGTTATTGCTAGATTTTATTTTAAAGGAGGTAATTGCATATGCAGACCTTTGTATTTATTTACATTTTCTAAAACTTACATCTGACAGTACTGCGTGATTCTTGGTAGCCAGCAAAGTCCGAGCCCCATCCCAGCCCATCACACTGTCTCTGGGCTCCATGCTCTTTCCGTCCCGCTTGGAGTTCCTCTCTGTCCCTCTCCCCTCCTGCGGGACACATCTTCCACAGCCCCACGCTCCTCTTACGGCCGTCCTCCAGGGCCTGCAGCACCCAGCTGGGCGTGAAGGCAGCCACATTGTTCAGGACCAAGGAGAGCAGGGCCACTGCCACCGCGGCTGCCACCAGCCTCTGCACTGCCATGGGACGCCGGGCACCTGCCACCTCTCCCTCTTGTCCCGCCTCAGACAGCAGCTCTTCAGGGGTCTCTTCTGAGGCCTCTTGGCCCCTCTCCTGGCTCCTCTCCTGCCCCCCTTCCACTGCACTCTCCTCCAGCTCCACTGGCTTTGACAGTCTGCTCACACACACACAGATGGAAGGGATTGTGTTGTCTTGAACTTTAGCTAAAGAACATCTCCATCCATGATCATTGAGGAGGAGGTACTGGCAGGTCCTTATCCCTCTTCTTCAGACAGTGCAGCCGGCACACAGGGGTTTATCCAACAGTCAGCTTGGTCCATTCCACTGGCTCGGGTTTGCTGCAGCTTCAGGCTTGTGTCTTGGTGCTTGATGGTGCTCTTTGATCCTCAGTCAATCCGTTTAAGTCAGAGCAGTGCTGATGTGGTCTGCATTTTCTGCCTTTTCAAGTAGTGATCTTTTGATGACGTCTTCTCGCAGTTACTCCAGAGAACAGCTGTAAAACAACAAATAAAAAGCGGTGCCAGGAGTGAATCTTCTAGGCTTGTCTCATAGCTGAAGGATCCCCTACTGCCTGGAACAAAACATGCTGCTGTCCTCCTTCAGATTCTGTCCGCTCTGTCTGTAAATCCTTGAAATATGCAGGAGTTGCATTCCATCACAGTGCCAGGCATCAGCGTGCAGCCAAACTTCTTGGTGACTTTAAAATGTGTGTATGTGTCAGCGTGTTTGCGTGTCTGTGAGAACGTCCCAAGACCCCTCTCAGACGTCACGGTTGTGTATTCTTTTGTCTGGAGCCCAGGGGGCGTTTGCTGGAGTCCTCTCTCTCGTGTACAACAAACATATTGCAGCCTCAGTCGCTCTGCAACAGGATGTGTTTCCTGAGAGGAAGAGGATGGGAAGAGAGGCCAAATGTAGACCTGTTCCTTCTCTTGTCTTTCCTTTTGTGGAGCGCTAGATCTTGCCGCTTTGTTCAGCAGGCTCTTCTTTCCAGCACAAACTATGTAACTTTTAGGCTTTCTGTGTCCAAATATGGAAATTGTTTGGGGGGTTGAGTATTTTTAACAGGCTGGTGTTTTCATTTTACCTCGCCTTTATCTCCCTCTCTCTTGGCCCTAAAGATTTGGGCTATTTCCTGTTGCCTTACTTTAATAAACACCCGCATCTGTATCAGCTAAAGTGAGGAGGAGGGGGTGGCACAAATTCAGACCAGATGGCTCAGGAATCTTACATTTCCAAATCAGTCAATGAGGCCGGTTTACGTCAGCAAAGAGAGAACATTGAGTCACACATCCAGTTGTTCTCTATCCAGTTTGATCACCCCAACCTAATGATGTCTGTGGGAATTTAATTCAGTTGTTCCTATTGGTAAAAACATGTGTACCCCTTTGTCTTCTCCCCTTCAGTACAGCGGTATGGGAAAATATGGCTCGAATGTGTGTAAAAACTCGCCGCCTGGATGTAGCGCGAGTTTGCCTCGGGAATATGGGAAATCCCAGAGCCGCAAAAGCACTGAAGGAGGCTGAGCTTGAGCCGGAGCCCGAAGCCAAAGTTGCAATGTTAGCCATTCAACTTGGCATGTTGGTAAGAAAAGTCCAAACGCCTCCATTTGTTTAAGCTCATTTAATTCCTATGTAGTGCAGCTAAAAAAAGCATGTCCTCTTGCATTCCGCCATACCAGGGGACTTCCCGGACCAATAACAATTATCTTTTCCCCTCATCTTTTCCTGTCCCCCTACAGGAAGACGCTGAGAAGTTGTACAAGTCCTGTCAGCGCTATGACCTGCTCAACAACTTCTACCAAGCTTCGGGACAGTGGCTGAAAGCTTTAGAAACAGCAGACACACGTGATCGCATCCACCTGCGCACCACCTACTATAACTATGCCAAATACCTGGAGAGTGAAGGGAGTAAAGCCCAGGCGTCGCTTTGTAAGTCACAAAATGCTGAACGGCAAATTATCCCCGTATAACGTTTATGGTAATGTCATTCTTCACAGCTTTGAGAAGTCAGACAGTCACAGAGTTGAAGTGCCAAGAATGCTTCAAGATGATACGCCGTCTCTAGAAATCTATGTGAACAAAATGAGAGACAAGTAAGTTTTCTGCCCAGTTAAGGTCTAAAGTTCGATGGGTCTCTTGTTTTCCCTACGAATCATCACCTAGTCTGGTAGCACTGGACAAACTAGAAAAAAAGTATCTTTGAACAGTCTGACTGTTGACTTCACCTGATCTGATTGCGGGGCCCTCTTGCACTCCTAATAATATCATGATTTAGCGCCCTTGATAACTATCCGAAGGAACATATTTCTGTTACATGTTGTAATATTTTCAAATATTCACTTCTGGAAAGTGTATTGGCTCGATGTGTGTGATTAAAACCGGATTAATTTCAGGGACATCTATAAATGGTGGGCACAGTATCTGGAGAGCCAGTCAGACATGGACGCAGCTCTGCAGTACTATGAACTAGCACAGGACTACCTTCCCTTGTTCGAGTTTTCTGCTATACGGGAAACATTCAGAAGGTAATTGCACTGTAGTTTTACAGCAGAAGTAATCTAACAATACCAATGACCAATACATTACTGTGACTTATCAGGCGTCTGAGATTGCCAATGACACGGGCGACAGGGCAGCTTCGTACCACCTGGCCAGGCACTATGAGGGACATGATGATATTAAACAGGCTGTTCACTTCTACACACGAGCTCAGGCGTACAACAACGCCATACGGCTTTGCAAGGTCCGTTCATTCAAAATGTCTTTTAAATTGTAATGAACTTTAAAATGAAAAATCTTAATTATCTGAGCAGGAGAACGGTTTGGATGACCAGCTGATGAACCTGGCTCTCCTCAGTAACCCAGAGGATATGATGGAGGCTGCCTGTTATTATGAGGAGAGGGGCATCAATATGGATAGAGCTGTGGCTCTGTATCATAAGGTCTGTGTTGTTTTTCTTGGTCCACAAGGAGGCACTGTTTAACTACATTTTATCCCCAGCTCACTGCTCGCTGCATTTTCTTTTATAGGCTGGCTATGTGTCCAAAGCACTGGAGCTGGCCTTTGCCACTGAGCAGTTCTCTGCACTGCAGCTCATTGCCGAAGATCTAAATGAGGCCTCAGATCCCTCTCTCCTGGCCCGCTGCTCTGACTTCTTCATCACACATTCCCAGTTTGAAAAGGCTGTGGAGCTGCTGGTAGCAGCCAAAAGGTAGCGTTGGGCATGTTGGTAGTATAATTTACAGTACAGGTAGTAATCATTTACCAATGATGTATACAGTATCACCAGGCACTAGAGCTGTGTGTGAACCACAACCTGGACGTCACAGAGGAACTGGCAGAGAGAATGACTGTGTCTGAGTTAAAAGACATGTCTGAGGAGGATCGGAAGGAGCTGCTGGAAAGGATAGCAGACTGTTGCATGCGTCAGGGCAACTACCACTTAGCTGCTAAAAAGTACACACAAGCAGGCAACAAACTTAAGGTAGTTCTTTTTCATGTACAACTGCACTCACAGACTGATTATTTAAAATAACAATGATGTTTTATTTGGATACAGGCGATGAGGGCTCTTCTCAAATCAGGGGACACAGAGAAAATTGTATTTTTTGCCAATGTTTCTCGTCAGAAAGAACTTTTTATTTTGGCTGCAAACTATCTCCAGTCTCTGGACTGGCGGACAGACCCAGAGATTCTCAAAACTATCATTGGTTTCTACACTAAAGGCAGAGCACCAGAGCTGCTAGCTGGCTTCTATGAAGCCTGTGCCCAGGTAACTCCTTTAATGCACAATGCACACGATTTACGTTTGACACATAAATACTTACAAATACTATTTTCTTTTGCTTAGGTGGAGATAGACGATTACCAGAATTATGAAAAAGCTCTGGATGCTTTGACTGAAGCTTATAAGTGCCTTTCTAAAGCTAAGGACACTTCTGGAAAACAGCAAGTAAAACTGACAGACATGCAACATAAGATTGCTTTAATTAAGAAGTTTGTCCATGTGCGCAGGTAAAATAACAAAACAAAAACACACTATTTCTGGTTATTTCTTTAGAAATTTGAATCTATTATTGGCTACAGGATATACGCAGACAACACTGAAGAGGCAGTGCGTGTGTGTGAGGCCTTATTAGAGGAGCCTGACTTAGACCCGGCGGTGAGGGTCGGAGATGCTTTTGGCTTCCTGGTGGATCACTACTGTCAGCAGGGCCAATACCAAGTGGTATGTCAAGAAATAACATCTTTTCTGCTGAATAATTCATTGAAGTTGCTTTGTTGTTTTTTCATGGTCATATTTATTGTTTCAGGCCTACCGCAGGTTGGAAGAACTACAAAAGCTACTGCCATCCCAAAATCTAAGGTACTACATCAGCCCAGCCAGTCTTGAGGCCCTGCAAAGAGAGATGGGTGTGATCCTGGATCACTCTGAACAAAAGATGAACATGAAGAATGATGATGATGATGATGATGATGAGGTGGTGGAAGAGTTGAGCGAATCACATTCGTGACGTGTGTTTTTATAATTTTCCAATTTTCACCATAGTCGTAAAAAGCAACGTGTTGGCGTAGTATAAGGTGCAAATATGAGGCCTTTCTTGTGGGTTTTAAATGAAACCTGTGTGATCCACTCTACACATTGTTTCCCTGATGGATTTCTGTTTGTTAAATATAATAAGTCTTATCATTTATAATTTGAAGGACATTTTGTTGTTATCTTACTTAATTTTTTCTAGAGCAGTTAGCAGGGAGACTGGTACAAACTGACTAAGACCAATGCTGCCTTATCTGTTACAAAAGAATGAAATCACTGTAAATACCATAGCTTTTGTATTGTAAGTTCCACAATTTCTCACATTTTATCACAAAAAAAATTGTATTTTGTACTTGTACAGAAAAAATAACTCTTCTAAACATGAATAAATCTTTTTGAAGTACAGTATTTCTGAAGTTGGCCTATGTGTTCTATGACAGTGATCAAGTGCTCAGTTAGAATGATGAAAATCTACAAAACTGCATAGTAGCAACACTGTGTTTCACAGTTTGGGGCCAGCAAGAAAGACAGAGCGGTCCCTTTCAGTTTCCTCTTAGTTTTTGGCACTTAAGGAAAAAGTGATCTGCCGACCTGAGGGAGCAGGAGTGCAGCAGGTCAGACAGATACAGTGGAGCGAGGACACGAGGGCATCTAAGAACAAATGGACATAAAGTCAGTGCAAGGAATTTAAAATCGGCACAACATGCTCATGCTTATGATGCTAAAAAAGATGAGCAGTTGCCTTTTAAACTAACTGTAGCCGAGTAATTCTTGTGTATAAAGCGTGGATTAAAAGCTCTGGTGGCGCAGCGGTTAGCGCTCGTGCTTCACAGCAAGAAGGTCCAAGTTTGAGCCCCAGACCGGGTCTTTCTGTGTGGAGTTTGCATGTTCTCCCCGAGACTGCGTAGGTTTCTTTCGGGTACTCCGGTTTCCCCTACCTCTAAAAACATGTACAATAGGCCAGGATGAATGAGGTGCAGCTGAGAGTGGAGACAATCGTTGGAAATTAGTTGGGTGCCGTGTTTACATGCATGAGACTCATGTGTGTTCATTAGCATGCACTGTCCCGACCAAATAAACCAATCAATACATAAAAAATAAAATTATGGAACACACAGGAATCCTAGAATCTTTTTTTAAAAACGCAGTCCCCCAGAGCTCTATTAATGCGTATGTGTCTGGTAATATGATGTTTCAAAAGGTATCCAAATTGTTCATATGAGTAACAAAGACTATTTGTTAAGTTCTCTGATAATGTTAGACCACACCAATAAGCTACTGTACATCAGGGGTTCCCAAACATTTCAGACCGCGACCCTGAAAATCACTCAACCAACAACTCAGGACCCCTTCTGGAAAATGTAATTAGTATTTATAATAATTTAAGGTGCAAAACATTACAAAATTGGATACTTTATTTTGTCCCCAAGTTCAGTGTCCCGCAACCCCCACTTTGGGAACCACTGATCTACATAACAATATTCATCTTTGCATAATCAGAATATTAAATGCACATTCTCTTATCCTATTCTACACTCAAGGACTGGGTCAGTGTTTAAACAGGCCCTTTTTAGGGGTACATGGAATATTCTTTATAATCTATTAGAGTTGGGCTTTCCCCCCAAAAAAAATCTGTGATTTTTTTAAAATAAAAAACGATTCGATTTACAATTCCCCCCCCCCCCCCATTTCAAACAAAATAACTGCGAACTATAAATATATTTATTGTATTTAATTAAAGTGAACCAACATAAACAAAATTGCAAAGGCAAATCCTTTCTCTAACTAAAAAGTCACTATGCAGTGTGTTATTTATACTGTATTGGATTAAGCTAATAAAACAACCAAATTCTGAGGAAACTGGCATTGTACAGCAGGACCTTATTCCTCTAAGCAGAGAGAACTAAAAATAAAATAAAATAAATAAAATAAATATCTAACAAAAAATAAAAATAAAAATAAAAAATCAATTTTTTTTGAAAATATAAATCGATTTGACCTACCAAATCGATTTTTTCCCCAGCCCTATAATCTATTCATAAGATCATCAACTCACTGGACTCGGCTATAGAGTGTGATTCAATTTACAATCCAGCAACAGGTTTTTGATGTTTGAATAAAATATACTACAGTACTAACAGAAATGAAAGTTTGAGAAAGCACCTCAGATTGACATTAGACACAAGTTTTATATGACACTTTTTACTTTATTATAATGACATATCTGTACTATTACTTGAGTGAAGAATATAACTCGTTCCACAGTGACAAAAGCAAAAGCTTCACGTTGACACAAAAATGTTTTTGTAGATCTTTGAATTTATGTCACAGCTGACTCATAAATCAGACTTTCACGCTCAGTTACTCAGTCTCACACTAGCATTTTTCCCAGGTACTTTTTTTCTCTAACTTGAGTAAATATTTTAGTCACTACTTTTTACTTGTTCTTCAGTACAATGAGTAAAGTTAAGTAAAGTTCCTCCTAGTTGCACCTATGAGTCACTTCAGACTCTTTGGGCCTTTGGGCTAAGGCAGACTGGTGGTGAGCTGTGAGTTTGTGTGATGTAGTTATTGGCAACCCAGAGTAGTTGGATGAGATTACTGTTGTCTGAAGCAGTTGAGACAATGGCTGCTCAGGAACAGCCGCAGAGAACAGAAGAGGTTAAAGACCGAATCCAAGTGCTGACCGACGTCAATGTGAGTAACAGTATTTAATAGACTTTGGCATCTAAAGAAATTATAACAAGTCTACGGAATACAAATATTTCACTTTTGCACAACATATAGCCTGCCTTCACATAACAGAACCATTGTAGAGTCTATTTTGTACTATAACACTATTTTAATTGGATTCTGACTTCACACAGTTTCATGAATGTAAAGTGCCAAAATGATGATTATGTCAAATCACTCAGTGCCACTTTCCTTTCAGATTCAGCTGTGTGATAAAAATGAAATTTTTTTCTCCAAACTGAGTCTGCTGGAGAGCAGAGTGGGCCGCCTGACGGGCTCCAACTCTGAGCTGTCTTCAATGCTGCTCCAGAGTGAGGAGGAGAAGCTCAAGGTGAGGATCGCTGACTCTAACTTGAACTCTTTTGTATGTGGTTTTAAGCGGGATGTTACTGTGACTTGTAACAGCTTTCCAAGGAACTGATTGAGCAGAAAACACAAATTAACAAAATGATGGAGAAATTGGAAGAAGAGTTGATGACTCTGAAAGACAAGGTAAGAATGTATTCATTATTCTGATAGATATTAACTTATTGTGGTATTTCTGACATTCTGCAATTAGATTGGATTGATGTTCAAATTAAGATTCATTAAACATGTCCAGGAGCTTTGACATGTGAAAGAAATCTAAAATATGAACTGTAAATCCATACAAGAATCACGTGCATTTCAGAGCACATATAGGAGTATGGACTCATTTTTTATTTCATTCTAAGATTTTGACTCAGGGCAGTGTAATAACGCAGCTGAAGATGGAGCGGGACAAGCTGAAGTGGGACCTGCAGGCAGCGGAGGCTCGCGCGGGCGTGGGTGAGCGCTCTGGGCGAGAGCTGAGCCAGGGCTACACACAGCTACAGGACAACTACCAGAGTCTGATCAAAGCCCACCACAGAGAGCGCTCCCACAACGAGGAGCTGAGCGCAGAGCTACTAGCCCTGGCACAGGCCCAGGACGCCCTCCGCAGGCAGCTGAGGAACAGCAGCAGACGGTCCAGACCACCACCGAGGACCTCCACACCGAGCTCGACCGCGTCCAGACCATAGTCAGCCGCATGTCCCGGGACAGAGTCAAGGTTCAATCACCGGGGTCTAAAGGGGTGGAGATCATTCCCAACAAATTAGGCATAAACTGACCATTTAACCTCTTAACCCCCACCTGAACTGAGCACATTTTCTCCAGTTTGGCTTTACCCAAATGTAAAAGCTTCTTGAATGAGGATGAAAAAAACAGGACAAAAAGGCGATGAAAATGTGGCAACAATGCAAGTATCCGTTTAGATGAGTTTGTAGATTTGGGTAAAGCTGAACTGGAGAAAATGCACTTGGTTAAGGGGGGGGGGCAGTACTAAGTAACTCTTGCCCCTAGAGGCCATAAGCGCAACTGCAGGTGTCTTAGCACGATTTTTTTAACATATTAAATGTCTTGGAGAGTAAATACTACGCTGACAGAAAAGGTGAAGGGAGAGAGGGGTGTTGTACATCCAATTATACAATGCGAATATTTTTTTTCACTCAAACGTGGCTGTAAATACTGTTTAAAGTGGCGCTAGCCCGCAGTTAGCTTTGCCCGTTAGCCTGTTAGCTTCTTCTCCGTGATTCTATTAGTGTGTATTGCTTGCTCCGCCCCGGTGGCAGTCAAGTTGCAAGCATGGTTTTCTGGCCAGAGACACCAGGGGGAGATGAAAGACCCCCCAATCATCCCATTAACACTTGTATTACCCCCACAGGGACTACGGAAAGGATTTATTAAGGTAAACACGTTACTTAGTACTGCTTTAAGAGGTTAATTATGCACCACTGTATGTTTCAGCCTGAAGATTTGGCCGCACTGGACAAGGAGCAGAAAACTCTAGGAGAAAATGTGAGTGCTTTTACCAACAACTATGTATGTCCTCAGCTAAAAATCCCTCTTGTCGTCATCTGCAGCTTTTAGGGAACCAAGATGAAATCAAAGCCATGATGGAAAACTTAAAGGAGACCTACGAGGAGCAGCAGAAAGCCCTGGAGGAGAAAGTGTAAGGCCTACAGTAGTTTCCTCACACAATACTTTTGACTTATCTCCCAAAATATCGCTCAATTACGATGAGTCAAGTCTAACATTACAGATGAACCCCGAGTACAGCCTGAAGAAGCCAAAGCACCACAGTTTGCCTACTCTACACACCTGTTTGTCATTGACTTGAGCTGAGAAAAAAACAAAACACAATTATCCTCCATTTCCTTTTATCAAAGAGAAGAAAGCTGTTCTGGAAGCTTGTTCTTATACAGTAAAAGTACACCCCCCTCTGTGTGTGCATATCTGACTGATGTGGCTTCTCTGTGACCTCCTGTGATGTGGCTCACTCTGATGCGGTCGTGTCTTTAGATTAGCGTTGGATAAAGAGCATAAGGACAGCCAAATGCAGATCCACAGAACGCAGAGGGAGCTGACTCAACAAAACACGGCAAGAGCATTTTACTCCGATGTTTGGCTCTGCTCATAGATTCGAATAAACGCAGTATTTCTGAATGAATGAATGTCTGTTTTATGTTTACGCCCGCAAGGCCCTGACCTTTCCCAGAGCCAAGCGAGAGAGATCGAAGAAGAGAACTCTCGTCTGCAGCTCAAGCTTAAGGAGCTCAATGAGGAATACAGATCTCGCCTGAACTGCTACGTACAAGACCTAGCAGTAAGGAGTGGTTTTACATTTGGGGTCAAGCTTCATAGGAGAACTTCCATTAAGGTTGATGGAATAAATAATAAGGAAGGGCATAATCCTTTCGTAACAGTACAAGAAGCCTGTTCAGTTCGCTGTTGTTTTTAGGCCTACATGGATGGGTTGGAGTCAAAGAAGTCTCCAGAACGGGGTCAAATGAAAACGTACGTGGACAATATGCTCCAGGACATGCGCTCCTCCTTCCAAGCGAGAGAGGAACAGTTAGCAACCGCCGCTCGGGTTTACAAGAAGAGACTGCAGCGGATAACTAATACCCATCAGGCTTTGCTCATAGCTTACAGGTGAGTGAGGAGTCCATAGTGTTCTTGTGTCGTAGTGAAGGAACTTATGGATGTTGGTCTCTTCAGAGGTCAGAGGGATCAACTGTTGGCTAGACCAGAGCTGGGTCTTAACGCCGGACCTCCAGAAGCCAGTTTCAGCTTGGACCCCGGTGAGCTGAAGACCGAACTGGAGAGGGAACTTCAGCGTTTGCGCCAGGATAAAGCGAGGCTGGAGCTTCAACTACAGGCAGCCTCGGGACAGGTGCGACGATGACCTTGAATGCTAACAGTATATGATTGTAAATTTGTTATACGATTTGTCATTCTTCATAGGTGGGGGCCCTTCAAATTCCAATGCAAGCTGTCTCTCTAGAGTAAGCGATTTCGGGAATGCAGACTTCGGTGTCCAGCTGCAAATGCTTGTCATATTGATGTTGAATAATGTAACGTTATCAGGGCACCACAGATATGCGGAGAATCGTGGGCAGACGGCAAGAAACAGCTGAAGGACATCACCGATTCCACACTGGTAATTATAAAAAAGTATATTCTTGAATGTAAAACAACAAAAATGCTCTACTTAAATGTGTTTTGTGTCGCAATTTAGGCAGGTTTTGAAAAGGAGCGTGCACTTCTACTGACCAGAGCAACTGTGGCTGAAGCGCAAGTGTCTGAGATGCAGGAGTACATTGACAAACAACTGGGCAGGTAACCTAAACTGTGTCATAGTCGTAGAAAATGGAATGTGGAATGCAACATATAAAAGGCTGGAAATAAAAAATACAACACATGGTCTTTTCCCAGGTACAAAGAGAAGTCCACCAGCCTACAAGACGCTGAACCACCATGGGTAGATTTAAAGAACAGCTCATACAATACATAAAATTCAACTCAGTCAACCACTTGTTTGAGTCCCGTCTGTGCTTTGCAGACATGCATTTTCCCCAGTCACTAGGGGGTGCTGTCAAACGCTGGGGGCTTCTCTCAATGAAAGACCCCCAAAGAGAGCTGGCCTTGAGAAAAAAATGCCAGGAATGTTTGTAAAGCTTATGTCAATTTCACGAGCTGCGGAGAAGAAAGAGCGGTGACAATGCGGGGTCGCCCTGGTGAGAATAATGTCATTACATGTTACCCAGACTGGTACGGGCCTGTGAATACTTTAGAGCGGAGCAGCGCTGGGAACGGAGGCCCAAACAAGCAGCTCCTGTCCCGAATGAGGCTCATATTTAGGCTCACAGAGAGGGCCAGTCAATAGGCAGCTACTCCCTGTAAATCCCTTTAACAGTGGAGCTCAACATGTTTTCAGCATAGGTGCATGTTTGGAGCACTCAGTCTCCACATATTAGTTTATTCAGTCGCTTTACATTACGTGATTGTGGGATTGTTTTAAAGAGCCGGGTACATTTTTTCTGAACTGTGTGGTGTTGATGAGGCTGTCAGCACTGAACTCTGTGGGGCATTTGGGAATAGTGATACATTATGAGCACAAAGTCATACGCATGTCTGGCCAAGCCCACTTGCAGGGCCATGCCAGTCTTGGGAGTTGGGATGGACGGGAGCGGGCCAGCGGGGTGTGAAAGTTTGCGAGGAATGGGAAGTGGGATTTTGTCAGTAATGTATTAGACTCGGAGGACCCTGGGAAAAACGGGTGGGGGCTGCGGTTTGGCTGATGCCAACATAGTCACGGTGCCAGAGCGCTGGTGTGGAGACCACTCCTCTCCCTCCGCTCTGTGTGGAGCTGTGGGAAAATGAGACCAGGTTGTTCTTTGCTCTTTGCCGACAAAGACAGAGCAGAGATGCACCCGCGAGGCCTCAGCACACTTTATGATTCAAATACAGTAGTATACAGCCGTGATAAACAAAACGTGAAAGAACCAAACAGAAAGGCCACTAACCCAGTCCGGTGAGGCCACAGCTGGTTGCCAGGCAACGTGCCAAATCTTCAGAGTCTGGTTTTGAAAGTCGACTTTTGGACTCAGCAGCTGCTTCTGGCACTGTATGTGGTCACTATTATCATGTAAATACTCACTGTGTACAGTTACCCATAATTCAACAGATAATCAGCTTTTCTGAGAAAAATTGAAAATGTTTGAGGCCGTTTAAGTTTTGAGTCACTTGAACCGAGGTTCTGAAATTATATGCACCTATAATTATTTTCACTGCCTCGACAAAGACCCAAAGGTCAAAACGCGTCGGCGTTAAATAAATAGAATTTAATCCAGTTGTGCCTCAGAAACTTTATTTTCCTAGACCACCAGTCCAGTTTTTCATTAGTAAAATGTAGCTATTATTTCATAATATAAAATATTCAGATGACTAGTTACATATATCTGCCCTGATTACCATTATAAAACATCAGTACTTTGTGCACACCCATTGTTCTGTTTTAGCATATTATTAGCATAATATTAATAATGGAAACAGAAATGTAATTTCTAGAATCAAAAGAACAAAGTACGCCATTAAATCTGCCAACACATTAGCTTCAATGTAGTTATCTGTGTGTTAATAAATACTATGCAATAGGTCATATATTGCACAATATTCCACAAATGTACTTTGTCTATTCTGTTCACTTCTTTACGAGAAGTTAGTTACATTTGGGTGCTCTCTCGTTCTCACTGCACTTTGCAGCTCAGGATGACACATCCCTGTCCCCTGGGAGCGCCATGTACAGATGAGTGAGGACGGGAGCAGAGGAAGTACCTCGCACGGCTGCGTCGGGCCACTTGTCAACAGCCCTTTGTTTTAGGAGGTTAATGCCTAATTGATACAGGCTTAATGAGAGCGAGTGGCGTATGTGTGTATGTGTGAGGGGGTCATGCTGGACTGGCCAGCCTGTGTAGAGACACAGATCTATGGGAATACAAGGAATGGACAGGGACGCAGTGGGAACAGGGAGGAAAAGGTGACAATGAGTTTGAGGAATGCACTGAGGAATAGTTCTGCACCATCATGAGAAACAGCCCGAGACAATAAACCACCTCTGTGTTCCCATGGACACATTTTACGGCTCCTACACTTTCCCATGACTCAGATATGTATTGTGAGGTCTTCAGCGCATATCTCCATAGTTTAAGAAGACATCCACAGCACTGTCCTATTGTGATTTAAAGTGCTGCTCCTTGTGGACATGAAGCCGTGGCTGCTTTCTTAGACACCTGTCTTTTCTTCTCTGATGAGCGGTCCTCTCGCCCCCGCACCAGACGAGCTCAGACTATTCAGCGCTCCCTCCAGACAAGCTTTCTCTAGCAGGCACGAGGAGGGAGGAGGGCGCGGGCCACGGCTCAAGCACTTCAGAGGACCAAGAGGAATTCGTCCTGAAAGCTGTAGTAGAGATGGTGGGTGGCTGCAGGCGAGGAAAGGCGCTTGAAGAGGGGAAGAACTTGAGAGTGACAGAATGCTTTATTTAGGAGTTGAAAGGAGAATGAGCCCGGAACAATTGGAAATGTATGGAAAGAAAAATAAAAAATAAAACAGATGGTCAAATATATAATTTTTCAAATAACCCTGATCTTACCTACAGTGCACCCAATAGTCAGTCTTCTAGAAATGATCCATGAGAACAGAGTGAGAAAAAGGCTTCAAAGATTTGAATTAATATGCAGAGAAAATAACAGATCATGCTTGAATTATTCTGATTAAAGCCACACTGCGGAACATTCCAGATTATATGTTGCTACGTCAAGAGCTTCAAACATGCAAGCAACAGCGCACAGACACCTATAAAACATTTGGAAGAGGACCTAATGAAGTAAATCTAAATGTATTTATTGGGTGAAAATGTACGCAGTGTGGCTTTAAAGTATTGTGGCTCCAAAATGACTCTCAAATATTACTGAAGAAGTCAACCTAAACCTAAATCCGTATTTTCACAAGCCGACAATAGTGCAAATGTTGAAATATAGGGTGAGAATCGAGTGCAGAGGTACAGTTGGGGCACACTCAGAGCGAGGCAGAGGGTGAGAATGAGGGAGCAGCAGAGGGACACAGCCCGGCGTTCCCACACTCGGGACGTTCCCACACTGGACCCACATAATCCCTGTCTTAATTGGGGAAGAATTCCAGGCAGCGCGCATGTGCCCGACGCAGAGGAGGAGAGCAGAGGGAAGAGGACGGCAGGGCAGTGGGGCTGGCTTCATGTCGTATGTGTGGAGGGGGCACTCTTTTGGAGAATAAACACACGGACAACTGTCAACACGTGGGACACAGAAATGCGCTGGCAACTGTTCACTTTCACACTTAACACAAAGGGACAGGGCTTTTAGCTGCCACTTAACATTACTGAGCGTGCTGCTACCGTGGGCTGCTTCCACTGCGGGGATGAGGTCATGATTAAACTTCATTTCACACATTACACTTGACACATTCACAAATACTGAACTTCGGATTGTTTCATCAAGCAATGGAAATTTTAAAGTGAAAAACACTGAATTATTTTTTCCAGGTACATGAACACATTTGGACACCATGGGCCCGAACTGTAGCGTAGACTTTGTGGCTTAGTAGTAGCGCACTGTGAGATCTTCCACCTCCAGACCTGGCCATTAAGTGGGCTGTACGTGGGCTGGACAGACACGCATGGCCAATTTCGATGTTATGTAGAACAAGCTTTTTCCTCCAACCAGACTCTTTACCAAGGCCACCAGGGGGTGGCCAGGGGTGGCCGTGGCCACCCTGGCCGACTCCTGGCCACCCCATTGGCCACCCTACTGGCCAGTGTTAATTGTAGTACTGTAGTATCAGTTAGGAATATTTTCAGCCCAAATTCACAGCCAGCCAGGCAAGCCGCTCTAGACCTTTGATCGTACGCTGTAGCCAGCTTTCCCCCCTCCCCCTCCCTCTCCCTGTGGCTGTTGCAATTGTGAAATTATGGCTGATAGTTTTGGTTTGCCACCCCAAGATTTTAAGTGGCCCCATCTGGCCACTTCTGGGGTGAACATGTGCTTTTGTTTGGATCGCGGTTCAGCTGTGTGCAGACCTGCACCACTGCCGGACCAGCGTTACATCTCTTCCTCTTGGGACACTGGACACAGACAGTGTTTAACTCCAGGTGGGATAAATCAAGTTTTTGACCTGATAGAGCTCATAAAAGCCTATAATGCTAAAGGAGGAAGACGAGGCAGCGCGTCTCAGTCGATGTCCTTTTTTAAAATAAGCGACGCCCTCTCACTAATGGCACAGTTACATAGCACAACAGCTGCACACAAGATCCTTATGACAGGTGAAAGATGGAGCCCTATATTTTGTTAAATATTTTCACCAGTATCAAGACTGTAGTTGAAAATAGCTCCCAGCAAAATTTGACCTTAGCATTCAATTAATAATATGAAATTCTACTAATCCCTACTGGAAATATTGCAATACTTCACTGCTTCCGAATGATTCTAGTTAATAATACCTCCTGCCTTACGCTTCCACCTCCTTCCACCTTTTACACAAATACATCACGTGCTAATATGTCATTGGACCAGCTTTATCTTTGATAACAGCACACACTTGCTTTGGCATTGTTTGAAAAGGCTTAACGTTAAGAGAGCCAGTGTTGCATTCATTTTTCATTAAGATCTTATATTGATGATGGGAGAGTGTGACCACTGTGCAAAGCCTTCTCCAGCACATCCCAAAGATTCTCAATGGGGTTGAGCTCTGGATTCTGTGGCGGCCAATCCATGTGTGAAAATGATGTCTCATGCTCCCTGAGCCACTCTTTCACAATGTGAGCCTGATAAATCCTGGCATTGTCATCTTGGAATATACCCGTGCCATCAGGGAAGAAGAAATCCATTGGTGGAAAAACCTGATCATTCAGGATGTTCAGGTAGTCAGCTGATCGTATTCTTCTCTCACAAGACATGAGCCACAATAACTTTGAAGCACAATCAAACACAAGCTTGGGTGGGAATTTTAAAGTAAGAAAGTCCAGTAGTACCCCAGTAAGTTATGTGTAAACCAATACACATGAGAAACGTATCCATCCGGTAAATACTTAGTATTTTGATCTATTGAAAAGACAAAACCAATGTTCTTTTGTGTGGTGTTACTTCATACACTTCGGTAGTTATCAAACAGTGACAAAAAGAGCAATAATAGCACTTGGTAGCTACTGTAATTACTTTTTTTTAGAAGAAGAACAGGACAAATCCATTCACTTTTGATTCACCATCTATATAGAGGTCGAGTTTGGCTTGGTTGGTCTGTTGATGAGCCTTTTATGGGTGAAAATGGCTACATCCAATGGGATTTATAATGATACCAATCTGTTTCCCTTTGCTTTCCAGTAAAGCATAACAACACTTGTATCAAATATCATGTTTTCGTATTCCTCTGAAGTGCGCCGCTGTCCGTGTGCAAACCTCAGCCCGGAGCTACAAAAGGCAGGAGCGCAGCCAGGGAGATACTGGCAACAACAGCACAGCGGTGAGTGGCAGTTTCGTTCGGCCTCCCGCTCTCCTTCACAAACGCACCGAACAAAGGCCGAGTGTGACGGTGACGGGGAACCTGAGAGGGCTGAGATAACAGGTAGGCCCACATCACTGGATTACGGCACAAACGCAGGGACAGTGCAGCAGCATGAGAGCAGTGGTTTCTCCTCATTGTCCGCAAACTCAATGAGGTTTTGTAAGAAAAGCATAATCCCAGTGGTTAGGAGCAACTAAAGAACAGGTGTGTTCGGGTGTTGGGCTGGACCAACAATTACAGTGCTTTTGGAGAATGTGAGGAAGGCTGTGAGGGAACTAAATATTGCAGAGAACCTTTGCACACCATGGAAAATGTACACACGTTTTTGAAAGGGAATAATGAAAATGCAATAAAAGGTGATATGATATGAGACAAAAGCCTACAGCTACTGTAAGAAGCTTCAAATACAGTTGATAACTGTTCTTTTAAATTTACAAGGATTTGTAGCAGAACTGTTGGTTAAATGACTCACGCAGTCTGGTATAAGGAAATAATATGTTGCTTGCGATTGGAAAAGTTACTTCCTGTAAGAGGAGACTAATCTCTATTACTCCAGTGGGATTTGGTCCATTCTTCCTCAGACTGTGGTTAATGTGGATGAGCCTGGAGGGATGCTTAAATCTGCTCTACTGTCTTCCATAGTCACTGATGCATTCAGACGCTTGAGGAGGATGTGTGCTTTGGTTAGAATCCTCTTAAGTCAATACAATCCGGTCAATTTAAAGAGAAGTATTCCAGGACTTTGTAGGAAATACTTAGCAGCTGTCAGCCTCTTGCCCTTGTGAGAAAATAAATGTTTGCTAATTGTTAGAGAAATAACAATGGTTTCGAGAGGATTGATGAAGAATAAGCAGCAGTCAGGATGTTTTATACAGGAGAAGTTTATTTACCATCGTTACGGGACCCGGAGACATGAACTCGAGACATTGCGCTAGTCCTACCATTCAAGTCTGTCTATGCTTCCACAGAAGAGGGATAAATACCGTCTAAGAGCGTCATACTGATACGCAAGCAAAACATTCAGTGGCTGAGAGTGGCCGCCTGAGCACCACAGTCAAGGCTATGACAGAGATAGTACGACTGAACAGCTTGACCCAGTATGATAAATAGCAATTTAATGTTATCCTTTAACACTAGTTTTGCTCAGTATGTTAATTTTCATCATTCATCATTTCGTCAGTGTAAGATACATTCCCTGAACAAACTAGTGTCAAATGAAATTTTTTTTTTGTTCATGAAATGGTCTGGGACAGTGGTTCCCAACCTTTTTCCTTGAAGCCCCCCCCGCGCAAGCCGTAGTCGCGCCACCCCAGTCCAAACTGTGGCCCCCACAAATGTATCAAAACATGAACATAATTGCTAATAAGTATTTATTTCAAACAAATAAACTGAAATTGAATTGGGTAATGCACCTGTAGTCCTTACTCAGTCATATTTGATGATTTTAGACAATTTATTTTGCTCAAATAATATCATTTATGACCTGACCCTCTGACCAGGCAATGCTCTGGGCCCCCCTGCAATCCCAGGCTCCCCCCAGCGGGGGCCCGCCCCCCAGGTTGGGAACCACTACTCTACTAGGAAGTAGAGTAGGAGGGAATAGACACGGAGAACAAGATGAAATCGAATCGAGAGAGTTGTGATTCACATCTGTTTCACGCTCCTCCAGGCACACATCCAGACACATACCACTCACTTCATCCTCCTATTGGTCAACCTTCATCATTTCCTATTCAACCAAATCCAGTGAAGTGAGAACTCTCAGAGGAAGAAGATAACAGTTCTTGGATATTGCTACCAAGTGTACAAGTATCTGGATAGAACCTAAATCATGTTTGTGTAGTTTTAGCCTTGAGGTTTAACATGCCGATGGAAGCTTAACTAACTTTGAATGTGCAAGAACTTTTCCACATTTCACTTTCCCTCATTTGCGAGTGATACTGACCAACGCTGCTAACTAGATGTCTCACTAATTAGCTGTAGGTCTTTGGTCTGACACAGAGCGGGCCCCTCTGTATCTTGTTAGTGCGTGATGCCGGTGTGAGCAGGTCTTTGAGCCTATACCCCCTGCGGGACCGTACAGGGCCTGGGATGCTGAAAAGGGGTGAAGGCAGCTGTGTGTCCCTTCACTCTCAGGGCACAGCGGCTTGTCTTTGGAGGGGGTCCTCTGCAATACTTGATTTTGGCGGGAAACTCCAAAGGCCTCCTCCCTGCACCCATACTTTCCATCCACTGGTCCTGATGGATTTCCGTGTGCATTTTGGAAGGGGATTACGGCCATCTGCGGGCCCTTGAGGCACAAAGGGGAGTCCACGCGCTCCTCCCTTCGCCACTTCAGAGGGATAACACGCACAGAAACATGCGCTACACTTGTACCCTATTCTCGTCTGACCTGAGACCAACTGCCCACTCCAGTGTGAAGTAATTTAAAGATGCCCTTCAACTCAAGGCCAAAATGGGAAACCACATGGAAAATAGAGGGTGAATGATGTGTACAACTTTAAAAAACAAATTAGTATGTACACTCTATTTTCTAGCAAAGTGGTAAAAAAAACAAAAAAAACAATTACATAGTAAGAAAAAAGTGATCAACAAACTATCTAGAAGTACTGAGATTATTTCAAGCACATTTTTTATTCCGTCATCTCTGCTCATGTCACTTCATCGGTCAAATTTCAAGGTCAAACCTATGTATAAACTACATTTACAACAATCAACTAGCAACATTCACCCATTCTCCAACAGCAACAAATCAAGGAAGTTATATTTAACCTGTTAGACCTGCCCCCAACTTCTTTCTAGCTTTCACAAGACCTTCCGCAAATCCAGACACTCGATGTGCCCTGAATTTATGCGAGGTGGAGTTTAAATCACAGCAACACCAACAAACCCCAGTGTGTCCTTGCGTGCAAAAGGAGGCATCAACATGCTACCATCCTTAAGCAATAAAGCAGTCGATACAGAGAGTTTGGTGAGTGTGATCCTATGAAGTAAAACAAAAACAAAACATAATATAATAGACACACAGATTTGAACAAAAATAAGGTGAATAGTCTGTTTTTATGAGATAAATGCATTCAACAAAGCCCCCGATGCTTGTGAATTTGGAACAGCGGTGTCTCCTCATGGCTGCTCAAGCACAAGTGTCTGAGGCCCCGCAATAGTGGGAGATATATGGGTGCAACAGAGATGCATTACTGTGTTGAAAAAATGAACTTAGTACTTGATGACTTGGAAATGCAAAACTAAGACATAAAATGACTTGTTAAGTGATATACTAAGTACAAAACACTGCCACTGGCTTCTTTTACAAAATACTTTGACAGGGAAAGTAGGGGCTTTGAGCTATAGGCATAAATATAACAATATAGAAAACACGGGTATCTAAAGCAAGTAAAATGGTTAGTGATGATCTCAGACATGCATGGATGGACCAAATGAGTCAGAATGTGGAAGTGTAGTGTTGTTGTTCCATCCGTCTCAGAGTGGCAGCATATTCACCTGTCACTGTGAACGGATTCTCAGCGCGGGGCATCTAGAGAATTCCATGAGGGTCGTGTCATTCCCAGCTGTGCCCCGTCTTATGGGAACCTAGTGTGATCATCAGCTGGAGCGCGAATGCCAGAGACTGGGTTTGGATTTGTGGCTCTGCCTCGGCCATGTGTGCGGCCAAGAGATGCACAAGCACTGAGTCATGGAAGACATGGATACACTACATTAAGTTTCCTTGTTACAAACTTTTACGTGGCATTTAAAGTGTATTTTCCAGAAGGAAAACCGATGCACATATGCTTCAAACCAGCCACCATTAATTTAAATGCACTCTCCCTCCCCTGTTACCCTGCTGTTTCTTTATGCTATGCACTGCAACTTTCCTCTGCAATATCTCCACCGAAGCAGCATGACCAGCGGCCTCCTCGGCTTCTTCATTAACCTTCACCACCAACAGTATCTTTGCCCTGGATGGAACTCTTCCTTCTTCACATCTCTGACAGCTCTAGCTACCCGTGTTTTTGGGAACCACCACCAGTCACTGACAGGTATTTATAGACAATTGTCTACTTAAAACCAAAACAAACTAATGCCCTGTCATAGAATTCGATTGTTCTCGATGTTTAGACAGTGATAGCACATTTATCTTTGCCCCTTGTATTGTATTACCTAATGCTGTTTTTAACAAAGTATTCAACTTAAATGTTTGATCAGAGGAAGCGTCAGCTGGACCTGGTGACCCGGGTGTGGCGCTGGACTGGAGCCTCGATAAAACTCTGCCCAGGGTCGTCCGTTCATCACATCTGGGGCTTTGTCTTTTGCCCGCCTCCCCTCGACTCCCCTTAGCCCCAGGAAGACTACACCCTCCGTCGACTCTTACACTCATAAGAGGAGAGGGTTCTCTACTCAAGGAATGTTTTAACTCGGACTACGTGTCTATGGTACATACACAGCCTGAGCACAGTTCTGGCAAACCACCTCTTAAAAGATGTATACAAAACACAATAACTTGAAAGCATGAAATCAGAAAGGATGCCCCAAATGATCAAGTGCCAATGTGCGGTTGGTGCCAGTCCTAAGCCTGAATAAGAAATGTGTGCTCAGTTTTTGTGAAATGCTGGACTCGTGAAGCATTCAATAGTCTTTTGCTTCTGCTCCTTCCTTTATAGGTTCAAGCAGCATACCTCCTTCAGAGTGCTATTTCACATGCTCACTTGCCACACAGCCTTCTCCATATAGTTAGCGCAATTAGCTTTTTTTGACCTTATAAACTTCTTTTCTGCCCCTTAAATGTATATTCTATGTGTATGAAAAAATAGGTCAAACTAATGAAGCCTTAATTCCTGGGCATACACATATCTGCACGGGCACACAAGGGAGTGAAGCAGTTTACGAAAGGCTAAAAACAATATATGACCAGCAGTTAGAATGATGTTTCTCTAGTGTTGGAGGCAACATGAGTGCTGAAATGACAAGGCAAATGAAGCAAACACAGAGAGACATTTGCAGATGGAACAGAGCTCTTGAGAAGGAATGAAATGCAACTGTAACTCCAGGTTTGGGAACAACATTGGACCCTTCAGCAGTTGTTGCAATCCCGCCTTTAAACAATCCCTTAGTAAACGTCTTAGTGTGTCCATCACTCTGCACTTTCAAAAATATAAAAACAAACATTTCCTCGGGACACATTCACAACAGAAGAGCCTGCCTTTATTTATTGCTAAAAAGCTGTGTTTATGTTTATACAGGTTGTGTCTTGTTAGTACATTTCCACCCGACACTGACACCGCATCACTGAGAGGTACGGGGCCGGGGTCACCGCATGGTCACAACAATACAGGAAGTGTCTCATTGTCCCCCTGTCACATGATGTATTGGGGTGGGGGTATAATTTGACTGGCCTTTGTCTTGCCTTATCGTCCTCACTGCACAAACCTCCGACGAACGGCTCGGGTTGGTCTGAGGAGGGGGCGCGCGGTGGGGCCCCCCAGCCACGGGACGTTTTAAAGAAGCACTGAGGCGACAAATAGTAAGGGAGGCCCGGAGGAAGCTTCTCTTGCAGGGGTACAGCACTGCCCTACACTGGCCTGTGTGGGACAGGGAGAGCATGCAGTACTTTTGTGGCACTTTACCAAAACAACATGTTAATCGCCCAGCTGCTCTTTTTCCAAACGGATTTACTGTGCGCTGTAAATGTGGCAGAGGTGAGGGAAACAGCGTACATGTTTATGTGGGGCTTGAAACAGGTGCTGAATTTAGTGTGGAGATTTTATCCAACCTTTCCAGTTTGACATAAGCTCTTGTAAGCTTTCCCTCCTTTGTGCCGAGTGGGAAGGGAGATATTCTGTTTTCTATAATGTTTTTGGTATGTGTGGGACAAAGTGCAAAGTACAAAGCGATGTACTGTATTTAAAGTTCAGTTCAGTAACTACAGTATATTGTCAGTACTATCATATAACATTAATGAATCAGAAACTTGCAATATTAAACATGGGCAGACACAATAAGCAAGATAACAAACACCAACATAGTCACACACCAGTGTCACAGAGATGGGAGTATGGTGGCTAAACTACTATATTTTATATCAGTTTGTTACACTCTGTAACACATTGTTTGGATAACAAACTTATTGCAATATTTTAATTAACAGCACATTTAAAGGCACACTGTGTAAAATGTTGGACTATACTGTTGCCAGTAATACAAAACATGCTCCTCATGACCAGCTGGGCACAGAAAATGTGATTTTTGCAGTGTGTAATCAAAGAATGGATTTGAATAGATTTAAATCTCATATTTGGCTGCCTTTGGTCGACATCTCCATGGAGATGAGCTGGAGACGTCCCCGTTCCCAGTAAAGTTTGGATGGGAGACCATTTGGGAACACTAGGAAGCCTGGCGAATGTAGTTAGTGAGTGAGTGGTTGGTGGTGATCGAAGGGGCCAACGGTACAGACTGGTTGCCTCGCTTCCGTCTACACCAGGGCAGCTGTGGCTACAATAGTAGCTTACAACCACCGAGTATGGAGTGAATGAATAGTGTAAAGCGTCTTTGAGTGTCCAGAAAAGCGCTATATAAAACCGATGCATTATTATTATTATTATTAGGCCCGAGAGCCTGACAGGGTCCGGGCCTGTTGTTATTGTACAGACAGTGCGCGGAGCGCACTGACGAAAGACGTGCGCGTAGCGCACGTCCCTAAAAGAGCGCGCAGCGCTCAAGAAACAGAGCGCGGAGCGCTCCCCATGCATTACACAGTAATACAGACACTCCCGGCACCCCGACCTGTCCGGTGATATAAGCGTGTGCCGCGAAAGCGGCACATTTGTTGCTGCTCGAAGAAAAAAAGGTGAAAACCACAGGCAAGGCGCAACATGGACAAGAAAGCAGTCGATGACGAGCGCAACGCGCTCGTCATCGACCATGGCCACTCACCAGCACTCAAAACACTGTTAGAGTGACTCAGGGCATCGAGGCCTATCCGATAATATAGGTCTTTGCCGCGAAAGCGGCATATTTGCTTCTGCTCGCACAAAAATACGAAAAAAAAAATCCATTGGGAAATATTGAGAAAGAAGAGGTAAAAGAGGAGCGCAACGCGCTCGTATTTGACAATAAACCCCACGGTTGGATTACTGGACGTGAGACCTTTCCGAATATATAAATATGCGCCGCCGAAGGCGGCGCTATATTGTTATTGTACGGGTTTTTCTTATTATTAGGCCCGAGAGCCTGACAGGGTCCGGGCCTGTTGTTATTCTACAAGCAGTGCGCGGAGCGCACTGACGAAAGACGTGCGCGTAGCGCACGTCCCTAAAAGAGCGCGGAGCGCTCAAGAAACAGAGCGCGGAGCGCTCCCCATGCATTACACAGTAACAACGACACTCCCGGCACCCCGACCTGTCCGGTGATATAAGCGTGTGCCGCGAAAGCGGCACATTTGTTGCTGCTCGAAGAAAAAAAGGTGAAAACCACAGGCAAGGCGCAACATGGACAAGAAAGCAGTCGATGACGAGCGCAACGCGCTCGTCATCGACCATGGCCACTCACCAGCACTCAAAACACTGTTAGAGTGACTCAGGGCATCGAGGCCTATCCGATAATATAGGTCTTTGCCGCGAAAGCGGCATATTTGCTTCTGCTCGCACAAAAATACGAAAAAAAAAATCCATTGGGAAATATTGAGAAAGAAGAGGTAAAAGAGGAGCGCAACGCGCTCGTATTTGACAATAAACCCCACGGTTGGATTACTGGACGTGAGACCTTTCCGAATATATAAATATGCGCCGCCGAAGGCGGCGCTATATTGTTATTGTACGGGTTTTTCTTATTATTATTATTATTTTTCCTCTCCCCCTAAAAAGCCAGTTTCGGCAACTTCCCACTGATGAAAAGTCCTGAATTTTTGCCCAAAATTCAATTAGGTGAAAAAAAAAACTTCACATCTCCAAAATGTAAAAATTCAAAAAAATGGCGCGTCAGCGCCCCCTGGAAAAACCACGTTAACATTGCGCCCTATGGCCAGACCCCTCAAAATCCCGAAATCCCCGAAAATTTTAGTTCGTCGTAGACGAACAAAATTCGGCACAGTGATTGGTCACGTGAAGCCAAACAAAAAAAGATATTATGCGGTTGCTAGGCAACCATCAGGAGGGCGGCCATATTGGCCAGAAGAGCGATCTGGCGCCGAGGGCGCCATTTCGTGCCCTCGCATTTGAACGAACTCGTCCTAGGCCGTTGATCGCAGCGACTCCCCGTTCGCTCCAGATCATCTACACAAGTGGGACATCAAAAGTTATTAAAAACTTTCTAATAGGATTAACGGTGTTGTCATGGCAACGCCATGAATTCGGCGTCCATTTTTAGCGCTCGCCGCCACGTTCAAACAGTCATAACTCCCACATACTGTGGCCGATTTGAGCGAAACTTGAATCGTTGGTCGAGTCGTCGACCCCGGATGTTGTGATATAGGAAATTTGAAAATGGGCGCGATAGCGCCCCCTGCAGAGCACCAAATAAAAATGAATGAGGAAAATTTTTTAACTTTGTCGTAGACAAAAGAAATTTGGCACAGACATCCGTCACGTGAACCCGAACAAAAAAGTCATTGAGGCCACGCCCCTTTCCCAACCGTGTTGCCATGGCAACGACCCGATGTCAACTTTGGCGCAGCCAAA
The DNA here is from genome assembly GCA_007210695.1 of Neogobius melanostomus. Classification (NCBI taxonomy): domain Eukaryota; kingdom Metazoa; phylum Chordata; class Actinopteri; order Gobiiformes; family Gobiidae; genus Neogobius; species Neogobius melanostomus. The sequence continues at coordinate 248,376 of VHKM01000606.1, forward strand.
CCAAAATTGGTACACGCGTGCGTCATGACAGTCCGAACAAAAAAGTACATTACATGGTTGCTAGGCAACCAACAGGAGGTCGGCCATTTTGGGAAAAATGTAGTAATCTGGCGCCGAAGGCGCCATTTCATGCTCTCCCATTTGAACGAACTCGTCCTAGGGCGTTGAACGCAGCGACTCCCCGTTCGCTCCAGATCATCTACACAAGTGGGACATTAAAAGTTATTAAAAACTTTCTAATAGGATTAACGGTGTTGTCATGGCAACGCCATGAATTCGGCGTCCGTTTTCAGGACTCGCCGCCGTGTTTAAAGACTCATAACTCGCACAAACTGAAGCCGATTTGAGCGTAACTTCAATCGTTGGTCGAGTCGTCAACTCCGGATGTTGTGATTTAGGACATTTGAAAATGGGCGCGATAGCGCCCCCTGCAGAGCACCAAATAAAAATGAATGAAGAATAAGATCAAACTTTGTCGTAGACAAAAGAAATTTGGCACAGACGTGCGTCACGTGATCCCGATAAAAAAAGTCAATCATGGCCACGCCTCTTTTCCTATCGTGTTGCCATGGCAACCACCCGGTGTCAACTTTGGCGCAGCCAAACCAAAATTGGTACACACGTGCGTCATGACTGTCCGAATAAAAAAGTACATTACATGGTTGCTAGGCAACCAACAGGAGGTCGGCCATTTTGGGAAAAATCCAGTGATCTGGCGCCGAAGGCGCCATTTCTTGCCTTTGCTCTTTTATAATCTCGACCTAGTGTGGCAGGTAGGGCGCGGTAGCGCCTCCCGGTTATTGGGGCGGCGTGCGGCCACCGGCGTCAACCGGCCAAACGAGACCCTCGAGGGCCTCTAAATGCCGCTTGCGGCTTTAATTATTATTATTTTTCCTCTCCCCCTAAAAAGCCAGTTTCGGCAACTTCCCACTGATGAAAAGTCCTGAATTTTTGCCCAAAATTCAATTAGGTGAAAAAAAAAAACTTCACATCTCCAAAATGTAAAAATTCAAAAAAATGGCGCGTCAGCGCCCCCTGGAAAAACCACGTTAACATTGCGCCCTATGGCCAGACCCCTCAAAATCCCGAAATCCCCGAAAATTTTAGTTCGTCGTAGACGAACAAAATTCGGCACAGTGATTGGTCACGTGAAGCCAAACAAAAAAAGATATTATGCGGTTGCTAGGCAACCATCAGGAGGGCGGCCATATTGGCCAGAAGAGCGATCTGGCGCCGAGGGCGCCATTTCGTGCCCTCGCATTTGAACGAACTCGTCCTAGGCCGTTGATCGCAGCGACTCCCCGTTCGCTCCAGATCATCTACACAAGTGGGACATCAAAAGTTATTAAAAACTTTCTAATAGGATTAACGGTGTTGTCATGGCAACGCCATGAATTCGGCGTCCATTTTTAGCGCTCGCCGCCGCGTTCAAACAGTCATAACTCCCACATACTGTGGCCGATTTGAGCGAAACTTGAATCGTTGGTCGAGTCGTCGACCCCGGATGTTGTGATATAGGAAATTTCAAAATGGGCGCGATAGCGCCCCCTGCAGAGCACCAAATAAAAATGAATGAAGAATAAGATCAAACTTTGTCGTAGACAAAAGAAATTTGGCACAGACGTGCGTCACGTGATCCCGATAAAAAAGTCAATCATGGCCACGCCTCTTTTCCTATCGTGTTGCCATGGCAACGACCCGATGTCAACTTTGGCGCAGCCAAACCAAAATTGGTACACACGTGCGTCATGACTGTCCGAATAAAAAAGTACATTACATGGTTGCTAGGCAACCAACAGGAGGTCGGCCATTTTGGGAAAAATGTAGTAATCTGGCGCCGAAGGCGCCATTTCATGCTCTCCCATTTGAACGAACTCGTCCTAGGGCGTTGAACGCAGCGACTCCCCGTTCGCTCCAGATCATCTACACAAGTGGGACATTAAAAGTTATTAAAAACTTTCTAATAGGATTAACGGTGTTGTCATGGCAACGCCATGAATTCGGCGTCCGTTTTCAGGACTCGCCGCCGTGTTTAAAGACTCATAACTCGCACAAACTGAAGCCGATTTGAGCGTAACTTGAATCGTTGGTCGAGTCGTCAACTCCGGATGTTGTGATTTAGGACATTTCAAAATGGGCGCGATAGTGCCCCCTGCAGAGCACCAAATAAAAATGAATGAAGAATAAGATCAAACTTTGTCGTAGACAAAAGAAATTTTGCACAGACGTGCGTCACGTGATCCCGATAAAAAAGTCAATCATGGCCACGCCTCTTTCCTATCGTGTTGCCATGGCAACCACCCGGTGTCAACTTTGGCGCAGCCAAACCAAAATTGGTACACGCGTGCGTCATGACTGTCCGAATAAAAAAGTACATTACATGGTTGCTAGGCAACCAACAGGAGGTCGGCCATTTTGGGAAAAATCCAGTGATCTGGCGCCAAAGGCGCCATTTCTTGCCTTTGCTCTTTTATAATCTCGACCTAGTGTGGCAGGTAGGGCGCGGTAGCGCCTCCCGGTTATTGGGGCGGCGTGCGGCCACCGGCGTCAACCGGCCAAACGAGACCCTCGAGGGCCTCTAAATGCCGCTTGCGCTTTAATTATTATTAAAGTTACAGTCAGTGTTAAGGAGAGGTGAGGCGCTCACAGCACACACACGTTTGTTCGTTGTTTTGTTGTTGTTGCATTTTTCAACAATAAAAATATGTGTAATGGAACAAATACTTGTATCTTATTCTATTTATTGGATAAAATGTCACGCATTGTGTAACCTATATATAAATGCATGCAGTGTATACGTATATACACAGTGCCTTGCGAAAGTACTAATACACCTTGAACTTTTGCACATTTTACGTAAAGATTTTATTTTGAATTTTTTACTGAAAGTTCACACACAAGTAACAGACAACTGTGAAGTGAAAGCAAAATGATATATGATTCTGTTATTTTCAAAAAATAGAAAAGTGAAAAATGGGACATTCATAAGTATTCATACAGTATTTTTCTGAGTGCATTAAATTGCCTTTATAACATTCCTAATGACTGCAGAATGTTCACACCTTGCCCTAACCATTAAATAGAGGCCACCTGTGTGTAATCTACTCTCAGTATAATTCCAGCTGTTCTGTGAGGGCCTCAGAGCTATGGTCGGAGTGTATTGGTCACTAAACAACATCATGAAGGCCAAGGAGCACACCAGAGAGGTCAGGGATAAAGCTGTGGAGAAGTTTAAAGCAGCGTTAAGTTATACAAAGATTTCCCAAGATTTGAACATCTCACGGAGCACTGTTCAATCCATCATTCGGAAATGGAAAGAGTATAGCACCACTGCGAACTTACCAAGACACGGCTGTCCACCTAAACTAACAGACCGAACAAGGAGAGCACTGGTCAGAAATGCAACCAAGTGCCCCAAGATAACTCTGGAGGAGCTGCGACGTACTGCCGCTGAGCTGGGGGAATCTGTACATGGGACAACTATAAGTCGTACTCTACACAAATCTGGCCTTCATGGACGAGTGGCAAGAAGAAAGCCATTATTGAAAGGAGGCCATAACAAATCCTGTTTGAAGTTTCCTAGAAGTCATATGGAGGACACAGCTACCATGTGGAAGAAGGTGCTTTGGTCAGATGAGACAAAAATGGAACTTTTTGGCCCAAATGCAAAACGTTATGTATGGCGCAAACCTAACACTGCTCATCGTCCTGAGTGCACCATCCCCAGTGTCAAATATGGTGGGAGGAGCATCATGCTATGGGGCGGCTTTTCCTCAGAGGGGACTGGGAAGATTGTAAGAATAGTTGGGAAGATGGATGGAGCCAAATACAGAGACATTTTGGAGGAAAACCTGCTGGAGTCAGCAAGAGAATTGAGGCTGGGGCGGAGATTCACCTTCCAGCAGGACAATGACCCTAAACACAAAGCTAAATCTACAATGGAATGGTTTAAAAACAAACATATTAATGTGTTAGAATGGCCCAGTCAAAGTCCTGACCTAAATCCTATTGAAAATCTGTGGAAAGACCTGAAAACTGCTGTTCACAAACGCTCTCCTTCCAATTTGTAGAGCTTGAGTTGTTTTGTAAAGAGGAATGGGCTAAAATGTCAGTCTCTAGATGTGCAAACCTTGTAGTCATACCCCAGAAGACTTGCTGCTGTTATTGCAGCAAAAGGGGGTTCCACAAAGTATTAAGTCATGCTGTATGAATACTTATGCACGCCCCACTTTTCCCTTTTCTATTCTTTGAAAAATAACAGAATCATGTATCATTTGCTTTCACTTCACAGTAAAAAAAATTCTAAATAAAATCTTTATGTTTAGGGTTGTAAACATGACAAAATGTGCAAAGGTTCAAGGTGTATTAGTACTTTCGCAAGGCACTATATATAAAAAAAGCCGTGTCAAACAGGAGTTGGAAAAATAATACATTGAATTTTGAGGCTAAAATGGAACTAAATTAGGAAGAATAATAACAGAAGTTTTCATTTGTTTGAGTTTTAGGCTTTTAGCAAAGAAAACTACTATGATTACTATGATACATTGTCCTCTCATGGCCAGCGACTGTGTGGCACCTCAGCTCCACTCTCCCTTCACACTCCTCTCTTAATAGAAATATATGACTTCCTGAAGGCTGAAAACTGGAGGCAGAGAAGGACAAGAGATTCCAACCTCTGGGTGTTTTTATTTTCCCTGTGTCCTAGTCTAAACAGCCCCAGGGGCCCTAACCCGGCTTAAATCTCTCTCTCTTTCTCTCACCGTGGCGTTCTGTTTGTTCTCAGTCTTCAGCCATTTAATTTATGGACACTTGAGGTGAGTTATGTCTGAGAAACGCTAACCAGAGTATAAACCTGTTAGTCTCAGAGTCCCAAGGTTAAGGTAAGATGTGTGAAATTAGAAAACTACAACTAATAAAAAGAAAGAAAACTTGCAATGGATAAGGTTGAACGTTTCTTTTTTTGTATTTGAACAAACATAAAATAGAAACTTTACACAATACTGAATGTTCACAGTTTAAATCCATTATAAAAATCTTATTCACATATTTACATTCATAATACAATAATAACAATATGGCAGTATAGGCTTTGAAGACATTGCAGCTGACATTTGGTTTGAACCCCTCGCCTGCAGACAGAGTGCATTTATCACATGAATCAATTACACAGCAAATTAAAATGCATTTTACACATACTTTGCTCAGTCCAGTGCTATTGGCTTAATACAGCAATATCAATAAAACTTTCATAGAGTAACTTTGGCAACACTGAACTCCAATCTCTTTAACATTTCTCTTTTGAATACAATAAAATGATACAAAATGTAAATTATACCGTATGAATTTTGATCCGGTTCTATCAATGTCCACCCATAAGAAAGATCTTTAGATACAATATAAATATAAATACTCAATGTCTCCACTATGCTACATATATTTATTTATTTTTTATTTTTTTGGTTTTCAGTGCTTGCAGCATTCTGGATAATTCACCTCTTAAGTCAGTGCAATTTTCTCCCTTTAAGGACCTTTATAATCTCTGCTAACTTCAGATTGAAACCAACACCAGTCTTGTGCAGCCAATTTAAAACTCTTGCTTTCAAACGCTATAACGCCCTGGTGGCATTATGTCAAGACTTCCAGAGGTTGATAGCGGCTTTTTTTTGTTTTGTCTCATCTTAAGCACAGCCCGCAGCTCTTCTGACTGTACCAACCCTGACGGCCCTGTCCTCTGGTGTCCGTGCTTTCGGGGACAACATCGCCCATCTAGCTTACACCGCATCCTTGTGATGGGATAGGGCTTTGCTGAGGCCTTGTTGTTAAGAAAGGGCCACTTCTGTTTTGGGACACACGACTTTCCTCCCTACGCCTCTCAGTCTATAGGTAGCTCGCATGGAATTTCCTGAGCAGCTTTGGCCTTGAGGTACGCCTCCTGGAAGTCCTTGTATCTTGGGGCACATCCCAGCCAGGCCTCCCCGAAATGCACCCTCCCGGTGAACAGGAAACTCCCCGGTCCGGGTTTAACGCCGCACTGGAGTAAAGTCCGGATCTCGCCTCGGCTGGTGAGGCGACTGTTGGCTGTGAAGAGGGCGTACTTTTGGCGAAAAACTCTGGTGGCGCTGACTTTGATCACAGCCGCTCTTAAAGTCTCATCGTCTTCAACAGAGCGGATGTTTCCACGCACAACTGCAGGGGGAAAGAGAATACCAAGTTAGACACACTGTATGATCACACGTTTAGCATATTTCAAGTCATCTTTTCATACATTGAGATTATAACAGATTAAAGACACATCGAAAGACATGATTGTTGATGTGGACTATACTATTTCATGTTCCATATCTGACCCTGAGTTTCAGACACTTTACAATGCCTCTTACGAGAAACCAACTCAAGCTACTAAAAGCTGTTTTCAAAGGTCCAACTAATCCTAACTTTTGATACAAGCGAAACCTTCCACCACTCCCCATTACAACTCAATCAGATTAGTCAACCTTTCCTCTTTTAAAGGGGAAGGGGTGCGTGGTTGGATTAGGCCACTACAGTGCCTTCTCTGGGGGTTGCCTAAAGGTTACGGGGGTGTGTATAGATGTTATTTTCACCTTTGCACTTTTGAGACGAGAGGATTTGGAGGCGCCGGTTTTAGCACAAGCGATTTGTAGTCCCTAATTTGATATTATGCCTTTTGATTGGTGTTTTTTTTTTTTTGTTGAGATACGGTAATCCTTTTAGCACTGACGGAGATCTGCTGAATCTAACTGTGACATTTCAGGTAACTTACCGAAGTCGCTGGTGCACACTGCCATGAGGACCTCTGTATTGTTGCACGGTCTGCACGCATCTGTCAAGAAAAAAGAAAAAAGGGAAGAAATGTCCGTTAGACATCTTGTACAACATTCAAAGAAACACCTATATGTTAATGCTACTGCTAAGCCTCTGCTAATTGCCCGTCCAAGATCAATGTAAAGGAATCTCGAAGACTGTTGAATACAGGAGGGACCAACCACTGAGCCGCAAATTGCAGCTGCTACTTTTTCCATTTTAAATTTTACAGTTGGGAGTGGTGGAGTTTTGAGGTGCGAGATCCTTCCTGGGCACACAATTCATGTGAATGCCCCCCCTCTTGCTCCCCTGTCCCAATGCCTTCCCGGGTGTCTACAGTCACACCTCATCAAAGCTTAGGGGAAGGGGAGGCCACTTCAAAAGAATTCGCCACAAAAACCACTTCTGAGAAAGTTTTTTCCCCCCTTAATGTATCGAAAGCCTGACAAATTATCTGAAGGAAATATTTGAAATGGTAATCAATCTGAAGCCATGTATTTACATTTAAAGTTGTGTGGCATTTTTAAAAGTTCATCTCCGTCTGAGGCCCCTTGGTTGCCCCTCAACTTTGATGAACGAGAGTCCTTCCTCCTTAGCCTTAATAAGTGTGTGTGGGAGCGAGAGGGGTGGACCGAAGGGGTGCACTCCTCCAGACCAGTCTCCACCGCTCCAACAAAAGATCGGCGCATCTCAGCTGGGCATAGGCCTACCCCCCCTGGTTGTCTAGGAGACGGCAGTAATCCCAGAAAGCTCATTGAAAAGACCTCGGGACACTGGAGTGAAAGCGCACCCCCACATACTGTGTCTTTGTGGGACCCCCCCCCCCTCCTCCTCCCTTTCCCTTCACTCTGGCTGAAGCCTCCTTTGAATCCCAAGCAGCCATTCCTCGGGCCACAGGCTGTGGTGGCGGAGAAGTTTGGCCACATCCTCTCGTGCACGCAGTGCTGCTATGAATTACGGTATGAATCATCTACAGAGGGGATTTCTGCCTTTGAAAAAAAACGCAGTGGTTTGGCTTTCAGGAGGTACAAAGAGGGTAACCTCAACATGCCCTCGTGTTTGAAGGTTTTCAAGCAAGATATATAAAAAAGAATGGGGCGGTATGTGGATGATACATCTCGTAGCTATTTTGACCTATGTGGTATGACAGACACAATCTTAGCCAAGTTTAGCCAGACCTGTAACTGGAAAAAGACTGAACTGGCTTGTGGTTGGCTTCGGTATTTGGATGACGCAACTGTTTAAAAATGGAATGATGAATAAAACAAATCTTAAGAAGAAAGACTGGAGTTTGGTCTTTCTAATGCACAAAGTTAGAGTAAGAGTAACTGACTCATGAACGAAAAACAAGTCTCTGTAGCTTAGTTACAGACTCATGGATGTAATCTGCACTTGCACTGTGTGGTGTGTCCACATACTACCACTTTATCACTTAATCACTTTATATCACTTAATATCACTTTATACGCCTACACATCTGTAAATACAAACCCGCTGTTGTTCAATGTCAAATTGTTGTTGTCTTACCAAATGTCACTTTTATTTTATCTTATTTAATATTTTTATGCATGCCCCTATAGCCTTATAACGTTTTTATCTTATTTTTATCTTAACCATGGCAATAAAACCTATTGTGATTCTGAAAATGGCCGCCGTGTGACACTCACCCTCACTGCTCACGGAGTTGGAGTCCATTGACAGCTGTGCGCTCCAGTCTCCCCTCAGCTCGTATCTAAAAGACGCGATCCTCCTGCTGATGTCCTGGTGCGGAGTCGCTTGCAGGAAGAGTGCCACCTTCTCCCCCGGCAGCCGGCTGAAGCACTTGACCCGAGGCGGGGCAGAGGTACCCAGTCTGTCCCCCACCAGTAGCTCCAACACCCCGTCCCGCTCCAGGTACAGCTGCGCCCCGTGGAACTGCTCCGAGGGCTTGACACAGGCCGTGATGAGGCCCGAGCTGCTGCCCCCGGGTCCCACCGCCACATAGGGCAGACGCGGGGACAGGGTCAGGCGCAGGGCCCCTTTAGGATACAGCCAGTCCAGGGTACCCTCGGAGCAGTGCAGGGAGATCTGCTCCACGCTGCCCTGCTGCTGGGACAACCCACTGCGGAGAGGAAAGAGGAGCAGATGTAAGACATTTGCAACTAGATTTACAATTAAAGGATAGTAAACACTAAAGGGTATATGAAAGTCTATCAGAAATTTACTACAAAGGTTTGACACAAATGGCGCCGCCTACTGGTGATTCTGCAAAGCAAGTCTCTACAACTCGGCTTTTATTTTAATTGAAAATCCGTTCATCGTGCAACAGTTTGACGCGTGCAGATTGAGCTCCTCTAACAGGGCACTTTGGCACAGTGCACAGGCGTGGACTCGGCTGTCTCCGGCCTGTCTGGACAGTCCATGCCTCCTGCAGACAAACGCTGCAGGGGCCAAAACACCGTAAAGCTCCCCGAAACATTTTAATTGCGCCCTAAAGGCAAGTCCAAACATGTTGCACTCTGACAAGCATCGCCCCTTTTTCTAGGAGCCATGGGGTCAAACAAACAGATAAGCGACATTTATTCAATACATTACGCGCATTACAAAATCTTATCAAAATGCAGAGAAATCAGAAATGAATACTTGCCTGCCCCTCCAACTGCACTGGTCCTCGGAGTAGTACGACACAACTACGTCTAAACAGATACAAAATATAATCCAAAATGCGTAAATCCAAGCGCCGCCGTACGCAGGCATCTTCAATGGACGACGGTGCGAAGTGAAGGAATGCGAAGATGGATAATCCCCCCCAAAAGCTCTCTCGCTCAGGGACAAAAAAAAAAAAAGAAAGAAAAGAAAATGCTATGAAGCCGCTCTAGCGCTGATAAAATCCATACTCGTGCGTATCCTCTTACCCGCTGTGTTAGATAAGAGAATAGCTCATTCCACTATCAACCACCGTCTCTCAACTCTCTCGGCTGATGTGCGTCAAGACCACGGAGCGCACCGAAGTTATCCCCCAACATCAAAACTTAAGCAGCCAATCAGAGCGCCCCACTGGAAACTTTAAACCACTCTCTCTGCGCAGGGGGAGCGAGGTCAGAGCAGCGGAAGGGGGGGCCAGCGTGCAAAATTACTGCATTGTCTTTAGAACTGTGTCTGTTATGGTTGAAGTCTAGTCTATAAATAGTTCAGATAGAATAGGTTACGTTGCACGTGCCAGAGATAAGGTAAGATCTGATTTTAAGTTGCAAATGAAGAGGGAGACACAAACAATAGTATAAAAATGCCACACCAAAAAAAAAAAAAAAACATTACTTCAATTATTATATTGTCAACAATGAGTGTAAAGTAATGCATACTTGAACATGAATATCAGTATCAGCTTAATTAAAATGTAAAAGTCATGCATTTCTACTCTTTATGAATGATTTATAAATGCTTTGTAAAACAAGTGTTTCGGTGTTATTGAATATGAATGACCCTGCGCCCTTCATTCCATAATTGCTGTGTTTGTGAGTGAACAGAATAAACATTTGATGAGCGATGATCTCCCTGGATCAGTCTAACCTGTTGTTGTTGTGTCTCGTGGTGATGAAGGTGCAGAATGTGTCCCCTCTGACTCTGTCGCCCTTTGCCCTTTACCCTGCTGGGCTTCTCTTTTATGTGCTGGTATTTATAACCAAATCAAATATTCTTTTGTGCAATAGCCGTCATCCATCTCTGCGAGTCAGTGGTTCTGAGCGGGCTACATGCGCGCGCTTGTGCTGGGACGTCCCGGGACCTCTGATGGAGTTATGACAAGGCTTCAGAGCAGCACAAAGGCACATGTGCAGAAATCCAGCTGCTTTATTGTGTTGGCTGGACCAGGCTTTGTTATGTGCACAGCCACAGAAATCAGTGAACTTTAAAGAGGGTAGACTGACAGCAGGGAAACCCACTGAGAGAAATATGAATACATTAGTGACTGGAGCATGTTAGTTATGGCCTTTAAAAGTAACCACGTGTCGTGACAAGCCTTGAGCTAAAGCAGACATAATATACGCAACATGACATTTGGTAAATGTACAAATAGTTTGAGGACATTTGAGGACTCCAGTCCAGTACCCAATATGTAAGCTTCAGAAAATAATGGAACATACAGTGCCTTGCGAAAGTACTAATACACCTTGAACTTTTGCACATTTCATGTTTACAACCCTAAACGTAAAGATTTTATTTTGAATTTTTTACTGAAAGTTCACACAGAAGTAACAGACAACTGTGAAGTGAAAACAAAATGATACATGATTCTGTTATTTTACAAAAAATAGAAAAGTGAAAAGTGGGGCGTGCATAAGTATTCATACAGCATTTTCTGATACCTTCATATCATTCCTAATGACTGCAGAATGTTCACACCTTGCCCTAACCATTAAATAGAGGCCACGTGTGTAATCTACTCTCAGTATAATTCCAGCTGTTCTGTGAGGGCCTCAGAGCTATGGTCAGAGTGTATTGGTCACTAAACAACATCATGAAGGCCAAGGAGCACACCAGAGAGGTCAGGGATAAAGCTGTGGAGAAGTTTAAAGCAGCGTTAAGTTATACAAAGATTTCCCAAGATTTGAACATCTCACGGAGCACTGTTCAATCCATCATTCGGAAATGGAAAGAGTATAGCACCACTGCGAACTTACCAAGACACAGCCGTCCACCTAAACTAACAGACCGAACAAAGAGAGCACTGGTCAGAAATGCAACCAAGTGCCCCAAGATAACTCTGGAGGAGCTGCGACGTACTGCCGCTGAGCTGGGGGAATCTGTACATGGGACAACTATAAGTCGTACTCTACACAAATCTGGCCTTCATGGATGAGTGGCAAGAAGAAAGCCATTATTGAAAGGAGGCCATAAGAAATCCTGTTTGAAGTTTGCTAGAAGTCATATGGAGGACACAGCTACCATGTGGAAGAAGGTGCTTTGGTCAGATGAGACAAAAATTGAACTTTTTGGCCCAAATGCAAAACGTTATGTATGACACAAACCTAACACTGCTCATCGTCCTGAGTGCACCATCCCCAGTGTCAAATATGGTGGGGGAGCATCATGCTATGGGGCGGCTTTTCCTCAGCGGGGACTGGGAAGATTGTAAGAATAATTGGGAAGATGGATGGAGCCAAATACAGGGACATTTTGGAGGAAAACCTGCTGGAGTCAGCAAGAGAATTGAAGCTGGGGAGGAGATTCACCTTCCAGAAGGACAATGACCCTAAACACAAAGCTAAATCTACAATGGAATGGTTTAAAAACAAACATATTAATGTGTTAGAATGGCCCAGTCAAAGTCCTGACCTAAATCCTATTGAAAATCTGTGGAAAGACCTGAAAACTGCTGTTCACAAACACTCTCCTACTAATTTGACAGAGCTTGAGTTGTTTTGTAAAGAGGAATGGGCTAAAATGTCAGTCTCTAGATGTGCAAACCTTGTAGAGTCATACCCCAGAAGACTTGCTGCTGTTATTGCAGCAAAAGGGGGTTCCACAAAGTATTAAGTCATGCTGTATTCATACTTATGCACTCCCCACTTTTCGGTTTTCTATTTTTGGAAAAATAGCAGAATCATGTATCATTTTGTTTTCACTTCACAGTTGTCTGTTACTTGTGTGTGAACTTTCAGTAAAAAAATCAAAATAAAATCTTTATGTTTAGGGTTGTAAACATGACAAAATGTGCAAAAGTTCAAAGTGTATTAGTACTTTCGCAAGGCACTGTACTATTATTCCATTAAATCAATTCCATCACAGTAATTTATACAATTTCCCCTACGAGTGTCATATAGGACAAAAACCCTGGATGAAATGCAGATGAAATGCAGACTTCAGGCATGAACTACAATGTTTTTAAATGTTAAATGCAGTAAAATCCAATGAGGGTCAATAAGCGTACGCTGACATGATATACAACCCAGTGCTACAGTATATTCTTTAATATTAATCATATCGTCAATATTGAAAAAATCGACTTCTGTCCTTCTGACCCTGAATGTTCCATCAACCTTGGACCAACATATCTGTGTCATGAACTCCCATTAAATCAAATCCAGACATTATAAATACCACAGTGTGTGTACCAGAGCTGCAATCCAACATTAGTCTCGATTCGAGTGTGTGAAATCCCAAACCTGCTGTTCCCCTTCCTCATCCGAACAATGCCATCTTTGACTGTAACGAAACTCAGTCTGTTTGTCCTCTTACTGTAACCACTCATGCAGTTTCTCTCCCACAGTTCAGCCCGGGACCCCTCTGTCACAGTCCCACTAATAAGAGCGTCTTCAAACAGGACCTACAAGAGTTTGCATGTGTCTGTGAGTGCTCTGTGTATTTACCCTGCAGACTGTATCCTTTTACGCGTGTATGCTCAGTGCAGACATGGTGTAGTGACGGTGTGGTGCTACCACTGTTTTATGGGACCTTGACATTCTCTCAGGCTCATGGTGAAGCTGTGCTCCGGCACAAAGGAGTCCTTCACAAGTTTGTTAACTCATTTATAAATCATTCCATGCAATTCTATTTCAACAGGATGTAGCTGTATTTAGATCATTTTATGGGACATTATGCCCAAATGAATGTTCAGGTCAAGGAATACTATATTTCACATGATAATTATATCAATAAACGACAAAAGTGATTTGTTTTGAAGTGCCAAACTATTTTAAGATGTAACGCATGTATGTTAGGGCTCACAGAAAGCATGCTGAATGTATGGTGTCAGTTATTATTAAAAAGCACAACTGCTTCTCAATCTCAAATAGATTACTTAAATGTATATTTGAAAAGAATTTTCCCAAATGTAACAATCTCATATACAATCATTTCGTTGTACAGTTCATGTATAATGACAAATAAAGCTGAATCACACACAAATCTTCATCCACCAGACTGTCAATAAGCAGAGCACTCTCCCTCCCTCTGCCTCTACTTGCATTCACAAACTGTGTCCACCCCTGCCAAAAGACACAAGATTTCTGTTTGCAACAAGGGTTTAAGAGGAACAATATTTAAATTCTCTGTATTGACGGGAATGAATTCACAATAAAGCTAACTTAATTTATAAATATCTGCTACTGGAACGTCGGGTTGCATGGGCGAGGGTATCTGATGATGCAAGACCTGAAACACCCACTGAAACCAGGATAAATCACTGATGATGCATCCCAACACATCCTTAGACTGTATTGTGCACATCACAATTTTACATATATTGTGTAGATGGTGTGTAATTTACATTTAGTTCTTATTTTAAACATGTTCGGTGAATCCAAAGACACACACCTTCTAAAGTGCTGCTAATGAGGTGAAATATTTGACCTGAGATGCCCCTTGGAACCAGGTGTCTCTCACTGAGAAGTCGGGATGCCTGTGTTCCCAGACCTCTCAGCAGCTTCTCATGGCACCTGACTGTTAATCCAGATGATCTGACATGGCCATGCACTGTTTGTTTGCCTGCACCAGATAGATATCTGCTGGTAATGAGATCTAAGACCTCGTCAGGAGACTCTCTCGTAATCTGACGGGGCATGTTTCCGGATCAGAGAAATCTGTCCCTCCCTTCACAGAATAGTGCTGTGTTCACTGTTCTGCCAGGTCAGGGAGAGAAAGCATGGGAAACTGTTGCGGAAAATTAGACCTTGCTGATTTAAGTCAAAACAGTCCAAATGACCAAAAATAAATAAACTAATCAAAATACAAAGGCTTCAGTTTATAAAGGGATTAAATGAAGCATGCAAATAAGGATAATCATTGAAATCAAACAAATTGGCAATTACGTATCTGCTCATTATCAAGGACATCTGATTCAGTCAGACCAAACAACACTAGGGGAAAATCGGTTTTCAGCGATAAAGATACCAGTAACAAAATCTATTGGTGTACCTCAGAGCTGCATTTTTGTATTTGCAAACTGCCAGAGATCAATTATCAGGAAATGTACACAAAATAAATGTGACTTCCCTACAAGTTGTTAAAATGATTTGTTGACGTTTAGAAAGAAACTATTATTTTTACACTGAAATGACTCTTCTGCCTAGCGTCACATGACATCTTAACTGCCTCTGTCAGCTAATATATTGCTGTTTACATGTCCGCCACATTATTTCACTTTTTCCGATGAGTCAGCGGGACCCGGAGGCTTTTCCGTTCCCACCTCGGTGTGCTGCTGGCTGGGTGCTTGTGGAGTCCAGTGGCGGCCTCAGCTCCCACTCGCCCCGCATAACACCCTCATGTGAAAACGCATACGTCAACTGACACCGGGGCCTCTCATTGCACTTTCTCATGGTCCCAATTGTGTACGTGTTTGTTTGTGTGACAGTAACATTTCTCTCAAGTCTGTTTGTCTAGTTGTCGCTGGTGTGGCTGTGTGTGTTAGCGTAAAGCCCAGTGGGAAATCCAGTACAAGAGTAGAGGGCCCTAGAGCGGATAAACACAAGCCAGGACGCAGCAGACAGCAAAACGCAGCTGGAAATGCAAAGACACCCTCACAATGATCTTTAACGCAAACATGTAATAGATCACTTAGCCCCGCCATCTCAAAGCTCCCGTGGACTTTAATATCCTCCATTGGGATGTCATATATAGGTTTTGCACTGAGATTGGACCCATATGTTGTCATAAATTAGATTATATGTGTGAATTTTCCCATCGTCATGGCCTGAGAAACAAATCACATGAGGATTAAGAATAAGAGTATGTTACATGTCCAATGCTGATACATTAATCATAGCTAGGAGAGGTTTAAATTGTTATTATTGCATTTTTATTTTGTTTTGTTGTTTACATTTTTCTATTAAAACTCCACCACATGCTTATGTTACTTATACTATTACTGCCACTACTGCTTTACACCTACAACAACAACAACTGACAATGCTAATCAGTACTGCCACAAATACCTCAACTACAACTACTACCATTACATCTATGGTTTCTTCTTCTTTTTTTTTTAGTATTCATTATTTTAAACAAGAAGGATGACAATGCAAAAGGTCATGCAAACATCATAACTTTTCATTTCATTGAGTCAAGTTTAATTTCAATTACAAAGGCCTTGTAGGAGAGTAAAGTTTAAACTGTTGGTTGTGGTCCAAAATCCTCTGTAACATCCCAATTCTTCACTGGGACGAGTTTAGGAGAATGTTTCACTTTCAAGGAGCAAAGTGGGACATTACTGTCACGTTAAACAACTAACAAGAACTAACCTGCTAGTTTAGGATTGAAGAAAATGCTTTATATTGAAATGCAATGTCTGCTTTTCAGATATACAAAGGTTAATTTACCTCTGCTACAGCTAATGAAAGTCATCTTACTTTTACTACTACCCTGTCCTAGTACTCCTGCCACACTTCTTCTCTCTTACTGCTACTTCTGCCATTTCAAATACATCTACATACTATAAAAGATTCATGAATACTTGTCAAAAAATGAACTGATGTATTAGGGAAAACATATTCTAAAGTTTTTGAAATGAAGTGTTTTATCATTTGAAAGTTGTTCAATCTCTTCCCCCTCTTTGTATTCTGCTACTCCATCTATAACCTAATTATAGGGTGTGGGGGCAGAGGTCACAGCTGGGTACCCTGGGGACTTTCATTAGCAAAAACGGAGGGAAGCCGCTGCAGGTGTTTAAAAAGGCCCTCTCTGTCTTTTGGGCTATCTCCATTAAAAAAGACATAGACATCGCTTTGAGCCACTAATAAATAATGTTTAGGCAACTTCAGGACACCGCTAATAATTGCAGTAGGTTTTGATTTGACCATGTTGACTTTAACTGCACAAAGTAGAATCGTTCCCACAGTTCTTCAAACTAAAAAGCATGTTATTCCGTCCAGAGAACAGTCTAGTATTTAGGATTCCAAAAGTGTGATCACTATTGAGCCTTATCTTAAGCTAAAACAGATAATGCTAGTGTCACTGAACCGGGACTGACTCTAAACAGCTACAGCGTCAACATTGTGACCATTGCCTTGATCTGCTGCATTCCTCAGTTGTTTGAAAGCACATAGGGAATAGTTTAGCACTAAAGTCAACAGACTTTTTTTTTTACAAAGGGTTTCAGTATTTGACACCAAGCAAAATGCAAAACCGCAGAATGTGCAAGAAGTTTCCTCTTGCGGTTAAAAGCTAAATTTGTGCTTCAAAGCTCTGACGCCGGGGCCACACTGAAGCAGAGTAAATGCTGTTGTTATTAGGGTGCATAGGGTGAGCGGGGGAGCGACTGATTGTGGCTTGTTTTTGGAGGGAAACCTCTCCTGTCATTGTTACTGAGAAGATACTGAGAAGCTTTCTGCGTTGCAATTACTGTGAATTTACAGCGGCCGTTAACAGGGATGAATGTACTTTTACTCAAGTAATTGCAGTAAAAGGGCAATTTCCTAATTGGATCAAGATAAAGATGAAAAACCTGTGCTTTTACTTGTACTTTTTAAAAATACTTTAGATCTGGCTATAAAGGTTGAGATTGCAGTTTCTGAAGTTGTGATTGCAGCTGAAGAAATGTTATTCGCAATTGTGCATGCACGTCATACTCCAGATGTTAGTAGTATTATAACTTTAGTGAAAGTGGTTGGGAATTAAAAAAAGGTTATACTTCACTCCACTCATTTTTGAGCATGTACAATTATGTCACTCTGATATTGTTTCTGTGTTGTGTATCTAAGAGTATCCACAATGGGGGAAAATAGTACTTTTGATCAATTCTTAAGTAAGTATATGTAAGTTAGTACATTGTTTTAATTGAGTAGATGTGGAATATGTCTGCTCATTAGAAGCAATTAGCCTCCATCTACTGCCCGTGCTTTTTGTGATCCAAATGAGAGCTTTGTTATCTGCGGCTAAAGCTAATGCTAATGTTTTCTTGGTGCCCAGCTGGGGGTCAGACAGAGGTGCTCCCCTGTCTATCTTCAGGCCGACCCTCCCCCCCATGCAGCCGCCGCACTTAGCTCTAATTGGCCGGATCAATTTGGAGGGAATCTTAGCAAGATGCAGGATCCCTCCAAAATTGACAATAGGTGGAGTATTTTACATACGTCCGCAGGAAAGACAGATGTTGCGGCCCTCGACCACATCCACGTTTCAATGGACTAATTTGGATACAATGGGTCCTGGCACAAAGGCCAGTGTTTTGGCGGTCAAGACACATGAATAATTTTGGCGGCCAAAACAGCAGCACAAGTTTTAGGAGTTAGGTGACCATTTTTATTTTTAACTAAAGTAAGAATAACAAATAGGTTTTTTCCCCCCAGAAATATACTTGTTGCAATAAAAAAATATTATGAAATCTATTTTTTTCTGCTTTTTCGTCATTAATACTATACAATTGATTACTGTGTAACTTTTCACACTGATAAAATTGTCTCAAATAAATATAACGGTGGTGCACCATATTCATTTAAAAAAAAAAGTTAATACGTGACTGTTATGATGCCCCATCTAAAAGTTGAGTAATATGCTTTAAAAAGATTAGAGTGAAAAGAGTGTGTTTAAAGAAAAGACTGTATATTGACTTAGATATTCGTCTGAGAAAATAAGTGGTGTTATGTGCCACATAGCACCACTTATTTGATGAGAAATGTTGGGGGCACTGAGATTCTATCTCCAACACCAGCAAACAATAAAAGTCAGTTTCCCTCCAAAAGCACAAAGACCCTCACCACACACGTAGTATAAGAGGAACTACACCACAGGCCTCATCTGGAATCCACATCGTGAGAAAATCCATAGTAATATTAAGCACCTATGCAACATATCTTTATAAATGTATATACCACAAAACACTAAAGGAGGAATAGATACATTGGAGGAGAAAATTATAATCTCAAACTACTTTATACAATATTTAACCTTCCTAGTATCAGGACTAAAAATGGTCCAAAACTTTGGGGGCAACAGTGGCGCAGTTGGTAGAGCAGGTTGTCTCGTGATCATAAGGTTGGGGGTTTGAATCCCAGCTCCTGCAAAAATGCACATATTGTTGTGTCTTTGGGGAAGACACTTCACCCTACTTGCCCCCTGAGCACTTGTTAAACACGCCTGGAATACTGAGAGCTTCCACATATGTGCAGTTTGACCGTGTGCTTTCCTCAGCTTTCATGTCACAGAAACCAACATACTTTTACAACTGGCACTAAGGCTGTACAATATATCGCAAAAAAATATATATATCGTATCGTGATATTAGGTGATATCGCAAGAAGCCACATCATATCGCAACATCACTAAAGCCTTCACCTGAGAGAGATAGACACATTTTTGTGAAAACACAGCCAAAAACAAACAATGCATTGAAGTTATTAAAGCAGTAAAGTTCCGATTTAGTTAAACATTTCCTAATTTAGTTCAATTACACCTTGTGTTGGTGATGTAGTGTTTTTAAGTCTTATTTTGACACAATTTGCTGAAAAACTAGTTATTTACTAGTTATTTAATTTGAATGGAACTTCTATCTTTATCGCAATATTGCACAGCCGCATTGCATATTGCAAGTTACATCAATATCGTTCAGCCCTAACTTGCACAGTAATTCACAGACAAACAGAAATATTCCACTGTTTACAAAGCAAACACTTGTATTACTCTTTATTTTTCCCCCCTTGCTATAACCCTACAGCGCCTCCTCCTTCTCGGTGCATTCAGCCCGGTCCGGAGAAGAATATAATTAGCCTCCCACAAGCGCGCGCACACACACACACACACACACACACACACACACACACACACACACACACACACACACACACACACACACACACACACACACACACACACACACACACACACACACATACACACACACGTCCCTGGAGATTTTTAAAGTTTAAACCTCCTCTTCTTCAATGGCCGCTCCGAGACAATAGACACATGCCGATACTCTGACCCTGTGGCTATCTGCGCAGACACAGGGCCCGCACTGTTCACGTCGCTAACCGGCCCCAGCCGCCACCCCCCGTGTGTTCAGTGAGCGGGAACATCACACGGCATCACGTTTCACTCAATCAGAAAAAAAAGTGCACTGCAACAGGTGACAATCTCAGCTAAGGTCCATAAATCTGCAGATCAGGTTTGGGATATAAAGTTAATAAGTGTGGTGCGCCTCTAAAAGCTGATTCTTGTGAAGTGTGTAACCAAAGACAACGCCGGGCTTAAGTATGAGGCTGTAATGATTTGTGAACGTACAGGAAATCATTCCGTGAAGATATGTCAAAATAATGATGAATACATAAAAGCAATATGTGCCAGAACAGGTAATACACTGCCCTATGATGAATATAAAAAACAAATCGGTCTCCAAAAAACCCAGTTCTAAAACGTGATCTGAAATCATGTGACTCTTGCATTGGTATAATTCAATCAAATGTGAAGGAACATACAGTATAAAGAATAAATAAAATACAAATCTAAACACATGTGCAATACTTGTTAGAAAATGTTTAATTAAATATTTCTTTGCTTCAAGCATTCCTAAATAGCGTAACATCATGCTAAACCTAACCCTAAATGAAAGACGCACTATCAATGCTCTCGTCTTGAATTTGATGACGATGAATGGTCTTCTAGCTCTGCAAACTTAAACCCCAACAAAAGATATGCTTTTAAAATAGTGTTTGTTACTTTGTTTGTTACAAAGACAGGATTTTACCAAGTCAAGCAGATATAATGAGGATTAATTTACGCAATTAGAGCCAAGAAGCGACACTCTGTGATTAAAAGTTCATTCTCGGGGCTTTAACTCTGATCTGAGAGGCTCAAAGTTTGCCCTTTGGTTGACAATTAAACTGCATGAAAGGGGTCCCACAGCGGCTATAATTGCACATCCCAATCTGAATAATCTTTTATCTGACACCGTTTGTCATCGGCTCTCTTTTCAATCCTCCTCTGACCTGCAGTTCTTTTTGCCCGATTTGGATCTTTACCCCCCCCCCACATCACCACCCTACACCTGCATTGGACAGACCCCTCCCTTTGCTTTCATCAATGTGACCTGTCTTTTCATAACGTATACGTGTAGCAAAGGCGAAGCTATTGTTCGAGGTGGAGCCTTAGGGGAACCGCCAAAATGCAGTGTTGCCGTTAAATTGGTGCCACCCCCCGCCCGCCTCCCACTGTAGGGGTATCACATCACTCGCCCCTGGGGCACGAGGCCGCACTGCCCCGGACCGAGACGACAGGTGGATTTGAAAGTACACAACAGGTGGGGCAGAATGAGAAATGTTATTCATGGGGTGTTTTGCAGCGTCCATCAAAGAGCTTTCTGTTTACACTAGTGTGGCACTAGTTTGATATGGGGGCAGGGTAGGTAACTTTTTATGTAAAAATAACTTACCGTTCCGATGGCCAGTAGGATGCTCCAGGATAATTTTTTTTTTTAGCTTTTAACTGCTAATTGAACCGTATCCATGGTTACATATGCATTCCACTCCGATAACCTACCAGAAACCCCCAAAAACCTGAATCCTGAAGCATCATAGAAGCCACGGTGATGGAAAGTAAAGGCGCTAAGCTAACCAGCCACACAGGGTCACTGAAAGGTAGAATACGTACTGATGAAGGTACTTGAGTCATCTTCTGTACTTAGTAGTCTCGAACGTTTCGCCTCTCATCCAAAAGGCTTCGTCAGCGGACTAAAGTCCCTCTCAGCCCGCAGCTTAGATAAATACCACGAGGAGGAGTTGGGGTTGGCCCGGCTCCTCCCCTCTAATCACAGCTACTCTCACCTGTGGGTAAACACCTTTGAAGTAGAGCGTCTCTAAGGACCTGCTCACCCCAGTATCGGTCAGTCCTGTCCTATTCATAGATGATCACTGCTAATCACCTGCCTATTGTTCTTTTGTTGGCTGAGGTGCCGTCTCATTGGACTGGCTGTGCCCTGTCGGCTGTCCCCGAAGGAGATTGGAGTAAAGTGAAGAAAGATTATATAAGTGGCAGTGATCGGCACTTTAGTCCACTGACGAAGCCTTTTGGATGAGAGGCGAAAGGTTCGAGACTTCAACTACTGAGTACAGAGGATGACTCAAGTACCTTCATTGAAGATGGACAACTCCTGTACGAGAGCCTACACAGACAATACGTACTGATATTAACTTTTTTCTTTCTTTTTTTTTTTTTACATAAAAGGTTGCATAGTGTATCTTTAACTATCTTACTTGTACATTACACATATAAATCTATTCTTTGTAGTTTCTTTGAACAACACATATCATTTGAGTCTGGGAGTGTGCCGATACAAAGCAACTGGGTGACTAAAGAATACTCTGCTTTGAGGGAAATTCTCTGTATTATGTTTTATGCCAAAATCTCTTAAAGGCACTATACCTGATTGTTTGTATTACAAACAATAAAAAAGGGAGCAAGTAAATAAAAATATTTGTTTGTTGTTCAATCTTATTGTTAAATTTCCTAACACATTTCTAACATTCCCATTCTTAACCTTAACCCACGCTTTAATGGAGCGCATTTTCTCCAGTTCGGCTTTACCCAAATCTGAAAACTTCTGACAGTCTACAGGCCAGTGTAATGCCTCATTTGAAAGCTAAGACCAACAAAACTGATCTAACATTTTACCTTGTGTTTCCATGCATTGTTG
Organism: Neogobius melanostomus; assembly: GCA_007210695.1. NCBI lineage: Eukaryota > Metazoa > Chordata > Actinopteri > Gobiiformes > Gobiidae > Neogobius > Neogobius melanostomus. The sequence continues at coordinate 270,793 of VHKM01000606.1, forward strand.
CCGCATTGTCGTCACTTTTTTTTTGCGTTTTTGTGACTTTTTGGTGGTGTTTTTGTCACGTTTTTGTTGTGTTTTCATCCTCATGTACATCTCATTTTTGTCGCTATTTTAACACTTTTTTAAGGAAGCTTTTAGATTTGGGTAAAGCCTGAATACCTTTGATAATAACGGGAGAAAATTAATGTGCTTGTGTAGGTGGGGGTTAAGAGGTTAACAGGGATGAGTTTATAAGCACGTTTTAATTGATACAAATGCTTTATGATGCTTTATGATTAGTTGCACATTTCTTCACAACAGAGTTTACGATAAGCTGGACCAAAAAAAAATTCAGGTATAAGGCCTTTAATTTCCATAATTTTATGATCATATTCCTGCTCTTTCTTTTAGGCTTCCGCAAAGCGCCAATAAATATTTAAGCGACTGAGCAATCCTACTTTTGTCATTCGTCTTGCGTCAAGGCGCAGAAGACAGAGGAAGTGTGTGGATAAAAGACACATGTAACGCTGAGTGACTCTGCTCTCCTTCTGCACCGGACTGTGTCGCTAACCAGGCCCAAGTGCACAAGCTTGAGACAGCAGATTGAAAAAAAGCCCGGCCATCAATAAGACATTCCCCCGCTGCACACAAACAAGCGGCGCACACACGGGTACAAGGAGAGTCGCTAGTGGACCTGAGCTAATCAGACTCTCCCCGTGCACGGAGAGACAGGGGTCACAGCTCGGGGCGACATGTTTGTGATGGAAATGTGGACGGCAGGCGTAGGAAAACAAAGCTCGAGACGCCGCACTTTACACATGAGATAACACACACACTGAGGTGAGAAATGACCACAAAACCTATTTTTCACTTAAGGGTTTCAAAATTATACAGCCACGCAGGGGGGCAGAGTTTTGTGGCAAAGGATATGGAGATTTAATACTATAGCACTATATGGTAGATACAATTCAAAATGGTTTCAGACTTTATTCAAAAGCATCTCCGGGACAAAAGCACTGGTTTGAGTGAAGGTCCACAGAACCATGGCAGCAATGTCATTTTAAGTCTGACAAAAAGCTGTTTTATAATAGAATACTCATTGATGTGGGGTCTCGGAGCAGCGTTTTTAAGCCAAAACCCTATTCTGTGTCTATAACTTTCCAGCAGTTAAAAAGACAAAACAAAACAATTAACTTATAGAATAATACATGTGAGATAATGTGAGAATGCACATCTCAAGCTCTCAGGATATTGGTCAGAACCTGTTATATTGTCCAGACAAACATTAGCTATTTACAAGACAACAGTGTTAGTGAATGACTGCAGCACTTAATAGTTGACAGTGATGTGTGCTACATCCTTACATAGAATTGAGATACATTTTTTTTGTTTACAATAATAATACATTTGATTTGTGCTTTCTATATGCCTCAAAGCGCTACACAGTAATCATTAACCTCTTAACCCCCACCTTAACCAAGCACATTTTATCCAGTTTGACTTTAAAAAAAATCTAAAAGACTCTTGAAAAAAGAGAACTAAAGAGAACTAAATCTCAAATAAAAATGACAACAACGCAAGGAAAAAGATCCTCCTAGCTCGGTTTTGTAGGTCTTAGCTTTCAAATGAGGCGTAACTCTGGAATACAGGCAGTGACCCTTTTAGATTTGGGTAAAACTGTAGAAAATGCACAGTTGCCCTGGGGTAGACTGAAGAAAGCGAGACTGCCAATCTGTGACACCACGTCCACTAACACCTAAATTCAGCACAAGCTGGGTGGAGAGTCTTGCCCAAGGACACAACCCATTTTGTTATCACTGAAACTACTTAAAAAGGTTGTAGTTGGGGACACTTTACAGCAAATAAGAATTTAAATAAACGCCTTTATAACATAATCATCTTATTCCACTCTCTCACACAACATTTAAAACTCCACTTTTCTGCCCCTAAAGTCCAAAGGAGATTCCCTCACAGCAGGAATCTGAGACTTATCGATTTTTAGAGTCATGCAGAGAGATGACACAAAGATGGGATTTAATGGCCCTCCGATTGAGCGATTTTGAAAAGTCGCCCTCTGACCTCCTGCCCTGACCCGTCCCATTCTCCAGGGTCCAGTGGCTGTCACTGGTCATTTGTCAAACCCCTCGCTCTGATCTGATTATGTCCAATTTGGGATATGCCGACTACACACTTCTGGGATCAGCACAAGCTGCTTTCAGCAACTTTACATCACAACAAATAGTTAGATTGTTTCGGGAGGAGGAGAGAATTCTTTCTATTGAAGCCAGGGACAAAATGAGGGGAATGACAAACCTGCAGCTCCTTGAAAGGGCAAAAGAAAGAGGAGAATAAAGCTGAACCCAATCTGAAGATGAGAAGTTCAATGCTACAGTTGAAAAGTGAATTGTTGCTTCCTGACGAATGTATAAATATTTAGATATTTTGCTGTTAGTCATGGTAACTGAAAATAGCTTTTGATACTGAAGAAAAGGAAACAAGATAGTCATAGTTTCAATGACTTTAAAGGGATACTTCGGGATTTTTGACAATGGGCCTCATTTCCTAGTTATCCAGAGCGTTGTTGATGTCTGGAGATATTTTTTTCTTAAATTCATGCAGTTCTTATATTTGAAGAGTCTTGTTGCGCTAGCCTAGAGCAAGGCTAAAGCAGTGCTATGGTAAACGCTAGCCTGCATTAAAAAACAGTCTGACTCACTCCACAGTGCACCTGAGGTAAATCACTTATAACACCAGACTAACCATATAAATGTCTGTGTTAATAGAATAATTGTTTTAAATAAAACTGACCTTGTATCACATGAATTACCGCATTTTGAGGGACTATTTTCTCGCAGATCACTCCGCCGCTGCCTTAGCTTACAGCCACGAAGCTGTTATTTTAAACGCAAAATGGTTAAAATTATTTTATCGACACAGACATTTATATCGTTAGTCTGGCGTTATAAGTGATTTACCTCAGGTGCACTGTGGAGTGGGTCAGACTGTTTTTTAATGCGGGCTAGCGTTTACCATAGAAATGCTTTAGCCTTGCTCTAGGCTAGCGCAACTAGACTCTTCAAATATAAGAACTGCATGAATTTAAGAAAAAAATATCTCCAGACATCAACAACACTCTGGATAAATGAGGCCCTATGTCAAAAATCCCGAAGTATCCCTTTAAAATGACTGATTTGTATTAGTCATCAGCATTTGTGGAACTACTTTTCATTTATGTAAACTCACCTTGAGCAAATGACTGAATCCCTTCTTGTTACTATGAAAATTGAGCTTACAATAGAGTTCACACCTTCTTATTACACTTTCTGTCATTAATATAACAGCCTTCCGGCGGTAGACAGCAGTATTTCAGCAGCCCCAGGGTCAGCAGTAGATAACTCCTAATCACCCGCAGCTACATTTAAGAGCTCATAAAAGCCCCACCTTCAGTGTCAATATCAGGACACTCACTCACACCTATGTGACGGGGAACAGGAAGAGGATGAGAGATCAAGACTTAGGACGTTTAGGTTGTAACTGTGGGGATAAGATAGAGGATAGCGGCCATTAAAGGGATCAGATTAGGAAACTGAGTCAGGATCTGCTCCAGCACACACAGGCTTAAAAATATCAAACACATTTAATGTGGTTTTCAAGGTCAAATACACTCAACCTTTGCTACGATGGCAAGCTCCTGGATGACAGAGAGCTTACACAAACATATGCCTACAGGTCGTGGTAGGATTTGATATAAATATATTTTCCTATATATCTGAGTAGACCTAACTTTTATTTTGAATTTAATTTGTTGCCACACATTGCCCAAAACATCCATATCAGCACCCATATCTCGCGCCTCCTCCTTTTATTTCAGAGCATGTATAAAAAATAGCCTCCAAACTTATGTGCTGTATGTGTCACTCAAATGCTTCTCTATGATCAAAGCCTGAGCACTCCGCCTTTCTCGACAAAAAATCTCCAGCTCTTTCTAAACTTCATGCAACCAATTCAATGCACTTTTAAGTAACAAAGTCCCAATACCAAATAAGTGTGTAATCACATTTACTGCGACACACTTTTATCCACAATTAGCCTGGATCTCATTATGTCTGCCTGGGGTGTTTTGGCCCGCGATGAGTGAAGGATTTGAGGGGGGGGGGGCTTGGTGACCCCGGAGAGCATGACCCGAGGGACCCTGGGGGGAGCTTACGGGGAGGGGGATGGGCCTTCGTCTCCGGGGAGTAAGAGTAACTTGTAGGGCCCCTGCTGGCGACACTCACTTTTGGGTGGGACCTCATTGAATTTGTATGATAAAAAAAACATCCTGATTCACCAGCCACTGGGCTCGGTCAGAATGCATGCCTTTCACTTGGTAATATATGGCTCTCTGGGTTGATTATAATGATAAAAAACCACCATGTAGCAAGATGTTTCTTAAAGGTCCTATATCTGTTTGTTTTTTGTTTTTTTTTACAAAGGAAGCGGTAGCACATTTTAAACTGGTTGTTGCGGTCCAAACACACTTCTAACATCCCAGCTCCTAACAGGGATGAGTTTATGAGTTTTAGTTTAGTTTAGTTTATTGAAAGGACAGTGTGCAGTTACATTCAAAAGATGGCTGCCCCATCTGTAGTCCTACACAATTAAAATTAAATAACAAAATTAAGAATTACACAATTTTGTTTCACGACTTTTTGAGTTTGAGCGTGAAAGTTCTTATTTGAAGATGATAAAAAATGTACATAATGATTCTTAAGATCCACTCTAAAATACACATAGCAACAAACATTTTGTCACCTGGGAAGAATAATCAAATGTTGGACTCAAGTGAATTGATGCTGAAAAATAACATGACTTAGACAGAAGTCGAAAGTAAGGCATGATGAAACTAATCTCAGAAGTTCATTTTCTTCAAACGGTAACATGAGCATGGCCCACCGCTGGGTTCAAAGTTAATATTCAATCCCGATTTTATGAGTAGCAGCTGGAAGTTGGGTTCCCTCCGTGTCCCTGGAATTTTGCTTTCCCTCCAAAATGTCCATTGTAAAAAAAAAAAAAAGTGCTCCCCCACCAACACTTGTTTGAGAGTGGCACACACCCCCCCCCACTTTTGAAGAGGCAGAGAGTGATGTTAAACCCACCGAGCGCGGAGGATCTTTAGACTAACACTTTAGTTTAGTTTGCTGCTTTCGGATAAATAATCTAAAAAACCATGCCAACCGGCCACACATATTCCCATGATGATAGTTAAATGAGAACGAAATGCATGTTACATCGATTCAAAAAAGAGGATAGTGAAGCTAAATCATTTATATGTTACTATCGCATCTAAGTATTGTATAAGACCCAGTACAACCCAGTTTAAGAACTCTTTTTATCCATTCCTGGTAGAATAATCCAACAAGTGAAGTTAGTTTTGACTATCCACTTGGAGTTATAACTGATTACTTGTGTACCAACCAGGGATACACGAGCACTTAGCAGCAAGTACAGAATAGTGTTATAATATAATTTTGAATGGAAAGGGATTTGAATCATATTTAGTAGTAAAGGGGATATATTTGAGAGTATTTAAGGGAATATTGTGTAACATTTTGGATTCTACAGTTGCGAACAATACAAAACATGCTCCTAATGGTCAGCTCTTCACAAATGCTGACTAAAAGCAGCCAAATATGAGATTTAAATAGGTTAGGTCCTCATCCAAATTCAAAAATAGCATGACGAGCTGGAGACGTCCCCGCTCCCAGTGAAGGGAGTCACTCACAGCAAACACACATGTTTTTTGTTCATGTTTTAAGGCTTTTTTACAATAAAAATATTTGTAATAAAATAAATGCTTGTATTTTATTCTATTTATTGGGTGAAATGTTACGCGGTGTGGCTTTAACTTTATTCTGAATGCAAAACATTGTTCTTTTACTAAGGAATAGGAAATACTTGATCGCTTTCTAAATAATCTCAAGGCAAGAATTAAATGAACTACATGAGAAGAAAAGCTGGGAACCCTTGATGCACCAGAACCCCCAGCACTGGCGAATATGGTTTCTACTGTACATAAAACACAACTAAATAAATCCTTCAGGCCACCTACACTTTTAATGCAACATAATCTGACTGCAAGTGGAAAATGGTGTTTCACTGCAGCAAACAATTAACTGATGTTTTGCTATATACAGTGGGGGGGGGAAAAGTATTTAGTCAGCCAACAATTGTGCAAGTTCTCCCACTTAAAAAGATGAGAGAGGCCTGTAATTTTCATCATAGGTAAACCTCAACTACGAGAGACACAATGAGAAAAAAAAAATCCAGAAAATCACATTGTCTGATTTTTTTATGAATTTATTTGCAAATTATGGTGAAAAATAAGTATTTGGTCAATAACAAAAGTTCATCTCAATACTTTGTTATATACCCTTTGTTGGCAATGACAGAGGTCAAACGTTTTCTGTAAGTCTTCACAAGGTTTTCACACACTGTTGCTGGTATTTTGGCCCATTCCTCCATGCAGATCTTCTCTAGAGCGGTTTAGTTTAGTTTAGTTTATTTATTTGTTTGAGCAGTTAACCTTCTCAAAGGGAGTGGGCTGAAGCCAAAGGCTTATAAGCGCCCACACCAAAATAAAAATAATAACATTACATTTAATATTTACAAGGTAGCAAATCAAAAACAAAGGAACATAGTGTGGCAATACCAGTTTTTAGTAACTGTATTTTAAGTAATTGTATTAAACTTGTGTATTTTAAATACTGAAACGGTCAGCAGATGGCGCACCACTCAAAATAAGTATAAAAGCCCACCCTCGTTCACAAGCACTTCCTCTGTCTTCTCACGTCTTCCGGCCTGGTTGGGCTGAGCCCAGGGTTGTGTGTGCTGTTCCATGGGTCCAGGTAGCTATTTGTTCGTTCGTTCGTTCGTTCATTCTTAATATTGGTGTAGCTGCTAACGCAGGTCTAATTTTAGCGCCACGGGTGGTTGAGAGCCTCAACGCGCACCACTCCATGGCGTCCATTGCTTGCTCTCGGTGCATGGTGGCTCGGGGTCTGCTGGGGCCCTCCTGTGACGGAACTCGGGGGCTATCGAAGCACCGAGCCGGCCGAGAAGGGCTAGATGTGGGCGTGCGACGGTAGGATCGGCCTTGCCTGGTGGTTAGCCATTATTTTGCGTGACTGGTTCCTTAACTACCTTTTTATTTACATTTAGGTGGACCTAACCACGCTGCTGTCTTGTTTCTCCTTGTTTTGTTTCCTTTTTGTTGACCAGCTCCTGGGCATTTTGTGAGCCCAACTGAATGTAACGAAAACTGATGATATGTGTAAAGAAAATATGAAATCCTAAAAGACAAAGTAAAACATAGAAATAAATGGATTATGTAAAAGGAACATGCTGCCTCTGTCCTTATGGGTCGAACCTGTGTGCCTTAAAGCACATTTTTTTCCAGCTTACACTGGATGGCGTTGTCAGGCTTTTATTTATTTTATATACCACTCGTCATGTCACAATAGGGCAAAGTAACAATAAATAATGAAGAATAAAATATAAACAGCAAAATAAAGAACAACAAAAGAATGTGCTACTTTTACTGTGCTTCTGTTTTTTTCCCTGTCCGTCACTTCATCGCAATCATTGCACAATGATCCAATTATTATAAATCATTGAGAGAAGAATTGTTTTGAGTACATTGTTATCGTTTTTTAATTGTGTATCGACAATGGGACTTATTTAAACCCAGACAGGCAGGATATAGTCACAGAAACAGTGAAAGAACACTGAATCCTGGCCGCAACACAGACCTATACTAAATAAAGTATTTATAAATATTATAACTTGGAACTCAAAAGTGTCAAGTGGTTCAAACAAAATAAATTATCTCCAAATCTGAGTAAAAGTAAAATGATATTTGGCAACTGTAATTCCAGTGCTCAGGAAGCAATTCAGATAGAGGGTGTAGTCATAGAGCGAGTGCATGAAATCAAATTCCTTGGTGTTATTATAGATGACAGAATTACTTGGAAAGCTCATATTAAATACATATCTACGAAAATTTCTAGAAGTATTTCAGTAATAGCAAAAGCAAAGCACATTTTAAACATCAAAGCTCTACATATCTTATACTGTTCTCTGATTTTGCCATATTTATATTATTGTACTGTGGTTTGGGGTAGTACTTATAAAAACACATTAAAACCAATAGTATTGTTGCAAAAAAGAGCTATCCGAGTAATTCATAAAGTTGGGTTTTTGGACCACACAAACTCATTTTTAAAATCAAAGATCATGAGGTTTTGTGACATTGTTGAGTTCCAAACTGTACAGATGTTATACAAAGCAAGGTACAAACTGTTAACTGGACAATTTTTATCATAAACTTTTTGAAATACTTGCACAAACTCATATGCTTTATTAGTGTCAATCTCTCTGTATATATTACTCCAATCTTGCATCAATAGCTCCTTAAGTGCATAAAAGTAGCACATGCTTTTGTTGGTTCTTTATTTTGCTGTTGTTTTTATTTTATTCTTCATTATTTATTGTTACTTTGCCCTATGTTCCTTTGTTTATGATTTGTTACCTTGTAAATGTTAAATGTAATGTTATTATTTTATTTCGGGGTGGGCGCTTATAAGCCTTTGGCTTCAGCCCACTCCCTTTGAGCAGGTTAACTGCTCAAACAAATAAACTAAACTAAACTAAACAAATTACTGATTTTAATTTGTTTTTGTTTTAAGACCCAGAGAAAACCACGGGAGGTGAACATGCTGATAAAATTGGGCGCATGTAGAGGAAACACAAACCGCTGTACTGTAACTCCGCATCTACAAGACTGGTATGAGTTGGACTCTACGATTGTAATGGTGCTAGAACGACCAGAGCCATGTATGGACTTACATGACTACATCTTTCAACTGGACCATAAGATGAGCGAGAAGGAAGCGAAAGTAAGTCTTAAAAGTGTGCTAGTATTGTTCAAACCTAACAAATAATGATTTACAGTTTCAAAATAATTTGTGTTTATAAACTTATTGTTCATTTGTTCTTTCTACAGAAAATCTTCATGCAGCTAGTAAGTGCTGCGGTTAAGATGATGACCTGGGTAACTGAGCTCCTCACCCTATCTCGAAGGTGCACCCAGCCACCCTGCAAAGGAAACTCATTTCAGCCACTTGTATCCGCGATCTTGTCCTTTCGGTCATTACCCAAATCTCATGACCATAGGTGAGGGTGGGAACGTAGATCGATCGGTAAATCGAGAGCTTTGTCCCCCGACTCCGCTCCCTCTTCACCACAACAGTCCGATACAGCGACCGCATCACTGCTGACGCCGCACTGATCTGTCTATCGATCTCACACTCCATCCATCCCTCACTCGTGAACACGACCCCGAGATACTTGAACTCCTCCACTTGAGGCAAGGACTCTCCACCGACGTAGAGAGGGGAAGCCACCTTTTTCCGGTGGAGAACCATGGCCTCGGATTTGGAGGTGCTGATCCTCATCTCGGCCGCTTCACACTTGGCTGCAAACCGCCCCAGAGCGCGCTGAACGTCCTGATTTGATTAAGCTAACAGAACAACATTGTCTGCAAACAGCAGAGATGAGATCCTGAAGTTCCCAAACCGTCCTCTGCTCCTCCAGTCTCTGGCTGCGCCTAGAAATTCTGTCCGTAAAGGTAATGAATAGAACCGGTGACAAAGGGCAGCCACGGCGGAGACCAATACGCACTGGGAACAGGTCTGACTTACTGCCGCCAATGCGAACGAAGCTCCTTCTGCGGTCATATGGTAACGGACCGCCTTTAGCAGAGGGTCGCGGACCCCATACTCCTGAAGCACCCCCTACAGGGCACCACAAGGGTTGGTTGAAGCTATCCCCAGATCCAGAAAACACATGTGGACTGGTTGGGCGAACCCTCATGAACCCTCGAGCACCCGATGAAGGGTACAGAGCTGGTCCAGTGTGCCACGACCGGGACGAAAACCGCATTGTTCCTCCTGGATCCAAGGTTCGACTATCGGCCGGATCCTCCTCTCCTGCACCCGGGAGGCTGAGGAGTGTGATCCCTCTGTAATTGGAGCACACCCTCCGATCCCTTCTTAACCTCTTAACCCCCGCCTGAACCGAGCACATTTTCTCCAGTTTGGCATTATCCAAAAATAAAAGATTCAAAAAATTTCCTCAAAAAACCCCATCAAAATAGCGACAAAAACGAGGATGAAAACGCAACAAAAGGACAAAAAACACGCCAGAAAAGGAAACAAAAAAGTGACAAAACTTGGCAAAAACATGACAAAAGCGCTATGAAAAAAAAGCGACGATAAAGCCACAAAAAAGTGACGCAAAAACGTGACAAAAACGAATCAAACAAGTGACAAAAAAGTGGTGATCGGTTGACAGCTCAGCCCCTCTCTTCACCTGCGTGTCCAAGACATGCAGCCGGAGATCCGATGACACAACTACAAAGTTGGCTTAGTTCGCTTATCCAACTCCTTTAATGTGAGTGCCTTCTTCCTTTGGGCTTTGGTCTTACAAAATATCAGCACATTCCCATTAGACTAAATTTTTGCGTGTAGGATTTCCCCAATATTGTCACGAATCTCTGAGGATAGTTTAAGGGGGTTGGGAACTCTTCTTACGTCGTCCTTGAATTTAAAAATGATTTTAAATTCTTCTTCCTTACGCTCATCTTGCCTCACCATCTTCGGTACTTCTCTTTCTAGACTCCCACTACTACCTGACCTGGTTCGCTTCCCCCCGTTTTTCCCTCCCCCCCAGTCCCATGCACCAGGAGAGACACCACCAAGAAAAGTGCAGTACAATACAATCTACAGTGCCTTGCGAAAGTATTCGGCCCCCTTGAACTTTGACCTTTTGCCACACTTCAGGCATCAAACATAAAGATATAAAACTGTATTTTTTTGTGGGACACAATCATGAAGTGGAACGAAATTTATTGGATATTTCAAACTTTTTTAACAAATAAAAAACTGGGCGTGCAAATTTTTTTTTTATTTGTTTATTTGGTCGGGACAGTGCATGTTAATGAACATACATGGGTCTCATGCATGTAAACAAGCCACACCGGATTGTAGCCTTAGGCTAATTTGCATCCGTCGTCCCCCATGTGCACTCTCAAACACACTCTCATTCATCCTGGCCTATTGTACATGTTTTTAGTGGTAGGGGAAACCGGAGTACCCGGAGGAAACCTACGCAGGCATGGGGAGAACATGCAAACTCCACACAGAAAGGCCCCGTCCAGGTGGGAATCGAACCCGGGACCTTCTAGCTGTGAAGCGAGAGCGCTAACCGCTGTACTACCATGCAAATTATTATTTCTTTCAAAAATGCCACTCTGCCATAAGGCCAGATTTGTGCAGTGTACGACTAATAGTTGTCCTGTGTACAGTTTCCCCCACCTGAGCTGTAGCTCTCTGCAGTTCATCCAGGGTCATCATAGGCTTCTTGGTAACAGCTCTGGTCAGTGCTGTCCTTGTTCGGTCAGTAAGTTTAGGAGAATGGCCGAGTCTTGGTTTGCAGTGATGCCACACTCTTTCTATTCCTGGATGATGTATTTAACTGTACTTTGAGAGATGTTCAAAGCTTTGGAAATGTTTTTATAACCTAACCCAGCTTTATACTTCTCAATAACTTTATCTCGGACCTGTCTGGTGTGTTCCTTGTTCTTCATGATGCTGTCTGTGCTTTAAACTGACCTCTGAGACTATCACAGAGCAGGTGCATTTATACGGAGACTTGCTTACACACAGGTGGATTCTATTTATCATCATTAGTCATTTAGGTCAACATTGGATCATTCAGAGATCCTCACTGAACTTCTGGAGAGAGTTTGCTGCACTGAAAGTAAAGGGGCTGAATAATTTTGCACGCCCAATTTTTCAGTTTTTTATTTGTTAAAAAAGTTTGAAATATCCAATAAATTTCGTTCCACTTCATTATTGTGTCCCACTTGTTGATTCTTCACAAAAAAATTACAGTTTTATATCTTTATGTTTGATGCCTGAAATGTGGCAAAAGGTCAAAAAGTTCAAGGGGCTGAATACTTTCGCAAGGCACCGAGTGCCTTGCGAAAGTACTAATACACCTTGAACATTTTGTCATGTTTACAGCCATAAACGTAAAGATTTTATTTTTAATTTTTCACTGAAAGTTCACACACAAGTAACAGACAACTGTGAAGTGAAAGCAAAATGATGCATGATTCTGTTTTTTTTTTTTTTAAATACAAGAGTGAAAAGTGGGGTGTGCATAAGTATTCATACAGCATGAAATAATACTTTGTGGAACCCCCTTTTGCTGCAATAACAGCAGCAAGTCTTCTGGGGTATGACTCTACAAGGTTTGCACATCTAGACTCTGACATTTTAGCCCATTCCTCTTTACAAAACAACTCAAGCTCTGTCACATTAGAAGGAGAGCGTTTGTGAACAGCAGTTTTCAGGTCTTTCCACAGATTTTCAATAGGATTTAGGTCAGGACTTTGACTGGGCCATTCTAACACATTAATATGTTTGTTTTTAAACCATTCCATTGTAGATTTAGCTTTGTGTTGAGGGTCATTGTCCTGCTGGAAGGCGAATCTCCGCCCCAGCTTCAATTCTCTTGCTGACTCCAGCAGGTTTTCCTGTCTCTGTATTTGGCTCCATCCTCTTGATAAGTGGAAGCTCTACACACCTGAGTAGGCAACAGGTGCGTAGAAGAATAGAACACTTAACTTGAAAAAAAGTTAAGAGTCCCTGAGCTATAAATGATCAAGCGGAAGGGGCTGTCTTCAAGTTTGATGAAGGTCAAAGTGACCGAAACGTTGCTGCAATAAAAGCAAAGTAAAAGAGTGAGACAGTGTGCGGGCTCCATCCATCTTGCCAACTATTCTTACAATCTTCCCAGTCCCCACTGAGGAAAAGCAGCCCCATAGCATGATGCTCCCCCCACTATACTTGACACTGGGGATGGTGCACTCAGGACGATGAGCAGTGTTAGGTTTACATACATAACGTTTTGCATTTGGGCAAAAAGTTCAATTTTTGTCTCATCTGACCAAAGCACCTTCTTCCACATGGTAGCTGTGTCCTCCATATGACTTCTAGCAAACTTCAAACAGGATTTCTTATGGCCTCCTTTCAATAATGGCTTTCTTCTTGCCACTTGTCCATGAACGCCAGATTTGTGTAGAGTACGACTTATAGTTGTCCCATGTACAGATTCCCCCAGCTCAGCAGCAGTACGTCGCAGCTCCTCCAGAGTTATCTTGGGGCACTTCGTTGCATTTCTGACCAGTGCTTTCCTTGTTCGGTCTGTTAGTTTCAATATCGTCCAGCTGCAGCCAGAAACACAAGAACGCCCCAACACACAAGAACGCCCCCAAACATCCGTTCTTCAAAAACATTTCAAAATAAAACATCCGTTCTTCAAAAACATTTCAAAATAAGGGTTGTCACCGCTATATTGGGGGGGAGGAGGAGAAGTATAAAAAAAAAGAGAAAAACGAATTTACACATCTACGATATGTCACACTTCATCCTGCACTACAACAGTTGGCTGCTCATGTCATCTACATAGTGCAGTGATTCACTTTTCAACTCATAACAACCTCTGATAATGTATTAAATTATGATTTTGTACAGCATTATTTCACTGACTCTGATTTAAGCGTGGAATGCTTTTTAAATTGAATGTAACAAATTGAAGTAACATTTTTAAAGACACAAAAACCAGGGGCTGTGCATATATTATATTCATTTTCATATTCAATTGAAAATTGGATTAAGCAACTTGAAATAGCAAATAATTTCTTCCAAACCTCCAGTCTCTATGCTATTATTTTGTGTTCTACAGAACTTCTACAGGTAAATGTTTAATGCCCCAAGGAAACCCTGTTTGCATGGTTTATGTATAAATATTATATTTATGTTCAATTTAACTGTTGGAGCCATTTTAGCCCATGTACACGTTTGATCCTCCTGCCACTGCGTGGCGCTCTGTGTGTGTGAACTCAGGTTATTACCTGCCCTATTAAGGGGGGAGGAGGGGGCACTTGGGTGTGGCAGTGTGGAGGCAAACTTCTTTTGACCGTGTCTATGTATCTGAGTCCTGAAACCTGTGTATGTATGGATTGCTTTGAGGTATGCAAATAAACCTTTCTGGAACACAGTATTTTTATGGTTCATTGTGGAGGAAGACACGCGTCCGAGACGCCTAATCACTGCTGCCAGAGCGGACGTTTGCACAGGGTAAATCTGGCCGCTACATTAACTTCAAACATAACATACTTTTACAATTGACCTTATTTTAACCAAAACGCGAATAGATCTAACTTGTTAAAAAAAGAAAAAAAGAGGGACCTCCAGTCAGTAAAAAAATGGTGGTTTAAGAGGTGCTCTTTGGTGAAGGGATAGTCAATGTATAAATACAGAAAGAACCAAGGCAGTCTCTCAAAAATTGATTAAAATGCCTTTATTGGGTATGGCAATAACTTTTTATTGAACAAAAACTGGAAACGCAATATCCTCAATGGCATATTTTCCATGGCCTTTAAAGTTGAGAACAAATGCCTCCTTCCAGTTTTTTTCGGAAGAAAACAGTTGAGCCAGTCGCAGACTAAGACCGCTGCTCTGACCTGCCACCTTGCAAATTTTTCCAATCTTAATTTGAACCACATTTCTTTTAAGTTTAAGGCTCTCTGCTATGTAGTTGTTCAAATGGATCACAGGAGTGTATTGCTGAGCCATGGATCGAAACATTTTAGACACCCTGTTTATAGACTCCAACATTGCCATGTTTGTTTCCAGGGTCATTCTAATAATAATGTCCCATATTTCCACGGACATCTATCTGCACGGTTCTTTTACTTTCGCTGATGTTAAGCAGCGGAAATGACATCTTAACACAGCGTACCACGCAAGCATTCTCTGATTGGTTGGTGAAACATTGCATGGGGCGTTCTGGTAATCAAACAGGAACGCCTCTGCCGCAGCTCGAGCCTCCTCGTTAGTTTAGGTGGACGGCCGTGTCTTGGTAGGTTCGCAGTGGTGCTATACTCTTTCCATTTCCGAATGATGGATTGAACAGTGCTCAGTGAGATACCAATACACTCCGACCATAGCTCTGAGGCCCTCACAGAACAGCTGGAATTATACTGAGAGTAAATCACACACAGGTGGCCTCTATTTAATGGTTAGGGCAAGGTGTGAACATTCTGCAGTCATTAGGAATGTTAAAGGCAATTTAATGCACTCAGAAAAATACTGTATGAATACTTATGCACGCCCCACTTTTCACTTTTTTGTAAAACAGAATCATGTATCATTTTGCTTTCACTTCACAGTTGTCTCTTGTGTGTGAACTTTCAGTAAAAAATTCAAAATAAAATCTTTACGTTTAGGGTTGTAAACATGACAAAATGTGCAAAAGTTCAAGGTGTATTAGTACTTTCGCAAGGCACTGTATGTCCACACATACCCCCAAACTTTTCAGAAGTATGCGTCTCATCAACATGCACTGTCCGGACAAAATAAACAATAGAATCTATATTTAGTCTTCACAATTAGAGACAGACACTTTGATCTGGAGCAGAAAGCAAACTGGTCATACGAGTTTACATGAGCAAGGCCTACTCAGTATTGAAAAGAATTTGAACAACCTCTCATAACTTAATTTTTAATTATTAAACTTGTAAATTTTCAACTTAAATCTATTAGTCCATAAATACTAATCTACATTGCACAAATTCACACGACAAAACATCATTATGTGGTAAATAGGGCTCTGTCTGTGCTTGTATACTCAAGATTTTCTTTTATTACAAAATGAGCTTTTCACTCTCAGCTCCTGGTGTGTTGACATGTAGGCTACACAGACAGGCCTACACTTAATAGCAATTACAACTTGAGCTATCAAAATCTGCTTCTTGTCTTATTAAAAATTAGTTATAGCCTACTGCTCAAAAAGTACTTACCAACGACATTATTCAGAGGCTACAATGTTTTACTCCAATAAGTTTTTACTTTTTGGGGAGGCGATCTTGTCCCTCAACACCCCGCGAATATGTTCACACAGCATGCCACAGATGCAGCCAGACAGATCAATTTAGCAGTGTTTGCACAATTATTTTTCTTTTCTTAATGACTTCTTTTCATAAGCTCAGCGGTATAGCACTGTAAGATGTAAATGTTATGTAACGTTACCATCGTATTGGTCCGAGGGCATCCCTGCAGAAATAAACTGGTGGCCATTATATTTACCGAGAGGCCTCCCCCTTCTGGCTTTTCTACCCACTAATTTACCTGTCCATCTAAGGAATGGAGGGAAATTAATCACCATTGCAACCCCACCTCCACGTGTGGCACAGACGAGGTCGACTTTTCTCCCGCGTGCGCACCCGTGATATTTAAGAACTACACCCACATAAGAGAGAGGAGGTCTTCTGAGACGGGCCCTGTGCACCGCTCAGAGCTATACAGCAGAAAAGCTATGCTTCTTTGCTCCGGACAGGCGAGGGCTGCCAGTGCGCCCTAACCTTGAGGCTCTCTTTCATGTTGTTCCTACTATGAGCTTAGTAGCTTCGTTAGAATTCAAGCCAGTCTGTTTGACTTTTTGAAAACCATGGCTTTGCCACTGACTGAACTGTGAGCCACATCACCGGCTGCTTCGTAGGGGATTCTGCAAGACGCCTTTGGGGGTTAATGTTACAAATACAAATTCTAGTTTCCCCATTACAGACATAAATTTAATTAGACGTAATAAAGCATTGACTGACAAGATATGTGAAGTGTCTTGCTCAAACCATAAGGCTGATTCCCTGCTTAGATGACGTGTCCCAAATATAGGCCTATAGGCCATTTTATTTTGCCATGGGACAATCCTAATAATTTCATTATTCAGCTAATCTGTTCAAGTTAAATATTTTGCGGCAGCCTATAATATTTTAAAATAACCATAGCCTACTAGATAACATGCAGTCTGCTCATTGCTTTTAGCCATAGACTGGTACAGCTTAGTATTATACTACACATTTTGGCTACGTCCCATCCATTTGCTACTGCTTATGTAACGCCCTTCCTCCGCAGGTACCGAGAGATCAATAGTTTTTAGGGGTTTTATCACAAAAAAGGCAGTATAGCAGCAGATAGGAGCGGGTTGGCGTTAGTTATGCGTCCGGGGGAAGAGTCCACTGTTGGTAGTTCACAAAAAGGTATTGCATGTTCTTGCCAGGGGTCCAGGCTGCGTCGCCTCGCTCTGCTTCTGGCTTCCGGGTCCTAGCCACTGGTCAGGTACTGCGACCCCAGTGTTTCCCATGCCCACTCTGCAGAGCGGCCGACTGGTCTTCAGACTGGCCTGGACTCCGGCTGGACAAAGGACAAACAAGAGTGAATCAGCATGAACACATAAGCCTTCACAAAACCAGCATTACAAACTTCACATGCTAAAGTAACACATTTACTTTACCGGTACAAACCAAATTTTACTTTAGCATACTGCAAGCACAAGCCACTTCACATGAACCTCAAACAAACTGACCTGGACAGAGGACAAACAAGAGGGAATGAGGGAGAGGAAATGGTTCAGCTGGTTTTAAACAGGTAGCCCCACCCCTTCACACCTGCCAACTAATTAAAACATGGCCATTGGCCCACAGCAAAAAAAAGGAAAAACACAAGAAACACCACACCCAAAATTAAAGAGGCAGTGCAGGAGGACCCAGTTCTACCATGTTACACTTTTTTGGAGCCTGCACACTTGTGGGGCCAGCAGAGAGACATAACCCTCTAACGTGTCCCCGAGGTCTTCTCCTGCTGGATCATGCCCAGAACATCTCCCCTAGGAAGGAGTCCTGGAGGCATCAGAGATGTCCGAGCCGCCTCAGCTGGTCACTCTCTATGTGAAGGAGCAGTGGCTCTACTACCTGCTCCTCTCGGGCTAATGAGTCCCTCACTCCATAAGGGTGAACCTGGCCACTCTGTGGAGGAATCATTTCGACACTTACTGTACATCCGGGATGTTGTTATTTCGGTCATGATCCAAAGCTGATACATATGACCATATCCTCATAGCATAGGAGAGAGAAGAAATGTAAATTGAGATCTTTAACTTTCAGCTCCTTTCAGGTCCTTCTTCCCCACAACAGTCTGATACAGAGATCACATCACTGAAGATGCTGCATTGATCCTTCTTGTCAATCTCACGCTCCAGCCGTCCCTCACTTATTAACGCAACCCCAAGATACTTGAACTTCTCCACATGAGGCATAGACTCTTTCTCCAGTCGAGAGCCTGGTCTAGATCAGATTTGGAGGTGCTGGGTTTCATTCCATTCGCCTCACACTTGGTTGCAAACCTCCCAGTGCACGCTGAAGACCATGATTTGAAGAAGCTAAAGAGCTATCTCAATATACTGTACATATTTCAGTGCTGGACTCATTTTAATCAAAGACAGACAATGTTATCAGAAAAATGTTTATTCAACAAATAAAACATAGGTTTGACAAAGTTGCTAAATAATAAACAGAAGGTTTGGTAAAAAAACATATCATAAACAGAGACTGTGTTGAAATACTTTCAACACAATTAAAAATACACATTGCCCAAAAGTTAACATTCATTCAAAACTGTCCCTGCACATAAAACTAGAAAGAAAATATTACAAACAGTACACACAAAAAAAGTTACATGCTACATGATTGCACCCTGGGGCTTTTTGATAACACAATAATTAATAATGTCACAGACAAAAAGTTTCCCTTAACAATGACAAAATGTAAACTTATTTTACATTGTTCCACATCTGAAGCCAACACAGCTCCCTCTTGTGGCGAGCATCGTATACAGTCAAAAAACTGTTGTATCAGAGTGCACATAAATGTCCTTATGAACAATTACTACAACCACTCTTACGTGGCTAATTAAGTAATGACAATGAAGAGTGCAACTTTTTAATTTTGGCCAATTAAAAAAACAAAACAATAAGAATAAAATTAACCAGAGTCAAGCTGCGGTTAGTGGAAAGTAATTAAAATGAGTAATTAGGGTGTTTTCAGATTACACGAAATGTTTAAAGTTTTAAAGATTCTTTGGCAAAACAAATGTGATCCGAAAACTTTCGGAAGCCATCTTGGTCTCATTACTTTTAAGGCACAATTTATACAACCATGTCTACCTCATGGCTCGGCTCAATCTGCATAAAACAAATGAGCAGATAACAATTTCACAGGGACTAAACCTTTGTCCTGAACTGCCTTTAAGTGCTTGTTCGCGATTAACACTTGGTGTGAATAATTAGAAGGGTCGATTTATTTAGCTCTGCATGTATGTCGGCCCAGGACAGAGGCAGGGGTCAGAGCACACAGACACAGGGTGTTTGAGGCAGACTGGGAGGATGCCTCTGTTGATATGGTGAAACTCGACGAGCTGCAGGAGGTCAATGAAAAGCGTTAAACCATCGTCCATAGTGTAGTATTTCCTGCCTCCTTCTTCACACTGCAAGAGACATTCACAAAGATTAGTATGGGGAATGAAAACATTGATCCTTATTTGGACGATTTCAGTTGTGTGCAAAGCGTTAAACAAATAAGACAGTGATGTGTTGGGGCAGGTGCCGGGCAACACGGACTTTCAACTCCCTCCAAAGATTTTCTATGGGGTTGAGATCTGGAGACTGGCTAGGCCACTCCAGGACCTTGAAATGCTTCTTACAAAGCCACTCCTCCGTTGCCTGGGCGGTGTGTTTTGGATCATTGTCATGCTGTAAGACCCAGCCACGTTTAATTTTCAATGCCCTTGCTGATGGAAAGAGGTTTTCACTCAAAATCTCACGATACATGGCCCCATTCATTCTTTCCTTTACACGGATCAGTCGTCCTGATCCCTTTGCAGAAAACAGCCCCAAAGCATGATGTTTCCACCCCCATGCTTCACAGTAGGTATGGTGTTCTTTCTTTCTCCTCCAAACACGATGAGTTGAGTTTTTGCCAAAAAGTTCCATTTTGGTTTCATCTGACCATATGACATTCTCCCAGTCCTCTTCTGGATCATCCAGATGCTCTCTAGCAAACTTCAGACGGGCCGGGACATGTACTGGCTTAAGCAGGGGGACACGTCTGGCACTGCAGGAATTGAGTCCCTGGCGGCGTAGTGTGTTACTGACGGTGGCCTTTGTTACTTTGGTCCCAGCTCTCTGCAGGTCATTCACTAGGTCCCCCCGTGTGGTTCTGGGATTTTTGCTCACCGTTCTTGTGATCATTTTGACCCCATAGGGTGAGATCTTGCGTGGAGCCCCAGATCGAGGGAGATTATCAGTGGTCTTGTATGTCTTCCATTTTCTAATAATTGCTTCCACAGTTGATTTCTTCACACCAAGCTGCTTACCAATTGCAGATTCAGTCCTCCCAGACTGGTGCAGGTCTACAATTTTGTTTCTGGTGTCTTTGGACAGCTCTTTGGTCTTGACCATAGTGGAGTTTGGAGTGTGACTGTTTGAGGTTGTGGACAGGTGTCTTTTATACTGATAACAAGTTCAAACAGGGGCCATTAATACAGGTAACGAGTGGAGGACAGAGGAGCCTCTTACAGAAGAAGTTACAGGTCTGTGAGAGACAGAAAGCTTGCTTGTTTGTTATTGACCAAATACTTATTTTCCACCATAATTTGCAAATTAATTAATTTAAAAAATCCGACAATGTGATTTTCTGGATTTTTTTTTCTCATTTTGTCTCTCATAGTTGAGGTATAACTATGATGAAAATTACAGGCCTCTCTCATCTTTTTAAGTGGGAGAACTTGCACAATTGTTGGCTGACTAAACACTTTTTCCCCCCACTGTAAACATAAACTGAAAACGAAATGAGTTCGAATACAACTTGCACGATGAAACTGAAAATTCCATCTTATTGTTATTACATCATTGCTATAACATCCCAACAACTATGAAAAATTCAGCAGACCAATGTGACTGTAGTGACCGATGTTATCCTCAGCAGACACCAGAGATGTGTAATTCCACCAGGGCTTTTGTCTCAGGCCTAATCAGAGCGTCAGAGGATGTCAGTCATTTAACTCCTCTCCCACAGACTCCTTTGTGGGTGTCTCTGGGCATGTCTGTGGGTGTCTGTGATAAGGTGACAAAACCACGACAAAAACGCTTCAAAAATGTGACAAAAACGCGGTGACCACGTGACAAAAAAGTTACAATCAGTACTATAGGTCTTAGCTTTCAAATGAGGCATTACACTGCTGCTCTCCAGTCGAGAAGATTTTAGATTTGGGTGAAGCTGAACTGGAGAAAATGCACCCAGTTAAGGCGGAGGGTAAGAGTTCAGTGAAAATCCAATTTCTTCTCATTTTGTACAGCCCAAATTTAAATGCCAGTCTTTATGTTGTTAGTTGAACATAACTGTAAACAGTAATTATGTGCATTTGTATTGTAGGCTGCAGAGACAGTTAAGCTCTTTTGTTCGACGCGTTCCATTCAGATCCACTTGAACAAACTGCAATAAGTCTATGAGCCTTTTCCCTTCTCCAAATGAGCAAGCCACCGGACAAAGGGCCACCACTGTGGATAAATACCGCTTTTGTCTCAGCCAGTTGAACTTAAGGCTTCCCTTAACGCGGCCGATAGTGTGTTCAGCCTTTCTGTCTTTTCAGATGCATTGGCGCCAACCGACAGAGCGCACTGCCAAATGGGAAAACGACTACATAGACAGAGAGACAGAACAGAATCAATCAGGAAGTGGCAGCCTTTGAGCCGTGCCAGAGAAACCGGGCAGCTTCCTGGTCTGGTTGCCAAGGGGACGGGAGACTGAGCCAGCTGGTGCAGCGGGCAGCCGGTGGGTCTGCTGGGGAGGCCAAGGACGACGGTTAGGACTGGTTTAAAAGAAAACACTAGCTACTTCAAAAGAACATATTCAACATGGCACACGTCAGAAACCAAACAAAAAACTCATATTAAGCAAGCACTTGTTCGAGTATGTACGCCTGATTCATAATGCTTTTTTCAATTTGATCCCCATTAAATCATATTGTTCGGACTGTGTTTTTCAACAAAGTTTGGAGTCCAACTGATTCACTGCACAATTACCAAGTACTAACAAAAATCAATAATCAAATCAGAATTCAAGTTCTCATAGGTATAGCTGCAATAAAGGTGATGCGCTGATCAGTAATTGAAAGTTCTGTTTTAGTTTCAGTTTCTGTTAAGTTTGAGATGTTGCTTCATCGAGTCATCTGACCCTGTCCTCTGCATACTCTTCATTGCCCTTCACCACATTAATGTCTTCTTTCACAATACTTTTGTAAAGCACTTACAATTGTTAACAAATACAGTTTGTATGGAATGGTATAGACTACATACATAAGAAGCATCATAGTTAGCACAATGCAACTCAAGTACCGTAGTAAGTGTGCAATTAATTATACTATAAAACAACATCAATACATGTGGGCACCTGAAACTTATATTACCAGTTTGCTTCCAAATTCCAAGTATAGGTAACATAGGCTACCCAATATTGTCCTGTTTCTATGTTATTCTGTAGTGAATGGAGGGTTTGTTGGCTGCTCCGGGAGATCAGGGGAACTCAGTGGCACAGATAAACACAGCTGGGGGACCCAATAGTGCTGGCTCGTCTCTGGCCCCGCAATAATACTGTTTACTCAGGGGATGCACCCTAATCTCCAGCTCTGATCTCTTCACAGGCACCCGACAGGCTAGGATTAAAATTGTCTTGTATATGGTCACAGCCCTGCTAATTCTTCAGCGGATAAACTTGAATGACAAATGTTTTATGTTTAATATAAAGGCTTATGGGAGCGCAGGGGGCATGGATCCACCAGTCTGTGTGTGGCAACATCTCTGTGGGTGGCTCAGAGTAAATAAAAAAAAAAAAAATGCATTTTGCAAACACAAAGTATTATCTACCTGCATTCTGACAGCTTTATGGGGCTTTACAGCTTTCTTTTCCTAAAAGTAAGTATGTAAAGTTACAAAATGTCATTATATTGAACTATAGGATATCAAATTCATTAAATGAAATCTGTAAAATTAAAAACATAGCTTGCAACAGACTATGTCATGTCATAGGCATTTAAAGGCAGACTGTGTAACATTTTGGACTATACTGTTGCCATCGGTACAAAACATGCTCCTAATGACCGGCTTGACACAGAAAATGCAATTTTTGCAGTGGATAATCAAAGAATGGATTTAGATGAGAACCTAACATATTTAAATCTCAAATTCTGCTGACTTTAGTCGACATCACCATGGAGACAAGCTGGAGACGTACCATTCCCGGTAAAGTTACAGTCATGTCTTAGGAGTGCTGAGCCGCTCACAGCAGAGGCACATGTTTGTTTGTACATTTATGAGGTATTTTTCAATGAGGAAAATGTCTGTCATAAAATAAATGCTTGTATTCCACGCGGTGTGGCTTTAAGTCTGTTTACTTCTAAGCAGAAATTGCTTTCCATAGTGTCAGAGGTGGGTAGCAATGAGTTCAACTTTTTTAAGAAATTGAAGAGTTCTCTCACTTGTACTTGACAAATGTATTATTATGAAGTATTATTATTTTGAAGTATCAGTGCTACGAGTAAAGATTTGGTTACTCTTCCTACAGTGGGTAAGCATGAAGCAGGTTCGGAAATGTCACATTTTCACACTATTTCATATTAATTGAAAAAGTAAGGTACTCTTACTTTGGTAAATATTTTTGACTAAATTACCCTCTTCTGCTGTTTGCTGAGAGAACATGCCCTCCAAATGATGTTTCCTTCTCCAACCACTGGCTCTGGTTTTACAAATTCCAAGCGCACGGTCCGCGAAGAACATTGTTTGTCCTAGAGCGCCCTCTACGTATGTGTGTAGATTATAACTTGTGCCTATATTGAAAAGAAAAGCTTAAATTCTTAAATAAATGTTTGAATCCATTTATTTAGAAGACAGATGTTTTACTTTTATATTAATGGATGTTTTTTGAATGGTTGAGATTACGTTCTACATTTTGATTTTGCACCGTGACTTGTCGGCTTCTGTAGTTGGTGCGTCACTTGACGTCAGTACAACAACAACCTGTTATGACTGCTCGGGTGAAGGAATAGCGTTAATTGTTCAAGACTATTTCGCTCAAAATAACCCTGCATTCCCGCCTTTACATGTGATCATTTATTTACAAAGGTGAGACCGAAAGCCCCGGTAGATCAAATTGTAAAAAAAAGTCATGCAAATGTCAACATTATTCAGCGAATTACTAAGAAAACCAAGCTAACCTAGCATTAGCATTTCCCCCCTGATTTGGCCTAGCGGTATGAAGCTAAGGAAATCTCAATGTTGGCAATAGTTAAATTACATTTTATCAAACTTTGTTTTATTATTTGCGATCTTTGGACTGGTAAAGGTCGAAACTAGCGATTGTAATTGTATGGGCCAAATCAAACGCTAGTTTAGCGATACTGCTAGCATAAGACCAGTGACTAATTTTAGATGATTACGTTCATTTGACAACCTATATCGACAACGTTGACAGGTCAGCTATTATACTTATGACACTTATTAACATACAATATTTAACGCATGCATTTGATATCTGCGCTGAGCTAATGTTCTCCTGTATCTTGTGCTAGTCATCACATTCCTTTAAATCCAGTCAAAGGTTAGCTTGATCGTGTAATTATATTTGAATTCATTTTCTGGTCATTATTGCTAGATGAAATGTTAATAAACCGCACAAAGACTGTATTTTGTGGTCTATTTCTAATGGAGTGTAATGGGCGTTATCAAAAGCTGCTGCTCTGTTTAGACGCGCATTGCAGGCGCATTGCAGTGAACAGACATGAGGACCTGACTTCACACACAATGTCTGTGTCCCGCAGCTAGACATCTTGAAGAGAAAGTGCATTCTTAACCAAGTCTCTTGCCAGCCGAAGAGACGGGGAACAAGATAGGGAAGCAGGGCGAAACGGGCACCGCGGAGCCGGTGGAGAAGATGGCCGGCAGCCCGGAGAAGAGTTCAACCGCACAAGAGCTTAAGGAGCAGGGGAACCGACTGTTCCTTTGCCGCAAGTACCAGGAGGCTGCAACATGCTATAGCAAAGCTATTGTGAGTCTGATCATTGAAAGGGCACGTGTAATATCTATACTAAAACTGTGACATAATGTACATCATTGAAATAATGTGTCAGGTGCTTAAAATCTCCTGTTTTTTCTTCCCAGAATCGCAATCCCTCAGTGGCAGTGTACTATACAAACAGAGCACTTTGCCATGTGAAACTGCAGCAGTATGACAAGGCTCTGGCAGACTGTAAACATGCCCTGGAGCTGGACAGTCAGTCGGTCAAGGCACACTTTTTCTTGGGGCAATGTCATTTGGAACTTGAAAACTACGATGAGGCCATTGGAAACCTGCAAAAGGGTCAGAACAAAAATCCTCAAAAGGGAACCTTTATGTCATATCAAGGCAATACAACGTGTATGTTTTGATGTGCTTCACAGCTTACAACCTGGCTAAAGAACAGAGGCTGAATTTTGGAGATGACATTCCAAGTGCTTTACGCATTGCAAAGAAGAAACGCTGGAACAGCATTGAGGAGAGGAGAATTAATCAAGAGAATGAGCTGCATGCTTATCTGACTAAACTCATTTTGGCTGAGAAGGAAAGGTGCGCCCTGAGCCATCTTGTAATAAACTACTGTAAAAAATAAAATAAAATCGTTTTTGTCTTTTCCCCATTCAAACAGAGAAATGGATGAATACAAGAAAAACCAGGATGATAATCAAAATGGAGATGCTACAAAAATTGGCCCAAAACATGTACGTCTTGTCAATACTTATTTATTTTTGCCATAGACATGTACTTTGTTTCAATTATGATAATGCCGATTTAGCACTGTAAATTACACTTTGTTTTTCTAGGACAAGTACCTAATGGACATGGATGAACTGTTCTCTCAAGTGGATGAAAAGAGAAAAGTAGGACTACACACTAAACATAGCATTTTGCTCTTATTTTAGTAACCAACCATCTGGATGTTTGCCGTTGCCGTTTGGTCTAAAAGATTCTCTCATCTGACCTCATTGAAAAGTCTCAAATATTTTGTTCTGCTGCAGAAACGGGAGATCCCAGATTACCTGTGCGGGAAAATCAGCTTCGAGTTGATGAAGGAGCCCTGCATCACACCCAGTGGAATCACCTATGATCGCAAGGACATCGAGGAGCACTTACAGGTCCATATCCATCTCATATTTCATCCACATGATGATGTTATGATGATAATGACGTATAATCCCTGCAGCCAGAGCATGTCACTATGCGTTAAGAAGTTTTGATTATAAACTGGTCTAATTTTATTGCATCATTATGATTCATTTATTCGTCAGAACCAACATGCTTATTTAATTCTATAGCAAACCGTTATTTTCGTTTTGTAATCTAAACTATTGAAACTTTCACTAACGCCTCATTAACCTCTGTATCTAGCGAGTGGGCCACTTTGACCCGGTGACCAGAAGTCCACTCACCCAAGACCAGCTCATCCCCAATCTGGCAATGAAGGAAGTGATTGATGCCTTTATCCAGGAGAATGGCTGGGTGGAGGACTACTGAACAGCCTCCGCCCTTTGACATGAGCCTGGACTGTTCTATAGACTGTAGAGAACAGGTCACTCTTTGCCTGGATGTAACATTTACTCTATCTGGAGAAGCCTTACTTTGGATTATCATCAAGAAGCTGTGCGTCTTCTCCCAACATTTGATCTTCGCGGTTTACAGCTGGTTGTCCAAGGCCCGCTGTTCTCTTGAACTGTTTGACTTTATCTTTCTCAAGATGTTAGGCCTATCTTTATACATTGGCCCACTGACAAACTCTTGTTGTTTCTTAGTGCCACGATTCTTATGAAGCATAAACTTTGCACTGCAGTGTTTTCACAGATGCCCACAGTATGCTCAGCACACACAGAATCAAGTATGTGGATTATTCAGTTCAACTACTACTAGTATTTAGTATACCGTAAATGTTTGTTCATTTGCTGGACACTTGCTCATGTGAGATCAGAATATCAATTGTACGTTCATCTAGCGTGTACAAAGATGAGCTACTCTTCTACTGTAGAATATCAACAGAATGAGTATGGTCTCATGCAATCAAACTGTTAACCTTATCTGCCTCTAGATGGCGCTACAAAATTATTATTGGTGGTCGTTTTCAGTCACTCAAAACCAAGACAAATCCATGTTGCGCCATACTACAGACAAATAAATTGAATGTATACAATGTTCTACTTTAATCCGAAGCTTTTGTGTAAAATAAGGCTGTTGAAGCCTCTACAAAGACTGCAGACAGAAACTGCTGGAAGTTTGCTGACGGAATAACAATGAAAGGTCAAGTTTACAATCTCTCAAAGAGCTGCTTCTGTGTTGTTCATGAAATATTTAATGTTAAAAATGGCCTTTTCCTTGGCAATCTAAACTCAACACTTCCTCTGATGGACAAAAAAATTGAAACTTTCCTCCTTTCAATTGATACTTCAGAAAACAATCAGTTGGACTTTTAAGTGAAAACAAGGAGTTACGGTTCCTATGATGATGCTGGAAGGAGCATTTATTCTGTGTTGAGTGCTGTTCTGCATTTCCTGTAATGAACTGATTTTAGTTCACCTGCTCTTGAGCTTGTGTCTGTGGTGAGTTTGGCTGTTGGTTCGGTTCACTTAAAGATGCCGGTGATGTATATATAGTTTGCTTGTGTACCTTGTGAAATTTGAATTCTTGACAAAATAGGGTTCCCCTTCTTTTGAGAAGTCCTAGTGCTTCAGAAGCTGTATTAAATGTAGATATGTTAATATCATAAATTCCTGCTTGTTTTTTGTTGGTACTCATTAAACAGTAAAATTGTTGTCCGTCTGATTTATTTGATTGTGAGGTGGAAGTGACAGCTATAATACACTGCAATGACGAGATATTAAAAGCAATTTCAGTGGATGGTCATATTTACACACAATACCAATGAGGATTACAGAAAAAATATTTTGTGCATAATAGGAGAGCGACGTTAGTCAAGGGTGTCCACTGCTGGCACTGCATGTTCCCGTTCAACATACAGACACACACGTATAAAGAGTGTCGCACCCATCAGTTGCCTTCAAACACTGAGTCTATTGTGTGTCCAATGAAGCGCTGACGTTTGGCTGGTGCCACAAGGGAAGAGCACTGAGCTCAGAACGCAGGCCTCAGCAACAAGCATCAAAATGGTAGGGCAATGTTTTATTTCAAAGATGAACATTTATGTGTTGAATGTTTTCAGAATCTTGTGTTTCAGCAGAAATCTGCTCATTTGCTGTCTGTGTTGGCCTTGTGTTTGACCTCTAACTCAGCAACTCAAAGTAAGAAAGAACAACTAGGTATAATTTCAGGCAATACAACAAAAACAATTCCTCCTTTTCTTTTGCAGTGGGCCTCAGTGACAAAGTCCTGATCTTCCCTTATGAGACAGACTTCAGTTACGTGGCCCTGATCCCTCAGAAGGAGATGGCTCTGAGGGCCTTTACTCTGTGCATGCGAGTGGCCACAGAGCTGCCAGAGGAGCGGCAGATCATCCTGTTTGCATACCGCACTCCTGATTATGACGAGCTCAACGTGTGGCGTGAGAGGGACGGGCGCATCGCTTTTACATGAGCGGTGACGGAGCCTTCTTCCACCTGCCGCCTCTGGGCACTTTCCGCACCAGCCTCTGCCTCAGCTGGGAGTCCCGCACCGGCCTGGCTGCCTTCTGGTACGAGGGTAAGCGCAGCACGTACCAGGTGTACAAACCGGGACACACCATCCGACCTAAAGGCACTGTGCTGCTGGGACAGGACCCCGACAAGCACCTGGGGGTCTGGAGGCGCAGCAGAGCTTCGTGGGCGAACTCACCGACCTCAACATGTGGGATTATGTTCTGTCCAGAAGTATGATCCAGGCCTGGCACTACAGACACAAAATCCCAAAGGGCAACATCTTTGACTGGGCCACCGTCAGCTATGACCTGAGCGGGAACGTGATGGTGGTAGATGATGACTGACAGGAGCCTGAGTCGAGAGGAGAACGGGCTACTGAGGTGTGTGTTGGACTCATGTGGGTCATCGTCTTTGTTTTACTATGTTAGCTTAAGAATACAAGGTTCATGTGGCATCTCATCACAGTCAATTATCGGGGTTCATTTGTTGCAGCATGAGTGAGAATGACGGGCTGCAGTTTGAAAAAGGTAAACAGTCCAAAGAGACTGGGCAGATGAGGGGAAGAAGTTCTAAGTCATTTCTCATTTATTTCTCATCAATGGAGACAGAAAGCTCTGCCCTGCTGTGTGGACAGAGCTTTATATACATCGCAATAAGAAAATAATGTACCTGATCTTACATCAATTAATAATTTCTGTTCAGTGTATTACTATTAATCATGGTTTTAATCAATGTACACAGTTTAACTCATATATTTTAAACAAACCAATTACACATAAATCAATACATAATAAAAGTAAAAAAATATGTTTACTGTACTGCATTAGTTTAGAATGATCCTGTTATAATGACTGCAGTCAATTACAGTTCTATTTTAAGAACGTTGCCTTCGACTCCAAAGTCTGCTAATGAGTTTAACATGTTTCAAATGATGCAAGAAAGCTTTTGGCTCTGAAATAAAATGACACAGTCTGCATTAATAATGATGTTTATAATTGGGGAAAAGTGTTATTCTTTGAAGTGTAGAGCCCTCTCCACAATCATGCCCCCGTGACACATTTGGAAGAAATAATAATTTGTTCAATGCTTTATATCTATGTACAGTAATTTAATGTAACTATGACTTTCTGGTTTAAAATGTCCTTTATCTTTTTGTGCTTTGATTTAATGGCTAAGTACGAAGCATATTTCTTGTAATCAGGGCAGAAGCCATAATGAGATGGATGTGTTACATGTAACTTGCAGAAACCAAGTCATATGGAACTGCTACACTAATAAAAGCCCCTGAGAATGAGCTGAGGGTCAAATGTTGTCCATCCAAGTGTAACGCAGTAGCCCTGACTTCCTCCTCTCGCTGTGACCTCCTTACACAAAACAGAAGTTTTCCTCTGCAGTGCGCCCAGGCACCCGGTCCCTTGAGGCTGAGAAACTGGCGTGTTTCTGAAAACCACCGTCGGCTCTCTTTGGCAGCAGCGTCTAAATGAGGAGAAGCGAAGGCAGGGCCGACGAGCTCTGACTGCGGGTCAGCAACCAAATGTTCCACCTTCTTGGATGTTGGAATGCATCAATCGCAGTGCCCACTCACTGTGTGGTAACACCTTTGTGGACCATCTGCCCAGGCCTCAGCTTCTGAGCCCTCAAGTCCACACAAACACACAGCCGGCTTCTTTGTGTGTCTCTGTGTACTGGTAAGTCTGGTAACTATAGGTACGATTTTTGGTTCGAGTTGTTTCATAAATAATTATTCAGTAACTCCTTTAATTGTGCATTTGAAACAAATGACCTATTAATTCTATGGTAAACCGCTTTTGTTATTTCTATTTTTAATCTGTAATTATATTTACTGTAGCACACAAGGGCTTCAATTAATTTAATGTATACATATTAATTGTATTAATGCATATAAATATTACTGAGATTACTTTGTGTTGAATATTTTCTATTGTCTTTCCAGACCAGTCTTTATTTTCCACACAGGTTGCAATCAGCAGATTTGATCCTTGTGCTTGGGATGCTCGGATCACTGCTCAGTCAGTGGAAAATCCTTCCCCTGTGCATTGCATGTATAATCCCAGTGAACAAACAGTTGTGGCCTGCCTGTCCCGCTCGCGGACAGGGCCGGCAGTCTGCGGGCCTACCAGATCTGCATATTGGCCCGTGGTGCTGGAAGGCGGCGGTGCTCACTGGGTATGTGTGGCGCGCGTGTGGAGCTGGTGAAATGTCTTCCACGCGAGAGGACATAGACGGCGAGAGGAGCAAGCGCGTGAGGCGGCCGGGGTGGACAGAAGGAGGGCCGTTCTGGATTCCTTCGAGCAACTCCAAATAGATTTCCAGGCAAAACATATTTGCATAAGCAAGACAGTGCTATGAGCGATCTGAGAGAGCCGCGTTAGGCATGTGTGCACTGAACAGATGGATAATTTTTTTTAGAGCTTTCTTGCAGAAATTTCAGACCATTAAATTAAGATCTTGGCCACGTTTCAGATGACTTTTGTTCATTGTGTTTAGAAAAAAGGTCAAACTCTTTAAGCCTCATCCTTTTGAGTTGGATATGTTGTTGGTCAATCAATAAAGTATTATTGACTAAAGTGTAAAAATAATTTAAGGTTCTTGCATTTTCACATTAGTGTCTTTTTGGCTCTGCCTGTGTCCCAGTCTGTGCTCTGTAACTGCAACCAATAATAGCTGGCAGCCACTAGTATAATTTCAATTCAATTCAATTCATTTGGCTTTCTTGTCAGTTCTAGGATAGGTCATTGAAACTTAAAGTCTCACAATATCAGCACTCGTTTTCTATGGGCTTTGAAATGGGAAATTTGCTGTCAAAAGTTGTCCAGAGCCAAGCGGGAAGCGTAAATGGCACCTTCCTCTTGAACCCTGTCACCGTCTTCCTCAGAGCTCGTGGTGCGGCAGTGGTCTCTGGTCCTCCCCTCTGGGCTGTATGAAAAATTCACCAGGCCGTCCCATTAGAGTCAGTCCGAATCAGGGCGCAGGCGTTACAGCGGGCCCCACGCATGACACTTTTATCACTTGAGACTTAGCAACGCAAATGTTATGTTTAGTAAACAGCAAATCACAGCAGATGCACAGTGTCCGAGCGCGCTAGGTTCAGGCCTGCGCACGCCGCCGCATAAATGCATTCACACGCCGGGGCAGACGCGGGGGTCACAAGTCCCGGCCGATAAAGGCAGATGGACCGTACCCTTTTCATGTGAGTTTTTCACACTGATGGTGAGAGTCCTGACCTTTACTGAGTCCATGTGCGAGCAGCTGGCTGAAGCCGAGGTGATACCTTCAGGCAGGAGCGACCACACTGTCTACCTCAGAAAAGGCTGCATGACCTGGGCCTGCAACGACGGACAAAAGCACTATTGTTACTGAGCGGAGAAATGAGAAAACAAAAACATCTTTTACCTTTATCCCACAAAAACAAATCCCATAAAAAAACAGTTTCTTAGCCAACACTTAAATAAATGTATCCTGTCATAATAAATTATTGTAACCTGCATTTAATCTGAATGTTCACTGACTTAAAGCTTGACTCAATCCCTTTGGAATCTCTGGTAGACTCAACAAATCATATAAAATAGATGAACTGATAAGTGTTGAAGTGCGGGGAGACCCTGAAACGTGTCCTAATTTGGATGTGAGACTGAATAATTTCCACTGTATCTCCACGGGCTCTGGCCATGTCCTAAAGTCTACTGCGGCATGTGTCTGTGAGAGCAGAAGCGATCCTGATGAACCCGGGTGGCTGTGGTTTTTGGCGCTCGCCCCTGGGCTGCTGTGTGCGCGAACATATGAGCCACGCCACAGCGAGTGCAGGCGGAGGCGGTCCGGGGACTGCTGATTAAATATTACAGCCCTCTAAATGGATGGAGATTAGCCTCTGTGGGAATGTTAGGGCTTAATTTACCCCCGGCACAAAGCGTGTGTGTGTGTGTGTGTGTGTGGAGCTGTGAGCGGAGTGGGAGGAAGGGGTTGTTTGACATGGGGCGCTGTCTAAATGCACTACACGGATCTCACAGTAGGTCAGTGAGTGATGTCCTGTGGTTTTACAGTAACTACAGTACTTGGTAGTTTTGTCATGGCCCCGAGGAATATTGAAAAGTCAAATTCTGTAATTGCTACATCATATAAACAAGGAGATCATATTACAGTGTAGGACTAGATTCTTCTAATAGATAATAGGGCAACAATTTAGTCACAATACTGTGCTGTTATGTCTACTTTCCACTTTTGTGAAAGCATTGTTTTTTGATGCACTACAAGTAAAAACATCACAATATATCGTCAGCCCTAAAAGATACTGACTGTGTTTGATAGCCAACATTTATGAAACATCTGGTTCTACGCAAAACTACACTCAGTGACCCAAACCTACCACCTTCACCATATGATCTCATCGGAATTTTTATCAGGTGGACATATATGATGAAATGATCTTTTCCCATTATGTTCAAATCTGTTCATTGTGAAGGATAATAAAAAAGTTAGCACACTAGAGATGACCGGTTCTCTCGGCTAGAAATCCTCTGCATCCGATATTTCTAATCTCAGCACAACTATCCAGATTCGGTTAAGGTCAAATAAAGATAAGAGGAAGAACCATTTTAAACACCAAAGTGCATTTGTCATATTCTAAGAGATTCTGGGTCATGATTAACATAGTAGGAGTTACATTTTATATACAGTATTTCACTAAAAAGCTGTCATTTTAATTGCCATTTGTTTTCTATGTTGTGTTATGCTATGTCGACATGTACTTTAAATAATTGATGACTTGGTTTTGTAGTTCACCACATTCCAAATGCTTTTAAGAGCAGGAGAGTGTTTTGAGGTCTTTGCATGAAAAGCCTACACTTTATTATTTATTACAAATGACGTGTATAGATCAGAGTCATCTCTTTAATCATTTTATAGGCACACTTCTGGAATAACTTGATTAACATATGTTTTCTCAGTGTTTGTGCGTCAGATGCAGCACTGCGAGGCCTTTATTCTGTTTTTTCCTCTCGTAATGGACAAACATTCATCAAACACACAGCACATATGTGTGAGCATCCACAGACAATAGTGGCCACGTGTGCACACACACACAAGCACTCTGCGCCACTGGGCAGGGACTAGCCTGAAAGATTGAAAGCAATTAAAACTATCATCTGCAGTGGCTCTGGGCTGGCCTGTGGCTGCGAGGGGAGCTGCCACAGTGCATCAGGCTCTGAGTCTCAGCAACGCACCGCGACATGAGAGAGAGAGGCCCTCTCTCCCGCACACACCAAACAGCTACATAACGCACGGCAGCTCCACGGCGCACTTTGCCAAACAGCTACCACAACACTAGATGATGCTGCGCCTTCATGCTGCAGCTGTATTGCCTTATTCCTTCCATCAGGAAGTCAAACAGGGCATGTTTTATTTCCAGAGTGTGCTAGCGCTGAGCTGTTGACAGAGTTTAGCTGTGTAATGCTTCATAATGGCCTGCCCTAAAGCAGCAGCCACCTATACCTCTCCAGAGGTAAAGTCAGGAAGAAGATGAAAAGTTTCAGCTGCCACGCAACAATACAAGACGATAGTGCAAGATGCCTTCGGTGTTCAGATAAATGCTTGTTTTTTCTGGTTATGTACAGCCCACAGAGTGTGCAGAGCCCTGGGTGCAGGTGCTGCTGAAAACAGAGGAGCAGATATTGTTGGGTAATACTTGAGTGGTTTGGGATGTGTGAGAGGCGCGTGCACAGGCACATAGAGCGCTCATCAGTCTGATCTCATTAGGAGGAGAAGTGCTGTAACTCGGAGTTGTTTGGCCAAACTTGGAGCAGTTTACCTGTGTTCAGATCCTTGGGAATGGTGGCTGTCTGGCTCTGTCTGGACTGGCCCTTAACAAGTCTCCTCAGGACAACCACACCACCATTATCAAGTGAAGCTACTGTTTCACTCTCCTGCCGCCTCTCTCTCCTCCACTCCCTCCGATCAGCTCCCGACCTGTCACTCTCACTTAGTGTCTACATTAGCACCGGTGCTTGCCTCATCCTGGTTCTCTTCAGCACTCCTCGGCTCTACCTCCCCGTGGTGCGTTTGAATACATATCTCCGATATTCAGCCCCTACTTAATTTGACAGGCCCCTGTTTTGTCAGTCTGACAGGCCTATAGCAAGACACTAATAGGCCACAGAGACCACCAGCAAAGCACCAGCCAAGGAGGGCCCTGCGGTGCCAGTCCCCATCAGCCTCTACGTCTCTTGGGGCCATGAAGGCAGGCGAGAGGGGGAGAGGGTCAGAAGTGCGTTGGACGGACAGTAGTGCTGTCACACCAGGCCACAGCAGACTGGACTAGGCCTTAGTACTGACAAGCATCTCGGCTCCTCCGCAGCCCCCGCTCCTCCCATCACAACAGCGCACACACAAAGAGGGCAAAAAGAGCAGCCATGGGGGGCATCTGGGGATCTAATGACTGCACCTGCCACTCACAGCTCGGCAACAGTCATCACAGAGATGACAGCTGAAGGAAATTAACGGCACGCTGTTTGTTTTTGGGAAAGAGACGCAGCGGGGCAGTGGGACAGAGGTGTGTGGGGGCAGGTTTACCCTTCAGCACTGCTGTCCAGTGGATCAAAACCTGTTAGCCTTTGATACTGTTTAATTGATGACCAGTGATGCGAGGAAGAAAAGCGATCTGAAATTTAAAGAATTTGTCTTTTGTGTCTGCCTCAGAGGAGGTGTCAAAGAGACAAGAGTCGAAGTACACAATCGAGTGAAGAAGCTCACACTTATTTCTACACACGTTCAAGACAGTTTGTAGCTCTTGACTGCAGGTGCTGATCTTTACCACTGAACCATCAGCAAACATAAAAATGCCCCTTAACGTCTATGATTTATTGTTTATCATATGCTACTGAGAAATCAAGCACAATGCCATTCTATATCTTCCATCACTTTTATTCATTCTATTTGTAAGAAAAGGTAATATAATATCTAATGTCACACAGTGTAAAGATGCCCTATGGGAAATGTAAGCAGCTGAGTACATGCGTTCCAGTCATGTCATCTTTTTTTTCTTCTGATGTAAAGAAATATACTATTTTAGTGCTAAATTCTTATTAGTTGTGGATACAGTCCTCACATTGTATAACTGTGAAATGCAAATGTTTATTACGTCGAAGTTGGAGTGGGTGCTCATAAGCTTCTTGCTTCAGCCTACTCCTTTTGAGCATCAATTGCATCAACTGTTGAATGTGTAATTTTGTAAGTTAGAAAACATTTTAACTGCTCAAATAAACTAAACTAACCTTAAAAATGAAGGCCTTTTTGCTGCTAATGAAATGCTCTATCACTGCTAACACTAAGAATAGACTTACTCACACTCTACTCACTATTTTATCTAAAAATGGAGTTGAGAATGAATGAATATTCTGCAGACAATATTAACAGTAGAGGTGCTGGATGAGCATCAGGACATAGGTATCAATCAAAACCATCTCAAATGCTCAGCTGCTAATCTAATATTTATACTTTCCATACACTATGACATTGGGACGCCTTTAATTACTCAATTAATATCCTTTTCATATTTGACTGCATGCAGAAGCTCCGGCTGTAAACGGCTGTCAGCGCTGGGACCAGAGCCAGAGAGAGGGGACTCCTGGGGTCTTTCCCTCTTAGTGAATTATTAAGGTTTACTAATACTTCATAAATCCCCTCTTTGTC
The DNA here is from genome assembly GCA_007210695.1 of Neogobius melanostomus. Taxonomy (NCBI): domain Eukaryota; kingdom Metazoa; phylum Chordata; class Actinopteri; order Gobiiformes; family Gobiidae; genus Neogobius; species Neogobius melanostomus. The sequence goes on from VHKM01000606.1 coordinate 307,180, forward strand.
CTGTCCATTACCAGCCTGTCACATCGTCTCGCTGTGTCTCGACTGACTCACTTGCTTCATCTAAATGACAGAAGTTAAACTGTGTTCCAGAGGAGGAGACGGGGGCTGAGTAGAGGGGGGGGCAGTGTGCGAGAAGGCCCCCGGGCTCCATGATTAGAGGAGGCTGACTTGGGGTTGTGTAGCTGTCATAGAAACTGTTATTTTTTATTTTCTCCAAAATGTAATGGACAAAATTGCATATACCGTAGTTAGAGTGTCTTGCGTTTTCTCATAGTTTCTTCTATATGATCTCTGCATGTACACCACCAGCTCAGGCCCTGTCCTCCTCCCCTCTCACCCCCTCCCAAACAGCCAACCTTGCCTGAGTGCGTGCCTGGCGGACTCTCTCTGCGTCTCGACAGCCGAGCTGGTCGTTGCCCCGAGCGCTGAGGAGCTGTCGCCTCTCGTTAGTGTCGCCACGACGACCCCAAGTCCTGCCTGCTCCTTGATTAGAGAGAGGTGGATGAGGAGTGTGTTAGTGTTACTGTAGTGAAAGGGAGGAGGCCCACAGAGCCGCTTTAAAGATCACTGATTTGGTCAATTGGCCTCGCACTCCAGTCCCACAGAAGGGCACTCATGACTAAGCGGGGCTATCATTTAGGCAGGCACTCGCTCAGTATATACAGTATGAGCTAAAAACCTACACAGGACTCAGTTTGGGAAACTGAGAAAAGCCATAGTGACGGCAGAATTGCATTAATTAAGGACAGATATTAGATGAAGCTGTATTTTGAAAGTACTGGTAGTGGTTGACCTTGTAAGAACCATCTGCAGCCGGATGGCCAGGTCAGTGAATCCAGAGCCCCCCGAGGGAGACATAAATACACTGTGTGATTTCACTTCTACATACAGTATATGCCCTGCCCTGGGCACAGCTGTCCATCTCTGGACAGTTTCTCTGCCCAAAGGGAGCACTGACTGGACCCGGTGCTCACACTGACCATCTGTCCGTCTTCACTGCTGTACCGCATCACTCGGCTCAAAGTGGCCTGCATACATACAATACAGTAAAATCACATTCAAAATCTTTTCGTCATACTGGCAAAATCCTCAGCACAATTATTCTCTATTGTCTTGTATAAGACAAACTTGAGAGACCTTTCAAGGATTTATGCAAATCAACAGATAGTTACTCAGACACCCTTTTTGTGTTGCAGTAGCTTTGAATCATTAGAGCTGCATTATATTCTTTGTGCACATAAACATTTGAGAGAAGACTGAAAAATGTACTAACAAACTAATACAACATACTACCTTGTGAATTCATGATCTCGAAGCTAGGCAGGTTGGGCCTGAACCGTGAGGGAATGAGCGATTTTTGGTGATCTGTGCAGCTGCGCTTTTGTCAGTCTGCCCCAAGGCCAGCTGTGGCTACATATGAAACCAGCACAAGTATATGGTCCCTTCTTGTAAAGCGCTGGGGGTGACTTGTGTAAAGCACAACAATAAGATTCTCTTCCCTCCAAAATATCACATAAACTAAAAATTGTTTGATGCATGGTCTAACCCAGGGGTTCTCAAACTTTAGAACTATAGGTCCGCAAAAAAAAAAAAATTCACAGACGGCAAAGCTCTGAAAAATGCATTTTGTCATTGCACTTAAACTGCAAACATTTAAATATTAAAAATGTAAAATAAATGTATGGATATAATAAAATATTCATCAGAGTGCTTTGTAACATGAGAAAAAAATGCACGTTACTACTGTATACAGTACATATTATACTTCGTGATCTTGCCACTTCACAGTTGTCACCACCATCCTCAGCATAATACTAACCCGTGTACAACTTCCTCTTTTTCTTTCATGTATAATGTATTATGAAAGCCCTACATACATGCTTTAAAAAGCCACGGTGTAGAGCGGGCCTGTTGAGGGCAGTAGCTCCCCATCCACAAACACAAATAATAATAATAATAATAATAATAATAATGCATCGGTTTTATATAGCGCTTTTCTGGACACTCAAAGACGCTTTACATTGCACTATTCATTCACTCCATACTTGGTGGTGGTAAGCTACTATTGTAGCCACAGCTGCTCTGGGGTAGACTGACGGAAGCGAGGCAACCAGTCTGCGCCATCGGCCCCTCCGACCACCACCAACCACTCACTCACTCATTCACTACATTCGCCAGGCTTCCTGGTGTTACCAAACAGTCTCCCATCCAAGAACCAACCAGGCCCTTCCCTGCTTAGCTTCCAAGGTCTGACGGGATTGGGCATAGCAAAGGCGGTATGGCCACTGTATAATATGTATAATATACATATTATACAAATAATATCTTCACTTAATGATTCAATGATTTTCATACAAGCCATTCATCTTGAGTGGACCTCAAGAGCTGATTGTAAGCAGCTGTGTTTAAAGCGAGCCCCATTCCAGCAGACTGGGGTCCGGACTAAATCACCTTGAGGTGACCTGAGTCCGGAGTTTGAGAAGGCCTGGTCTAAGCTGTAGGATTGGCAGGTTTCTATGGCGACAGAATATTTTGCTGTTGGCTAAAGATATTGCACTTTGGAAATAATTTCCATCACTGCGACTTGTTAACCACTCAAATTGAGTTTTCGATTTGATTGAGTCCAAGGACAAGTCTGCGTTTGTGAAAATGGGTGAGAGAGAGCAAGTGAGAGAGGAACAAGACTCGCCCCCCAGCTATAGCTTCCTGACTTGTTTATTTGCTAACTGGGTGGGAGGGGAGGGTGTGAGCAGGAGCGGAGGGTGAACATATGGTTTGCTAAAACATGGACTTGTAGTTGGGGAGGCCAAGGCACCCCAAGGGATAGAGCTAACGGCTTTAGTCGCTGTCTCCCTCAATTCCTCCCGCATGGACAGCCAGAGCTCCAACAGCCTTCTGCAGCAGTTCGCAGCACACTACGGCCACATATTCATTATTGTACTCCTTTTAAGCACCTTGGTCATACTGCCAGTGTGTGCTGGAAGCTGGGAGCACATCTGGAGAGCATCGTCACAATGATAATAAGAGGAGAAATGTGTGACACAACACATCAAAGTGGTGCACCAATATCATGGCAGGACTGTGGATTTTAGGGAATTTAGCCCACACTCTGGTGAGGGCTGACATGGTGACAGATTCGAAAGCTCATGATGAATATGATAGTCACATCAGGTCAGGGCTGTAGGTAAGGTACAAAATACAAATACCAGTACACTCCCCAAGTGTAAAGGCGTTGCTTGACTTTGTGGCAGGACAGAGGGAGGTATTCTACCCAATGACCTGGTCAGACTTAGACAATGACAGTTACTGTGAAGGACTGTGAGAAGTCACTGAAGCTCTGCAGCAGATATCAGTGCAGCAGAAGAGATAGACAGTTAAACCCAGCTTGGCCCTGGAGGGCAGTGTGTTTATGGACACAGTCACTCTGGGATCAGTGTGTACACACATGGGCTCACACAGGCTGCATTGATGAAAAAACATATGCACCCTCCCTGTGGTTCAGTGAGTTAATATGCAGAGTTACAGATTTGGTGACTACAGTTGTTTAGAGACTCACACATACATGTGCTTGTGCACAAACACAGCCTGAAGGTCAGTGGTGTGATGGACATGAGTCTTGATTCACTCTGACAGAATCGGCTGCTTCCTTTCAATTCCACTTCCTTTCCCCCATCAGGTGACACCCACAGGTGCCTCGGCAACAGAGACCCCACCTCCCGCGGCTGCGTTTGGGGCAGCTGTGGAAACAAGAGGTTTGGAGTCTGAGACGACAGGGCGACAGCTATCAGGCGAAACACCAGCTGCTGTATGTCACCAAACCATAGCACACCTCTCCATGCACCATACACACTGACACTTGTGTATGATAAACAGTCAATGATAGACCTCAGCTGCGGCTTCTTCCAACTGAATACCTCTGTCACAAGCCCCTCACGCCTAGAATTCAAAGCCATCAATCCATATCTGATGTTTCCATTTACCAAGGCTCAGTGAAGGGCACAGATATCTGCAGAGCAAACTCCTAAAAGTCAGAAGCCACTCAGCGCTGAACTCTGACATCTGCCCTTTTCAGACATCCACCCAGCTCACTTCAGAGGCTGCATTTCCACTTTGGACAGTGGCCAGTCTTCATCTGCCTTCATCTTTGTAATTGTGAGTGCTCATTTAAGTGTAATGCTCAAAATGTCTCATTGAACCCTTCCAGCACTGTTCCCTCACTACCATGGATGCCACTCACATCAGATAAGAGCCCTCCTCTTTGTCTTAATAGGTCATTAGTGAGGATGGCAGACATGAGGTATAAAGGGAATGGATATACATATAGTGTATACAACAAGTGTAATCCAAACAAAGGAGAAATTAATGCTAAAAGAGAATCTTCACATGACATATTGTGTCATATATCTCAAGAGTAATTAAACTAAATAGAAGGAAAATGTAAAAGGAAAAAGAAAAAACTGTTTCTTAAATAGACTAGAAAGATAATATAAATATGCACGTTAGATGCATAGATCAACAGACAGATACATAATTACAATCTTCTTAAAATATAAAGATATATTATATCATTACTAGTCAGTTTGACCATCTTTAGAACCATTGCAACATTTGTTTTAGCCATCAATATAAGATTCTTTTTTACCTTTTGTTTTAATGCTCTTTCCAACACCAAAAAAAGACATGGGACAGGGACATTTTCATATCATTAAATTCTTTCTTTTGTATCTACTTTTTCTTTCAAATTCATATCATCCTCAAAGGAAGCGTCCTCACCTTTCAAGATACAGGTTGAACCCAGACAAACTCTGAGCTGAATCTATGTATCCTTCCTCAGGCATCACTGTGGGTTCTGTGGACTCCAGCTTGAAGACGTTTAGTTTCTGTGAGACTTCTGCAGCAGCAAGGCCTGACATGAAGAAAACTACATTAAAAAACAATCAACATGGTAGTGCAATATGGATTTAAATACATCTGTTCCTCTTGCAAGAGCTTTATCGCATTAATACAGCATTGTCTGTGTTTAGCTGATCAGAAGGAGAAGTTTGTCGACACCGGCTTGTTTATCTTTTGAGTTTTAGGATGGCTTAGTTGCTTTTACAATGTAGTATAGAATGTTCCGCAGTGGAGCTTAAAGAACGCATGGTCTAAGCATATAAGCATTGTTCTGGGAATCTGGTTTGGTGATTTGAGTTGTGTTCATTGGCAAGACACTTAACCCTGCACATTTCTGCCAAATCACAATGCAACCGGTTGGCTGTGGCAACCCCTGAAAAGAAAGAGAAGCCGTCACATGGTCAACAAGATCAGAACAATTTAACTCTCTACACATACAATTAAAGTGAGCTGAAAAAGTGAATCAAACTTCATATCTCACAGGATCTATCACATTCACCTATGATGCTCGTGAGAGGGGGAACAAAAGAGCACATCTAAGAATATGTAACACAGTGGATACTTTTGGAATAATTCAGAGAAATGTGGGTGTTTTGTTGCGTGTGTGTTTGTAAAGCTTGAAATGGCTCCTGGAGTTGCTCTCTTTGAAAAGGAGGAGAAAGAGGGAAACGGTGGAGCGTTGGTGAATAATTGATAGTGGCTGAGAGCGATATGAGTTTAGTTAATGTGCCCAGCAGCACAGGCTAAGAATGGAGCTGTTAGCTATTCCACCTCAGGCCTAAAACTCGGAAGCAGACAACTCACTGAGGTTGAAGGTGGTTAAGCTGGTTCAATCTTTCTATCCTCCACCTTAGTTCATCTTGTTCGGTGCGTGTGGGTGTTCTCACATCATTTGCATGCCGTCGGGAGTGCGCTGTGTTTGCGTCTTCCTTGGGAGGCATGAGCACAGCTGGGTCTGGCTGGTAGCAGTAGTGTGGGTAGTGTTGGTGCAGCCCTGCGGTTCCTTTCTCAGAGTGGTAATAGAGTGCTCCTGTCAGCCTCCCCAGATGCTGCTCCATAAGGACCCGCGCTACTCCCTCAACTCTCCACGAGACTTCAGTGTTGGAGTCGCGGCCAATGCACTGACTTCTGAATCTCTACTTTTCCCTTTGGAGGAAGATTAGGCAGTGTGAGTGAGGATAAGGGAATACGACGTTCTGGTTGTTAAAGTTTGAGCTGAGATAAGTTCATCAGAAAAACGGAAACAAAAAGTGACTCATGTGCCGCCGACAGTAGTGGTAAAGGCGGCTGCACAAGGGGCCATCGGATTCATACTACAGTTACAACTTTTCTAGCTGCCATTTTGCTCTTGTGCATGAATACACTTTATCTAAGTTACAAATTAAAGTTTTAGTTTACTTCTTTTGCTTTAAACAGCAATCAAATGAGGACGGGCTGACCAACAATAGTCTAGAAAAGAACACATTTCCCCAACTTTACTGATGAAGATATTTTGCTGAATGCATGTTCATGGGATGTGGAATATTTATTTGGTCATTTGTCTTGCCAAGTTCTTTATTTTGTCTCTAGTTTTTCTAGTTGTCTTGTAAAATCTTGACAGCTTTATAGGGTAGAACTTGTAACACCATGTTGCTATAGATCTATGAAGAAGTCAGTCCTCACTTAGCACCTAACATTTGTGGGGAGACTGTCTCCCTAGAGTCCCAGTAGTCTCTTAGCCCCTTAGAAAAACTGACATTGTCTCCCATGTGGCTGTAAGATGTGGAGAGTCCATGTCCACTTCCTTCTCGCTGCAGTAGTGGCTCCTGTCGTTGCTGCTGATTTACCAGACATCCTCTTTCCCCTCCTGTCACATTTGGTACAGATGGTTAGGCTCTATGGAGTGGCCTGTCAGTCTCCATTTGGCCGCCTCGGTGTGACAGCGGGCCTGATGGCTCGTGAAGGGCCCCCGACTTTCTCGGCACACGGACACTGACATTTCTCAAAGGGACTGGCATGCATGTGCGCTTCCCACCCAGCCAGAGGAGGCAGACCTGGGGTTGACCCACAGCCTGCCACAGGCACAGGGAGCACGGCTTGAAGGGATGGACGAATTAGGATGGAAATTGAGCCTACAGTTGGTATAAATAGTTAGAAGGAGCAGAAATTAGATCACGAGATCTCTTCCCAATTTGTGATGTAAAAATATTACAAGAGCATTTTGGTTTTGTTTTGTAAAAGGAAATCAAAACTTTTAACGTTTTGCTAATTTTTTTCTCAAAGTATCAAAGTCTGATTTGCATTCATTAGTCTTATAGAAGAAGAAGAAGAAGAACTTTATTTATATAGTGCCTTTCACAAACATGGTCACAATGCGCTTTACATGAGACACTTTTATATTCAGTCCACACTCGATGGTGGTAAGCTATCTTTGTAGCTTCAGTTTCCCCAGGGGGAGACTGACAGAAGTGCTGTCGCGACTGCACACATCTGCGCCAACGGTCCCTCTGACCACCATCATTCATCCTGGCCTATTGTACATGTTTTTTTAGTGGTAGGGGAAACCTACACAGACACGGGGAGAAACTGCAAACTCCACACAGAAAGGCCCCGTCCAGGTGGGAATAGAACCCGGGACCTTCTTGCTGTGAAGCGAGAGCGCTAACCACTGTACTACTGTGCCGGTATATTATCATATAAAATATATACATTTAAGTCACTCCATACATGGTAGTTTGTAGCCACAGCTGACCTGGGGTAGACTGACTGAAGAGAGGCTGCCAATCTACGCCACCGGCCCCTCCAACCACCACCACTCACTCACATGCATTTCATTTTAGGCCTTGTTCCTAATTATATTGTTAAGGTTTTGTTAAGATTTATTATTGCAAGTTGTATCAAATTTAAGCATTTCAGCATTTAAGTAGTACATTTGAAAATCCACATCACTGTTTGATGTGGATTAAGATAAGAATAAAGAAAATCAAGCAGATGTATAATTTATAGTTGTATAATAATTGACAAATCTTTTATCAATAATAAATAAACAGCAAGTGTTAAATGCTTTCAATCAAACAAATCAAAACAAAACAACCAGCACTGTAAAATCAAAATCTCAGATGGAGGGCCGGGGCCATTATAGCTCCATAAGTAACTAGTCCAACTTAGACCAGCGAACACGGGCTAATGTCCCACACAGCGCTCTTCAGGAAGTCATAAATAACCTGAACTATCGCAGCAGTGGCTCCAGTGCACCCTCACTGAAGGTAGAGACACATTTGCCTGATTCCAGGGGGAGCAGAGAGGAGCAGGGGGAGCAGGGGGGAGCTGCTGTATGTAGTGCCTGCGGGCAGTGCTCCCAGTCAGTATATATCCAGCGCGCACTGAGCTGCGCTCCCATTTGAGCGGGACAGAGTCAGCGTGGCCTCAGCGCGCGGAGCCACAGCAGGACAGCCACACGGGACCCCTTTGACTTAGGTATGATACATTTTTATACTTATCTCGAAGGCAGGCAGGTGTTACTTTAATAAAGAACGGGATAGGGCATGACGCTTATTTATGAAAGGTTAGAAATTAATTTTATAACAAAGTGTAGACAAATAGTTAATAAAAAATACTATAAGCTTTGTCTTTCACTGACATTTAGCTTTTTGGAAAATAGAAATGGAAAAATATGGTTAAAAAAACATTGAATTTAAAGCTTTGCTTAATATGAAACAAATATTCTATGTACAATTTGCAATGGATTATATTTGTTTAACTTAACTTTGCTTTTAAATTATTGTATAATGTTTTGTGCTTTAAGTTATTCTACTTTATTTCTCTATTTGATTAGAATCAGAAGTAATTTTATGATCCCAAAAGGGAAATTTTGATTGTTGCATACAAAACATCTCAACCAAAAAGCTTTATAAAGATAATGTTAATTAAAACAGACACAGTACAAATAAATAAAGTGATTTACCTTTTTTATAACAGATGATTGGTGCATGATATTAATGTTATAATGTTGATTTTACTCATTGGATTTTCTATTCCAGCATTTACTGCATGAGACACATTTAAAGACGACAACTGTCATCAACATTGGCTGAGGTAAAACTTAATCTTATTTTTTATTTATTAACTCATCTTATCATTATAATGTCACTGCATTATCTTATCCATTAGACCTTTATGAACCCAATGCCATAAAGAACTGTAAATGACAGCATATACAGAGTGTCCAGTTGACTGGAAGTGGTGTGGTCTTGTTAACTTGTCAAAGCTTTTAGGGCTAGCGCCTCTGTAATAGTGACAGTAGATGTTCAAGTGGTTATTGGCTTGTTTGATCATCACTCCTAAAAGCTCAAAACAAGACCGCAGGGTTCGGATATGGGGCAGCGAGGGGGGCCGAGCGCTCAGGCCGCTGAGAGGCACGCAGATACCAGTGGCCTTGAGAGGGAAAAATCTACTGTAAAAATGATTTTTATTGATTGACTCGTAGTTGCAGCTGTTAGGCCCCATTATGAGCTTAAAGCCGGGGTCAGAGCCCCGGGGCGGTCAAGTGAGCCAATCAAATGGTTGGCCACTAACAGGGCAATTCTGAAGGTCCAATTGGGAGCGCGAATGGGAAACGCCTGCCATCCGATATTAGAGTCACCAAGCCTTTCATCGTCAGCTTTCATGTGGCAGCTTCACCAGGAGCTTGTGTTGTCCCGCAACCAGACGGGCCACCAGTCACTGAGCCGCCGAAATTATCTCAATGCATTTAAAAAAAAGTATAATACAGTAGTAGTACAATTACATGCACTTCTATCTTTAAAAGACCTCAGGAGAAACTATATAAATAGCAGCCTCAAACTAGAATGATTTTAATTAAAAAACGTACTCCGGGTGCAGCCAATGGCCCTGCTCCCAGAAAGAATTAATCAAAAACTTTTACTGTTTTAGTAGTTAAATTAATTCAAAATCATTTAAGATCGTATAGTTTAAAAAAATAAAAAAGTCGGAGTGCCATTTTTTTTTTAAATTTTCCATACATTGAAAAATTATTTATAAAATGAATTGAAATCTACTGTATTTACATATTTAAACACTTCTTAATACTGCAAATCTTAATTTCAAAACGGGCGTTCATACGACCAGTCCGATGGTGGGGATCGGTTGAACTTATGCACAGTGTCCTGACCCAGATCCCCGTCCTGGCACTAATGACGCCCTGTAGGCATTACAGCATCCTCTCATTAGCAAAATACAGGCATTAAACCCCCAACTCGGACGCTTCGTTTATAAAACACGCTCTTCCGTCTGGTACCAGAGTGTTCCACTCGAAACGCTGGTGCGAGTTGATCAGTTTGCTTCTGTCCCGCCAGGCTCAGCTGATACCCACCACTGCTCAGAGAGGTGTAACTCGAGGATTACAAAAAAAATATGTTCAAAGAAAGTATCATTTATTTGCAGCTGCTGAGCATTACCTAAATTATGTGCTTATTCACTGTCTTAGTTTTCAGAATTCTTTGGCGTTAATTTCTTTGTTTTTGTCTGTTTTACAGGTTGAGAACATCAGGAAAAAAAATGCCATTTACACTCACCAAGAGTAACTAAGCAATCATCCGAAATTAAATTAACCAAGTTACATTCCAAGCTAAAAAGAACACACACACAAAGATGTCTAAGGAGGACACGTGCAAGGTCTCATCTGCCACTAAACACAAGGAGCGAAAGCCCAAGAAGCCTCACTATATCCCACGTCCTTGGGGCAAACCGTACAACTACAAATGTTTCCAGTGCCCCTTCACCTGCATGGAGAAGTCTCACCTGTACAATCACATGAAGTACAGTCTGTGTAAGAACTCGTTGTCGCTGCTCATCGAGTCTGACTGGCCCTATAAGAAAGGAAACATCCTGCACCCCGACCAGCTCCGCTCCTTTCAACACGGTCTCCACAACAGCACAAAGGATGAGCTAGAGGTGTCGAGGCCTGATGGGAGACCGAAGCAAAGGGCGACGCAGGAGGAGGACAGCGAGGACAAAGACGCCCAGGAACCGGAAGAGGAAGAGGAGAGCGTCCGGCGCAATGGAGGGGAGATAACAGGTGTAACCAAAGAAAGCCCTAGCAGCAACAAAGGAGAAGCCGCCACAGAAAGTAGGAAAACCAAACAGCCTGAGTCAGATCTGCTCATGGCTGACATGCTCTCTTTAGAAGACCAGCTTTTACGGGCGCGCTCAATAGAGGTGGAAGCCCAGCTGAAGCACTACAAACTCCCCAAGACCTGCCTAACCACCCCTGGACTCTTCTCAGAGCAGTGGCGGCTGTTAGCGTCCAGCCACACCAAAGCAAAAGCCGAGCCCAGAGTGAGCAGTTCAATCCCGTGTTACCCCCCTCCGCCTAATCTGGTGGATTACCAGGACCCCACTGGGCTCAATCTGTCGGTGCTCGGGGTCGGATATCCCATCAGCCCCAGCCTTTTCTCCTACATGAATTCAGTCATCCCCACAGCGGCTACCAGTGTCGCAGCCCAGAGTCAGATCGCCCAACTCCCCTTCCTGGCGTCGGCTGCTCAACTGATGCACCCAGCGTCAAGCACACACAGTCCGTCCGAGAGAGCCTTAATTTCACCTCGCCTCTACTACCCCTTCCTTTGTGAGCACACGTTTGGCCAGAGCGAGCCCAGCAAAGCCCTAAAAACATCAACAAATAACCTCGAAGGAAATGTACTATCAAGTTTTCAGCCAAAAGTAAACCTTTGGAAAGTCCCGGCTGTGCGACCCGGGTCAGCTGCAGTCCAGACCATGGGTTGGGTGTCGCCTCAAAGAGACTCCCCTGAACAAACCTTCAGAGCACAAGGAGAAAAACAGCAGTTCACAGCCAAGGAGGGGAAGGCCATGTGGGGCTTGAAGAGGACAGCGGCTCCTCTGGGAAGCCTGGAAGCACCTGCGGAAAAGAAGCCGAGTATGGGGTTCACGTTTGACCTTCTGAAGAACATCCAGACAGCGTCAAGCCTTAATCTGGTGGCAGACAAACTTCTCTTACAAAACAGGTAAGGCATCATTTTTGATCAAATATGTACTATGAAAAGCACTGTTGAGTTAATAGTTTGTCATTCTTTTGTCTCCTAAAGTTTACAAGATCCTCAGCTTCAAACCCAGCCTCTCGAGTCATGGTACAAAGAAGCCGTCAGCAGTCAAAACAGTGATACCTCCACTCACTCCACTGCCATTGGGCTGAACACCCAAGACTCTTCCCGTTCAGCGAGCGGGGAATCATCCGAGTCCGTGGCAGCCCTCCTCACTGACCTCTCCAAGGCCTTGCGGGACTACCAGGAGGCCGAGCGCAAAATTTCCCACATGGAGGCGGAAGACCTACCTGCCCAGCGCCACCTCTGGGAGCACCTCAGCAAAATCCGCAGCGAGCTCTCCCACATTCACCAAGCCCTGGAGCAGACGTCACGCCCAAGTGACGGGCCCCTGGATTTGTCCGTCAAGAGGGAGCAGATGGAGTCGCAGAGGGAAGACTTTAAAGACAGCAACGCTACGGAGACAGAGGACGAGGAGGATGAAGAAATGGAAAAGAGAAAGGACGAAGCCGACGATGAGAGCGAGAGAAAGGCATTGAACGCTTCACTGGAAAGTCGGAAGCAGTCTCTGGACATACTGATAAAATTGGGTCAAACAGGATCCACGGTTGTTAATGCAGACATTCTCACTGCCGGGGCTCTGGCTCTCAGACCCAGTCCAAACGAGGCGCTTTGGCCCGGCAGAACCACCAAATGTGAGGCGGACTCCAGCGTTTTACTCTGTCCGGACGGGCGCTCCGTGGTGTTCACTGACATCTCTGCGAAAACTCAGAAGAGATCCCCGTCCATACAGCGCTTTGAGGCCCAGTGCCCGCCAAGCCCCTTGACGGCTACAGACAACTGAACATGCCTCTGGTCTTTATTTCATTTATTATTAGCTGTAACAAGGCATGAATTTAAAAATCATAGACTGGAAGACACATTTTTACAAAAATTGCACCTTAATAAAGAATGACACTTAATTTCATGTAAATGTTTTGTTGCGGGTAAGGAGTTTGAATGAGAATGAATTCAAAAATATTAGAAAATGCGTGAGACAACTGCACTACTTACTGATGATTGTAAAATTGTAAACATCTTGTTATTGTCTTAAAAAACAAACAGGTAATAATAACGCTGAGACAATCTTGTATATATAATGTAATGCCATGAATATATGAATAATAATGGGGTGATATTGTCATTTGTACAATATTTGTTGTGGTGTTTTGAATAAATGAGTCAAACACAACTGGTTTTCTTTTATAAATAAAATACTTTTCCAATTGCTTGTTCAAAAAGTAATTCGCTCCAAATAAAGGCTAACGCTGCAGTGAGTTTTCAAAAATAATCTGTGGTGGCAGACAGAACTTTAAATGCTGTATTGACCCTGACACATTGGACACTTTGCAAAAGGTGAAGCTGCTCCTTAAAGGGTCACCTGCACTCGCCTTGCAAAGGTCAAGGCCCAGGGCATAATTGCAGTAACACCTAGCGGACCCAAAGGATGGACAGGTTAAAATAAAAATGTAAAAAAAATGTGGACCTTGAACACTCATTCAAAGCACAGTAAGGGCAAATTCTCTTATGCCAAATATATTGCAGTCATAAGAATGCGGATATTACTGCAAAGTGTGACTTGAGTGTCAACAGCAATCACGACAGATGATAGCGCCCTCGAGTGGATATTGTGTAAACTGCAAATCACAGTAATATTTGGTTCACAGTAGGCCGTTGATTATCGCTAGCACATGACCTCATGTGATCGACCTCATCCCTACATACCTTTCAGTGTCTGGCCTTGTCTCACAAAATGCTTGCAAATAACGAACAATGGTCTTCACTGGATTCGATTCTGTGGCCACAATTAAGAAAACATGGAGAGATCCTTTTTTCTGAGAGTGCAGCAGTTTTCTCGCGCTGACGGGAAGTAAAGTTGCAATAGCCTTTGAACCTTTGAACTTGGACCGGTGGGGAAAAATACATTTGCTTTTAAATAGCCTAATGAATATTATTAAATTAATAGTTGTTGAAAAATAAATAAAATACCCTACCTACAAAAACTGTTTAGTTTTCAGCCTAATTTTGAGGGAAGCTCAACGTTGCAGCACAATGTTGAAGGATCAGCTTGTTTCCTCTTTCCTGTCATTGCTGTAGCCTCATCGTAATCGCAAATCTTTACAAGACTTATAGGTAAAGCTACTGAGTGGGAGGCCTAGATAAATAATCCATTTTATTTCTGAGTGGAGGCGCCCCGTCTCCAGCTGTGCATCATCATAGATTTCTTCCTGGATGTGTGAATGATACAACTCCCACTGTAACTCCCATCTGTCACCTGCATTTTCGATGGTACTCCATGGAGTTCCAGTGGCTTCTCCCATGATGTTTTTTGGAAGAAAAGGCCGAAATGCCGTACTTGGGTCAGACGTATAGGTGGTGCAGACTCGGTGCACAGTGTGGTCTTCTCTGCATGTATGAGGAAGATCATACACTGATTTTGGATGGATAAACCTCTGATTATCCTCTCTAAGATAATTAAGCCTGTTATTCAATCAGATTTTGAGTGCCGTGGAATTGAAACAGAAGAGAATCAGCACACAGCCCTAACAAAGGGGACATTGATGTTTGCAACACCAGTTTTAGCCACATGTGTTAACCTGTAAACTACATCCACTAACATATTTATTTAAAACAATCAGTCACAAAAATCAGCTCCAGGTTTTGAAAACACTTCATTTATTTAACATTATACATTCACATGAAAATAAAAAATATTCATATATATATTTTATATCAAGCTATTGAGCAAGTACAAGTTTAAAACAGACACAGACGTCCTCTGTGTGGCATATCCTATTTACAAAGCGTGGTTTGAACACTCCACAGTGTGTATCCATAGCTGCACAGGTTTCATGGATGTCTACATCTTCACTCAGTTGAGGCACAACTATATGTCAGTGAGAGGTCAGGGATTGGGCCAAGTGCTTCAAAGACTGCCGCTTACAGTAAAACATTACACCAAAACAGTAGAACTTGCAAAAGCAAAGCTTATTTGTTTTAAGAGGACCACTCTGAAGCATAAAGAAGGAAAACGAGGCAACATGATCGGCCTGCAGTAAAAGCTATACTGTACAAGTCATGCAAAGTCCTATACGTTTACTTTGAGATGACTGAATCACGCCAAAGTAAAAAGGGAGCAAACACAATTCCATGTCCAAAAGAAACAATGAAAAATCCAGTACCGCTAACAGCTCACGTTGTTCGTTTAATCTGACAGGAGCCAGGACGTTTGGTTGCACTGCAATAAACTGACTTCAATGTCACTACACCCACATTTTGACAGAAAGGTTTTCTCAAGTAGTCAAGTGATAAGTGCAATCCCCCGCTGTTCATCCTCATACACACACCCCATCCTATAAAACTCTCACTCAAAAGCAATGCAAGCATCACGTTATCACTCACTAGCACGCAGACCACATTAGTACAGCAGATGCCCCAGCCATAGATAAAGAACCCAACATTATCCAGTAGTTATGTACAACACAACTGGTGCAACATTTAACGCATGTAGAGTATTGTACATAGGAACTGTAACAATAATAAAATACAGCAGATGATTAAGTAATATTGGTAAATATATATTATTCATAATGAGTATTGCTGTCTATTTTGGCATTTGGAAGGATAAATAAAAAGCTGCTATGTATTTCTCTCACAGCTTATATGACACTGAATATCTCAGAACTAAGTTTAAAATAACCTTTACACAGGATTGATCAGTAAAACAATTTTCATTAATTATAATTAAAAAAAAATACATCGGAGGCAAGAAAGCAGCACGTCCAGGTTTAAGTGACCTCAATGCAGTCTGAAGCTGAGGCTGAGTGTGGCAGACGTCAGTCCAAAACCAGTGTCAGAAAAGGTCAAAAAATCTTGACGAAACTTCAGATTTTTTTGGAATCTTTTGCTTCAAAAAGCTTCAAGCGCTCCTGCACAGTCAGTCCTTCTTTCAGGCTCTGCGGACAAAAACACAGTGGTAAGAGCGACAGCAAAATGTACTCACTCTCACACCAATGAACACCATAAAACCTGTGAGTATAATACAGTTAGTTCCAAGCAGCATCATTTAGTCTGGCAGCTGTCAATGAAACGTTAAGGCTTCACCGATATCTGCCGAGACTATGGGGCCCAACTGAGATTTTAGTTCATTCTTCTGTCCAAAAACTGCTGCATCTTTAGGTATCATCCGTCTTCAACCAGTCTCGATTTATTAGACTCTGTTTAACTTATTTCACATCTTATTTTTAATTTACAGGAAGGAAAAAACTGCGGGGCGGTCTCCTTGATCAATGGTATACACTGAAGATGACATGCTGTATTAATAATAATGACAAAAGTACAAACATTCTTGAAGCAACACATTGAACCAGAGAGAGAGTCAGATCACTAGTTTGAGATGGAACAGACGACAAATCAACATCGAATGAGAGAAAGGTGAAAGTTAGACGGTTATCAGTAATGACACGCTGCAAAGAAAACAGTGCTTCCTCAAACTCCAGTTGGGCCAGTGAGGGTTAACTATAGGAGAGGTGGTTTAGTGAATGGACTCCATGCAAGTTCGGGTGGGACATGCTGAGCTCTTTACAGGCTGTACCTACGCAGGACAGGGCTGGGATGGGGAGTCGCCCCACAACGGGGGTGTCAGCTGTCCAACGACACCTGTTCAGTGACGGACTGACCCAACACAAAAAAAACAAAAACAAATGACAAACTTTGACACCAACTCTTTGAACACTGATAATGTCTGTAAAGCACAACCACACACATTCCTTACAAATACGCAGCACAACAGAAACAGTGATTTTTGTTGACTCACCTTGGACCTTAGGCCTCTGGATGGCTTGGCTGTGGCTGATTGTTCCTTTTTCATAAAATCCGGATTGCTTTTTGATTTCATAATATCTACAACCAAATTAAACTACGGTAAGTATCAAGGTAAACAGTACAGTATGAACATGATTGCGTTTAAATTCTGAACAGACCGTATCCAGATGTGACGGACCCGTCCACACTCCTCTCTCCCAGAGCCTCTGTGGCCATGAGCAACTTTTCCTTCAGTTTAGTGATGTCGCAGTCTGCCTTGGCCTTGACAATACTAAGCTCTGTGTAGATGTCCTTATACTTGTCTGCAGCGTATTTTTGTCCTGCAGAGTAAATAATAAATCAGTAACAGGGCCGTGTAATACTGTATTTGGAACAATCATCCAATTCATCTTACCCTCAAAGCAGACTGCAGCTCATCTTTCAGCGAGTGGATTTCCTGTTTCAGATACTGGATCTCAGACTCCTTGATTCTGAGTAAAACCTGTAGTGAGGCACAGTTATATATTAGACTTATATAAACAAAGGTAAGTATGCTTTGTTTTAGACATACTAATCACACCTCTAGCTCATAGACGTCTTTGCCCTGGGTAACAGGCGACATTGCGGTTTCTCCACTTAGACATGAGCGCATGCGGGTGATCTCTGTGGTCAGTCTGTTGTTTAGTTCCTGTTGGTAGAAAGGTTTAGTTTTAGATTATGGAGATAAATGAATGTACATGTTGTATATGCCATCTGCCTGACCTGGTTGTGAGCATTGAGCTCCTGGTTCTCGCGCTGGCATTGCCTGAGGGCCTGCCTCTCGGCCTCCAGCGCCTGGGCCAGGTGAGCGTTTTCCAGACACTTCTGAGAGTACTGCTCCGACAACACCTCTAGTTCTCTGTGGATGGACTGCAGCTCTTCCCTGTGGAGAGATCTCATTGATAACTAAAATGTTTGACTTCACGTAATTAACAATCTATCTACATTTCTTCACAAGAAATACAGATGAGCTAGCAAGTCTAGAGTTTGTGTTGATAATTTCTTACTCATATTGTAGGCGAAGCTCATCAATGTCAGAGTTCAGTCCACTGAGTTGAGAACGCTGCGTCTTCACCAGTTCCTCCTTGTGTGCATTCTTCATAGCTTCAATAGCTGCAAAAGGCATACATTTTTTTGTAATACGTGTGTACTGTGGGGAGGGCAAGGGTTGATATTATGTGGAAAGGGTCTATAGGGCAGGACAAAGGGGACATTGTGGGTTACCAGCAATAGTAGCAGCAGTCTCCTCAGCCAGCAGCCTCTCTCTCTCCTCCATGAGTTTGGAGATTTCTCTTTGATGCTGCCTTTGGAGGTCTTCGATTACTTTGTGATGAGTTTCTTCCATTGCAGCAAAGCCGCGTTCACACGTCGCCTACATATACAAGAGTCATTAGTGTGTCACCATCAGTGAATTAAAGACATTGACATGCTCTAAAACAGTATCAAGCTACTCAAATGTCATGCACAATTTAGTATATTAAAAGAATGCAAGAGCACAATTCTGAGCAATGCTAGGTTAGTAGAGAAAATTAGAAAGTGAAATTCCTCTATAACAGAAAAGTAAGGCATTGATAAAATTTTCTACACGGAAAATGGTGTGCTTAAAAAGATACATATCATATTATGGACATGTACTACACAAAAATCATAGAAACTATGAATGAATTATAAATACACCATTTTCCACAAAGTTAGTGTCAGTAAAGTGGAACTGAAGCAGCAGTGATTACCGCCCTATCACTACTCTCATCTACAAACTACAGAGGTAAACTAAAACAAAGTAAAGGATCAGAAACCTTCAGACTTTCAAAGTCCCTCTGGTATTTGTCGCGGAGGCTGTCCATGTCTCCCTCCAGGCTCTTATTCTCCAGCTCGTCCCTCATGGTGTCCATTTGGGTCTCCAGCTCCTGGATGCGTTCTCGCAAGACCACCATGGAGTCCACCTCAGACACGCTGTGGTCCTCCCCCTTCCTCTGCCCCTCTCTTGTTTGACCCGCTGTCCCGTGTAGAGATCTGTCGTCCTCTGTATACTGTTGCAGTTTCATCAGCTCTTCTCTGTGTAAACGTTGGAGCTCACAGATCCTCAGTTCAAACTGCTCTTCTTGTCTCTTGATGATGCTCTTGTGCTGTTCCTCCAGTGTCTTATGGCTGCCTGCCGTAGTCTCCATAAGCTCCTTCACTGTAGATGTTCGTTCTTCCTCCACTTTTGTTATCTCCTGTTTGTGCCTCTGCTTCAGATCCTCAGCTTCTCTTTGAAAATGCTCCTCTATTGTTGCCAACTGCCCCTGCTGCTGAGAAAGCTCGGCCACCCGTTTAACAATCTCACTTTTGAGAGCTTGGTTTTCACTTTGAAGACTCTCCACCCTGTGCGAGAAGCTCTGCTGCTGCTCTTGCATTGAAGCTTCATACTTCTCCTGGATTGAGATGATGTTCTGTGCATGCTCTTGGACCAGCGCATCCATGTTTTGACTGGCCTGCTTGTACCAGCTCAGGTCTTGTTCATGCATGACCCGCAGTCTGCATGCCACATAAGCCACTTGACTTTGTATGAGCGCGTCGCGCATACACAGGGAAGCAGTACACTGTGGTGAAGTCTGCTGTCCTAACAGAGCATGGATCATTTTAGCCAGCTCTGGATGGTTGTCACCACTTTCTAATTCTTTAGCATATTTTTGAAGTATAGCAGCTTGTCTCTGGAGCTCACTGGCCAGCGCCTCATGTGCATTTTCTAGTGACTGGATAGACTCAACACCACATGATAAAACATCTTCAGGTAAGTGCCTATCAATAATCTCTTCAGCCATGCTTCTCGCCTCCTCCACCTCTATCTGCTCCATGTACGGGGCCAGTTCAGAGGGACGGATGTCAGCTAGCTTATGTTTGCTGAGACCCAAGTTCTTTTTGATTTCTTTGATGACATTTTTCAAATCGGGACTTTTGGAAGCTTCTATGATTGTTTTCAGAGCAATTTCCCTTTGATGTAAATTCTTATGTGCTTCAGCTAACTCACTTTTCAGGATTCTAAATTTCTCATCATACGATATTTTTATGTTTTGAATGGAGTAGGCCAGTTCGGCTTTAATGTAGCTGTTAAATAAAAGACTGCCATCTATGTTGGCAACACTTCCCTGATGTCCAACGTTCTCCATGTCCTTCCAAAAAGCACTCTCTAGCATTAGTTTCTTAGTCAAAATATCAGCATAGACTATTGCCAAACAGTCTTTATCACTGTTTTTAATGTTCTCCACATCTGCCCAAATTTTATTTAACGTTTGTAAAACGTCAGATTTTGACATCTGTAATAATAAAGCCATCTTGTTTAAAACCACTGCCTCAAAAGACAGGGTCTTGGCAAAGAGTTGCACTGCATTTGTATCAGCTTCTGTAGGCTGATGTGGAGCCACTTCTGCAGATTGCTCTGTGTTTTGTGCTTGATGGATAAAAAGTGATGCGTTGAACAAGTCACTTTCTATTAGTGAAAGTGAATGCAGTTGAGAATCAGTGGTTTGATGAGAGCCACTGAGAATGCCCCGCACTTTTTGCCGACAGTTTTCTATACACACAAGAGCACTGGCATAGTGATTATCAGCAGAAATGACTGGAATGCCCCTTTCACCTTCAAATAATGGTGTACTGTCACTAAACTCTACTTCAGTTTTGGACATGGGATCATCTTTGGGTGATCGATCAAGGTTGTGCGTGAGGTTTCTTAACTTATCTTCAGTAGCAAGGAGTTTGGATTCTAGGGCATGTATAATAGAGATAAACTTCTCTGGGTCGCTGGTTTGAGGGAATGACATGTCAGTGGAAATGTTTTCTTGAACTAACAAGACTTTCTGTGTTCTGTCTGACTCTTCTACGTTTGTATATTTTTGGCACTGAATGTTTGAAAAGCGTATTCTTGGTCTTTTAGCAAGAGACTCATCAAAGGGGTTTTGAACTGCTGATGCACCGTCATTAGACATTTCTACAGATTCCTGATTGCACTGTTCAGGACTCTGCCTTTCAGAGTGAAGACCGGCGTAGCCCAGCTGCAGGGCATGGAGGTGTTGCTCAAGCTCTGCAATCCTGTCCTCTGCAATTACAAGTTTAGCTTGCAGATCCTTTTCAGTGTCGCAAGGTTCTAAGAGTCTTTGACTCATTTGGCTAAGAAGTTCCTCTTTCGCTTGTAACTTCTGCTCTGTTTCCTCCAGGCTGTTCCCGAGTGCACTCATCTTCACAAAGGCCTCCTTTAAGTCCTCCTCTTTTCGTTCCACCAGGCGCTCATACATTTCTTTAGTCTGGTGGATCTCTTGCTCCTTCTCACGGAGGAACTGGTTCATTTTCTGAAACTCCTCAGTAGCCCTCTCATACGAGTGCTCCAGGGTGTAGTAATCAGCTTCTTCTGCCTCCAGTTGACCGCGGAGCTTTGTAACTTCTCGGTCTGCCTCTGAGATCTGGTTGAGAAGCTCCTGGCAGTGACAAGTCAGGTGGCTTTTCTCCTCCTCCAGTCGACGCACACTCTCTCTCAGAGACTCTATCATGTTACTTTTGTGTGTCAGCTCTTCTTGAAGCTTATGCAGTTCCTCTCCTTGACCAGCAGAGCTCTGTCTCCCACAAAGCAGAGCTTCTACCTGCTGCTCAGCCTCCAACAGTCGCTCCTCTATATCCTTCTGTGCACTTTCGGCCTCAGCTAATAGTCGACACAAACTCTGTTTCTCTCTCTCATGAGCCTCTCTCAGGCTCTGTTGCTCCATCTTTAAGCGCTCCTCTTTCAAAGCCTGTCCTTCCTCGGTGGCGATGAGCCGTGCTGTCACTTCCTGTAGTCGCTCTTGAAGTCTCTGTGTCTCTCTGAGGTGGTCCTTCTGCAGAGCCTGCTGTCGCTCCAGGTGTCGGAGAGCCTGGCTCCGCTCTAACAGACTAGCCTCCACTTCCTTCAGGCGCTCCTCACTGTCCTTCAGCTGAGCTCTAAGTGTGGCCTCGCTGCGGTTATACTCCTCCTCATGTTCTTTGGATCTCTCTTGTTCTAGCTTGAGCTCATTGCGCATTCGAGCCACAGCCTGTTCACTAGCTAATATTTCTGCCATAGCACTAGCCAGTTTAGCCTGGAGTGCTTGGATGTCAGTCTCATGGCGGTCTACGGCCTCCTGGGCTTCAGTGTAACTTCTCTTTAACGTCCAAATCTGCTGCTGAGCAACATCCTGCTTGTGTTTTTGGCTCTCCAGTTCTCCTTGTAAATCTTGGTTTAGTTTGTGTATGCGCTGCCAAGGGAGTCGGTGCGGTGATGAGGAAGGGGGTGTGGTGCTCTTGAAAGAGATTGATAACAGAGTTTTAGGAAAATACAACATCTAACCTGCTGCAGTACGGAGAACCACATCTCAGGACTCAATGAAATTTACCCTAAACAGGTCTTCGAATCTGAGATTCATTCCACTGTGCTTTTCCAGTATGAAATGTTGAGTATGAAAACAAATAAACTCAAACTGACATGAGAAAACCAAAATGACTGGTTACACACATTCAAATCCACAAAAATACACAAATGAATGTGATGGTCATTACAAATATGTACCATGAAGTTGGTCCAGTCGCAGTTTGACATGAAAAATAAAGTATGCAAAGGACACACAATGGCAGCACAGACAGACAGAGGGAAAAGCATAGTGCAAAGCTCCCCAGTCAGTAACTCACCACAAGCCACAGATCAGTTATTGACCCAAGAGATGTGAGTCTCCGTAACAACAGTTAGTCCAAACCTCATGCTACGAACACCACAACCATGCACATCAGGTTCAGAATAAAGCACCCACACCAGTTAGCAAAATACAGTACAAAATAAAGGTAACTTGTAATAGGTCAAACATGATATTTTTGTTAGTGTGGAAATACCTGCAGCACGTAGCCCTGTCTGGCGCTCTGCTCTCGTCCCAGCGCATCTTCCAGTTGCTCTTTTAAGAGACTGTTCTGCTTCTGAAGCCGGTCCAGCTCTTTCTGCTTCTGTCCCAACTGCTCAAAACAAGTTAAATAAAGACACACTTGAAATAGCCACAATGGATACAATGAGTAGTAGACAGAGTAGTTGATTGTTTTCATGTGACATTGACACTAGCAAGCTGCAATGTTCCTGCACAGTCTGAAGCAACGTTTACTCCAGATAAACAAGTCAGGGCTTTGTTTTTGCTTTGTACATTCGAAAATTTGTCAAATACGTCAAAGCATGTGTTGATTTGTGTAAACCTCTCTTCATATTGTTGGAAGTCATTGAAAAGTTTTTACCAATAGGAAGAAATTGTAGGCTAGTAAAATGAAAACAATCAAAAAGTATGAAAACCTTGTGAACCTATTGCACACACTGAACTGATCCACATACCTCTTTGTCGAGCAGCGCTGCCAGCTCGTGCGGAGGTAACCGGTCCGAGTTACTAGACACCGTCGAAGCCGTCGCGATGGGCACTTGTTTTTCTTCCCTCAAAGGCGTCGTCTCCACCTGATGCCACCGCTGTTCGATCTCCACCTGCACTGTGCCAGAGCCTTTACCGTCACTCCCGTCTTTATCCGTTTGGTGATCTACCTCCATCCTTCCTTGGTCCTGGCACTCACGCGCAGCAGGGCCTGCGTTCACCGTGGACGTAACACTAACAGCGTAGGTGGATGGCAAGTGCGTCGTGGTGACTTTGTCCTCTGTTGTAGACGGCGGCTGTGAGGAAGTAGAGCCAGGGGACGATGCCAGAGAGGACGGAGTTGACGAGGAACAATAGGTGGAATTGGGTGAAAAAGACGAGCTGAGGTCCACAGTGTCCGCCCGCTCCTTGGCAGGCTTTTCGGGCTTCTCCATTTTGAATTCTGTCCAGTCGTAGGTCTTGGAGCGGCCCTCTCGCCTGCGTTCCCGCACCCGGCTTTTGCGCGGTTCAGAGGGAGGAGTGGAGGAGTTGTTGGAGCTCGACTGGTTGGTGAGGTCGGATTTCGTGGTTTCCGAATTGGGGCTCAGTTCCGATGTGGGCTCTGAACATGGCTCCAACGCCACTGGGGATTTTACATTATCTTCAGGAAGGGATCTAAAAGAAAAGGAAATGCGTCAAAACGAAGCGGAGTATATCTGGGTTACAAATGACGCCACAGTATTTCATTGGCGTGTACTGTTTAATTGATGGGGCAGAGCAAATGATGACAGTTGACAAACTTAATACACCTTAGGGCTGGGCAATTAATCTAAATTTAATAGAAATCGCAATCTCTACTTTGGTCAATCTCAATAATCGTCATCGGACTTTATAATCGACAGGTTTACAGCCATTTCTTTGGCAAAACAGTACCTACGTAGTTTGGGAGTTTGGACGAGACAATGGAAGAGTGCCTTAAAAGAGACTTGATGAAAGCATTTGTTTTTGTTTGAGCTGAGGTTTGAATGAATGATGTATCTAATTTTATGTCTCAGCAAGATATATTTAATTTATTATGAAAAAATAAAATCGAATCGAAAATCGAGATCGATCAATATGGGGAAAATTATCACGATTTTTTTTTTTCCTAAATCGCCCAGCCCTAATACACCTAATGTGAGTGGTTGGATGATTTTTTTGCAAGATCCTGGACCTTGTTGCTAGGGTGACCACCGCAAAACGTTATGCACTGAGGTGGGACAAGGTGGGAATGACTAGAGAAACTGAAACTCCATATTATTTAATATGTTGAATGCCCAGATTATATCACAACAGAAGTTAGTACATGCACTGCATCGGAGAATTACCGTAATGTAAATGTAACTTCTTATGTCTTCCTATTACTTCCTATTTAAGTCATCTGATAAATGCTTGAATCAGCAGATATCTGAGTGAAAATGGTTTATTTTGATATCAATTATATCACAACAGGCCCAAACTGCAATGTTTTATTATAAGTTGAAAATGATTGAAAGATTTTTATTTGGTTTTCATCTTGTCATGATACTTTGTGTCCTGAAGTGACACCAGTTGAGAACCACTGATCTGAATAGTTGGGACAAGGGGACAATGGCCTAAATGGCAACCAAAAAGGGGGCAGGTGGTCACCCTACAACATAAAGGTTTGATATAGGTGGATCTTTTTCTTATGGTAGTATCATACAAATAATATGGGATTTCTGGCTTCTGCCTTGATCTGACAGTGTGACATCAACACAGTCCACAGTCTGAAGACAACAAATATGACACAACACGTAACAGTTGTGGCTCTGCAAAAATCATCAGGCATTAACACTGAGATACTTTCGGCAGCGTGTGCGCACAGCTCAAGCAGCCTCGGCATTTACAAGAATACTCAAAGATAAGCTGTGTCCAATGCCGCTTTCACTTTTATTTGAGCTATTTTTAAATGCAGCTCAATGTGACGATATGTTTGCAGTAAAGTTGTCACTTTTACTGTAAACCAGTGCGTTTTTAAAAAGGTGACCTCAGCGAATGGACTATTTCTACGGGTCTGCGGTTCAGCTACTGTATCAGTCAGTGTGAGTAAGGGGAAAATGAGAAGGGACAGGGCTCAAGAATGACAGAGAAGTGTCAGAGAGGCGTCCCGGCAGGAATGCCAAAAATATCACACATTCTCGTTTGAAGCAGGCGGCTGAGGACACGCACTGGCCATGTTCAGAATAACAATCTGACTCACTTCAGACAGAGCTGGTTCTAAGAGTAGCAAGCAGATTCAGCAAGAAAACACCAGACTTAGTGCAAACACATGCCTTTGGAAGATTTCTGACATGTTCACAAACTATCCAACATCATACAGGTTGGCCTGGTTACACTACTTTTGACCACCCTCAATAAAGCATCAGTAAGGTACTCAATGAAAAACTATCAAACAGTATCATGTTAACAAGATAGATTCTGCATTTGTAAAACTGTGAGATTATGCAATAACCTTTATGTTAATAAAGGTATCACTAAATGAGTAAAATGTTGTAAATTTCAGTGATTACTGCTAAAACTTTTGGAGTTTATTGAGATAAGAATCCGCTATAACTCCCTGCAACGATTAAAGACGCGGATTATTGCTGCTTCATGTTAGTTTTTTCTCATATAAATCTGACCTCTTATCAGATTTAAGTCATTGATTTGAACTCAAACTGCATTGTCATTCTCCATCGGTGTTTATAATAATAATAATAATAATAATAATAATAATAATGCATTGGTTTTATATCGCGCTTTTCTGGACACTCAAAGATGCTTTACATTGCACTATTCATTCACTCCATACTCAGTGGTGGTAGTAAGCTACTACTGTAGCCACAGCTGCCCTGGGGTAGACTGACGGAAGCGAGGCAACCAGTCTGCGCCATCGGCCCCCCATCGACCACCACCAACCACTCACTCACTCACTACATTCACTAGGCTTCCTGGTGTTACCAAACAGTCTCCCATCCAAGAACCCTTCCTGTTTAGCTTCCAAAGTCTGACGGGATAGGGCAGAGCAAAGGCGGTATGGCCTTATTAATGACATGCTTGCTTTCTTCACTGATAATAAATTTCAGCAGTGACGAAATGTGAACATTTCTAAGAGCAGCTGACAAGAAGACATTACTCAACGATCACATGACACGGAGATAAACACACGGAGCGGACATCGCTGAGCCATGACATCACTGTTTGAAGGAACATGAAAGACAACACACAGGCAATCCAACCTGGGCTTCAACACGGACAGTTTCAGAGAGATGTTTTTCCTGGAAGCAGGTTGACACACCACGAGGAGGAGGAGGAAATAGAGGCAGTGGAGGAGAGACATTAGTGAGATGCACTATTAGAGAGTATCCTTTTTTTGTGGCAGTGGATAAGTGCAGCTGATCCTCTGTGAGTATTACCGGGTGACATCAGGGGCGATTGTGGGTCGCACATTCTTCATGATGGCCTGAATCCAGTTGCGGCGGATTCCAGAGGTCATCGCTGACAGGGTGCACGCTCCCTCTTTACACTGTAAACAGCCAGGCATGACATGAGTGAGATAATGGGCAGCTTAAAATACCGTCCTGACATGTTTGCGAAGAATGGATGCTTTTTAAAAGTCAAACACAATTATTAATATCTATTTGTCACTGAGCAAACACATGACCTTTTCTATGTGTTGACAGACTTGAATGCAACATGATAGAAAGATGATGAATGTCTAAATGACTAGTGATGCAAGACTTGCTGCTGAAGGCAGATGTGTCTAAATCAGTGGACCCATCTTCAATCAATCATGACAAGCCACAACCCAAATAAAAATGTGAATTCTAACTTATAATAAACACATTTGATTTTTTTTAAAAACAGAGGCCTACTGAAAATGGACCACTAATAAAGTCTTAATAATTGTTTTATCACTTTGATTAAATAAACATGTGTATGACAAACACATTGATGATTAAAGGTGCACCTTTGATTAATTGAATATTACAATTAAAAGAATTGGGAAAAAACCTACCTACAAAATAATCATGAAATCATTCAAATGACGAGAAGAAGCAAAATGTGTGAGAAAGAGTAAAAACGGCAGGTTGACAACAAACTAAGACATTTAGAAAAATTGAGCCATAGATTTACATGAACTGGACCTTTACACATCTTCAGCGCATTATACATGCACAGCAGCTCCAGCTGGTAGGCACACAGGCGCTGGAGTAGATATAAATACTGCAGTTATTAATTTCTGGTCACCAAACCCATGCAGTTCACAGCCAAAGAGCCGGCTCATCCACGACTATTTCTGATCCTTTAGCAACACTGGGGATGCGTCTGTGAGCGAAACAAAGAAACCGACCTTGTGGCTAGTATACTCTGCATATAGGGCGGATTTGAACGGCACCTCTGAAATCTATATGTAGCGAAGATTAAAACCCTGATGACATCAAATGAATAATGTTGACATTCCAAGCATCTATAAGTGCCCAGAACCGAGTCAGCAACAAGTGCTAAAAGTGACTAATGGGCCAGTGATTACATGAAGGGGCATCTCCACATTAGGGATGATGCATCGCTAAGAAGCTGTTATAATTCAGAGTAAATCCATCTTGATGTACGAGTGTTACTGAGTGGACACAAGGGCAGATCTTCATAAACATGACGTATGGGGAAGTTGTGGGCTTAGGACGGAGACAGGAATCGGAAACAGTGGCAGATTTAGACCAGATCATGAGGCTGGACCTTCATGGATGACAGGCCCGTGACATCCTTCATGACAGACGAAGAATGGTTTTCAAAAATGCCAAAACCTGATCCCTAACATTGTGTCGCCCACTCGTCTAAAGCTATTTGTGGCCCGGCAGCAGACATCGGCTCGGGAAAAGGTGCGGACAATGAGTTTCATCTATACACGTATGGGTAATGAATGTCCCTGTCCCGTTGTTGACGTGAAAGAATCGGCAGCACCCACCATGATTTGGAAACCGTAATTCCTCTGCACGGGGAACTCTTTGACATCGTAACACGTGGACAGATCGATCTCGCCATCCAGCTGTGACGCCTAAAAAAATAAAAAAATAAATAAAAAAAACTCAAAAATGTAAGACTCTTTAAACGATTCAATCCAAAGTGCTAACCCAAAAAAAAAATGACTTGCCTCCTCAGCAATGGAGTCTTTGTAATACCTTAGACTCTGATCAGTGAGGACAAACCAGTGCTTCTTCCACTACAAGACAAAAAAATAAAAATCATTTGTACAATGCAAAGAGAATCCATCCATCCAGTCTTTTTGTCTGTAAGTAAAAGCTAATTACCAGCCCGTCTTCATACAGCTTGGTCATCCATCCTTTCTTGAAGTTCAATAGATCCGGCTGAGGGAGAGCACAACAAAATAAGGCAAGAGTATAACCTTTTAAAATTCAATCAAGGTCCTTTACAATTTATGTGTAGAGAAAAGGAGAGGGAAAAAGCATAAACAAACAATGAATACAGAAAGTACGTTTTTTCAGGTAAGTGATGGCATGTGTAGTGGGCTTTGACACTTTCCAGATCAGAATATTCATGTTACTCCTTAGCAGTCTGATACTAGACTTGGTAATTATTGGTAAAAACACTGCACTAACTAATAGCAATGCAAGTATTCACACCCTTTACAACAACTGCAGACCCATCCCATTGCTCTCAACCATAGCTGTCTTGGAACATTCATAACATTGTAAGTCTATGGTAAATTTCATTAATTTCATACACAAAGACGTAGCCTCAATATAAGCCTGATTTTTTTTGATAGCTATAGATGGATAAATACAAGGATATGAACATTCCTGAATACTATGTAGGAACCGCCTTATTGTCTGCACGTGTTACAAAAGACAGCCCAGTGGTTTTGACAGTGCCAACATCACAGCAATAAACGCTCAACTTTAAAGCCACACCGTAAAGATTCATGGCTTGAACATGTACCTGCCGTGTCCTGAGTATGGATGCTCTTGTTTACATTAAGTCAACACACATCCGACCCTGAACTCTAGCGCTCCCGACTGTAGAGACTGACTGGCGGGAGCTACAGCTGACGGTGAAACACAAACTGCAGCACGCTGAAACCAAGCCCATCTGTTTATAGACTCCAATCTCAAATAATACCCCAAAATGCATCTCACTCACACATACCTTAGTTTTGTTCAGCTTCATTCGGAAGGGGGTCACAGTTTGGCACAGGGTCATTTTGATGGCTAACCTGCCTTAACTTCATAAGCTGACAGTCAGGGTTCTCTGTCGGGGACATGCACACCACTGCGGTGGCTTCTGCGCGCCTATTTATAACCATCAGTAACGCTACTGGTCTGCCGTGTGTGTGTGTGTGTGTGTGTGTGTGTGTGTGTGTGTGTGTGTGTGTGTGTGTGTGTGTGTGTGTGTGTGTGGGCGTGAAGGCAGCCGTGCCAACCAAACAGTGAGCAGAGCTGCAAACTGATCTCAGGTCAGCTGATATAACTTCCTATTCTATCATTTAGGAGCCCAGCTCTATTAAGCAGTTTACATGTATACCTGAGATTAAGCAAAGCCTTTTTTGCCTACTGGATTTTAGCCTGGCTAGCCACATGATTAACTCCAGAGAACAGAACAAACAGAGGAAGACATTGAGTAATTCTTCATAGAGACTGGATTACTAGATGTCTTATGGGAACAGTGGATGGAGTGGTGGACAATTGAACCAATGGAGCTCAATCATCCCGCTTCCTCCCAGCGCTGCAGGTTAAAATCCCATTGAAAATCTATTTTTAAGGGTTTGAGAGAGAGGGGAGGTAAGGAACAGGCTTGCATCATACTTCTCTTGTTTGCTGGGTCATGTGACATTTCCCCCCAAATGGAGCTGAACCTTCCTAGGATGGCCAAAAATGAAGGGCCACTATCTAACACTAACTAATAAAATGTTTATACATCATATAAATCTAACCGGGAGTCTGGGCACCCTCGCCAGGCATTATTCTAAAAGAATTGATTCTTTTACTTTAACAGAAACATGTCTGTTGCACATAATCATATTTAATCAAAATCATCTTGGGGCCAGATGATACATATGCTCGAGGGCCTGAATTGGCCAGATGTTGCTTTCCCCGACTGTACAGAAACATGGGGTAATGCAGGTAGCTCGCCAGGCTCGCTGGTTTAGGGTTTTATGTCAAACTTACCGTCATTGATGACTCTGTTACTCTGCGATCCAGTGACTTGGCCCGTCTTAAATTGGCAAAGGTTGAGTTGGACACATCCGGCACTGAGCGTTCTTTTCCTGCATCAAGAGACAAGTCCTGGAAAGAAAACATATAATATTATACATGTTAGTGAGACCTACAATGTAGGTATAGGTATACATGTAAACTACATGTATACCTGTTTGTTAACTAGGTAGCGTCTTTCACTGCGGCCTTGTCTCTGAGATAGCGAGGTGATCGAAGGGTCATTGGAGTTACTAGTGTCCATACGTTCCACTTGTTGACATTCTTCAAAATGTTCAATAATTCGCCTAGAAAACACACAAATACAATTTGAAACCCCTATTAATACAAAGTAAAATACATTAGAACATTCCCATAACGCATTAAGCCTTAGCCTTGGTTTGCATAAAATGAAACCAAAGCATCAGGAGATCAATCAAAAATAAAAAAGTTATGAAGCAATTGCACAGCAGTTTAATACACATTATGCATTTACATGGAATTTCCAAAAGAAACATCTACACACCAAACTAAAGGTTTAGGGAGCAGTGTTACTGTATCTGGAGGGGAAAAAATGTCGAAATGGTGGATTAGGCAAAATAAAGTATGGTATACCTTATATTTGGTAATAACCATTACCCTAAGAATAATTTAAAAGCAAGGAATATAATAGGCAATCTACAGTCTGTCCCAGGCAGTGCAGGGGTGAAATGAGAGCAGGATTCAGCGATGACCAGCAGGGGGCAGCAGTGGGACAGGGAGGAAAGGTTGGGAAAGCTCAGAGAAGCTCCTTTCAGAAGCCCCTGGAAAAGACCAGAATGATCAAACCGCTAGCAAAGTAACAAGCGCAAAGGAGGAATCAGAAGAAGTAAAGTAACACATGCAGCTTATGATCAGAAATCATTAATGCTAAACCACTGGTGAATTAGGCGGTTAACGCTCAAAATATGACCACATCTTTATAAACTACTTCATTCATATTTAAAGGGAATGGGATGAGTTTACAACCAGTGGGTTATTAATGATTGCAAACTAATTAAGTCCCTCCATCACCAGTTGGATGTTTTTGGCCATCCCGTCCGTACCTGCGCTCCTCCCCAAACAGTCGGGCCACTTCCTGTCGGCCGGGGCTCCGTGTGCGCGCCCTGATCTCCTGCTGCTTTCTGTCCGAGCGGAAAGCCTCCCTGTAGGTGAGCCTCCGCGCTCGAGGTACGTCTGACAGGACGGCATATTCTCTGCCAGCTCGGCCCACTCTGCCTGTCCCACTGCTAACCGCACCAGCGCGCCCCTCCCACACGGGGGCGCTGCTGCTGGGCTCAGAGTCCAGAGAGCTCTGAGAGGAGCTGATGGTGGAGTAGCTAGGGGAAACTAGGGCACCTGGAGAAGGGAGAGGGTCTTGGGAGGGTTGGTTTGGGGAGGTCAGGGGGTCTGGCTCAGAGTAGTACCTTGGGCTGAGAGCTCCTAAAGAGGAGGAGGATGCTGAAGAAGACAGGGGCAGGTTCTGGGGTGGCTGAGGAGGCTGGGAAGGCTGTGGACAGGGCTCAGATTTAGTTTTCTCCAGTGAGAAGTAGCCGCTCTCCACTCGTACCTTGCGCCCAGTGTTGACTGTAGCAGCATCTGAAACACAGCCACAGTGTCACTAACAGCAAACACAAGAGCTACATGCTTTTCCACCGCTGCCCACCATCCTGAGAGTTGGTTCTGTGCTCTGACTGGCTCTGGCTCAGCTGGCTGATGCAGGATGCGCTGCGGCTGCAGGGGATCGTGGCCCGGCTCCAGCGGCTCTCCTCCTGCCACAGAGAGGCGCGGCTGGTCGGGACGCGCTCTGCGCAGGCTATGCTGCTGGGCAGGCATGGGATACTGCCCCCACTGCTGCTGGTTACAGTCACTTTGGCTGGGCCTGGCTCCTGGACATGGGATTGGATCAGGGGAAATGGATGAGAGGACGGGAGGACACAATGGGAGGTGAGATCAGAAAAGGGCTAAGAAAAAGGAATGCATCAAGATTAGAATAAAAAGTATGAAAGTGAAATTCAATTTTCATGACAGTAAATCACTTCCCTGATCATCACATCACAAATGCAGATGGAGTAAAAAAAAAAACTTTTAATAATTTAATCTTGGACGGAAAACATTTGGAGAATTTAGAATCAGCCAGTAAAAGTCAAAGTAGATTTGGCATGAGGGGTAAATTTCTCATTTGTTGGGACTAGAACTCACTGTTGGCAAAACAAGGGGGATTTTGTTGAAAGTTTTAAAAATCATACTCCATCATACACCAAGCACAACCCAAGATTATTCAAGCCTGAAGGAAGAGAAGGGAAATTTCCAAGAGAGAGCAACTCTACAGCCACGCAATGTCACACAAGCATGCATGTGGTGGTACAAATCACTTTTCCACAAAGAAGCGAACACTATTGTCTTTTTACTGACCCGCCACCTGCATCATCCGCCATAAAGATAAATAGGCCTTATTGAAGCAAAGAGTTCAAAGCTATTCAGGTCGAAGCAGGATTAAAATGAAGGTTTTTGGCTAAGCTGAACTCACTGGGTGTCCATTCATGTCTTCAATGGAAAAACACTGGTTTGGCGTTAGTCCACCCTGCCAATCACAGAAGGCCTTTATATATTGATGAGGAGTAATAATAACAATAGGTTAGGACGGCACGACGTGAAAAAACGGCGGTGTCTCGAAAATTGCAATAAAGATAATCTGTCGATCATGTGAAACCCTAAAACCAACCGCAATATGAAAAAAAATTATCATATTTTGCAGAAATCTACAAATGATAGTATTTTTGTATGGAACTACAAATTTCAGCAGTCAATTCAGCACTTTCTATTGAAAACTCAGATATAGTCGCAATATGAGACAGATAATGAGCCTGTCACGTAATTTTGTTGTCGTTCCTCATCACATGGTTAAGTGTAAAGGCGCTGCCCAAAACGCAAACATATGCTTTTTTACCCGAGCGTGCATTCAGAAGAGTTTCCACGGTCACGTCTCTGTGGATCAGTAAAAGAGGCGGGACAGCTCAATGCGGTCTTGACAGATGTGGAAAATATGAGGTAGCCCAAGTATCTGACTATAATAATCTCAATCATCTTCTCACCCACAAAATGCATTTGCCAATAGAACAATAATCTCCATTTTGGTACCATCATTACCATCATACAGTAGCAGTAGATTGTGTTCGTGACCAGCAGTGCACTGTGTGTAACATGTTTGTAGCTTTATCCGGACCGAGACCCAAGTGTTGGAGGTGAATATCCACCGTCCAACATGAAACCAACTTCACCGCGGTCCACTTGCGCACCTCTCTTTTCCTCATCATTTCGAGGTTGTTCATTAACAGCACACTGTCTGCACTTTCATCCATTGCTTATATACCTTCTGCACACACCAAATAGTTGGGAATTAAACACTTTGTCTGGAGAAAAGTGTTTTAGTGGATAGTGGATTTTCTGATCCTTTATCTCATTCAAAACACTGAAGTATCCACATTTATAGATCCCTGCCCTCTATCAGACAAGACCACCATTTTTACAATGACTTGAACATAACCTATCAGGACTTCTAAAATAACCTAAAACTAAAAAGACAAACGTAAACAGCCAAGGTGACAGCCAAGGACACACAGGTCAGTGCGGTGTCAGCACGGCCTCTGCCAATGAGTCACTTTGTTGTAGATCCACTCTGTCCCAGGGCACTGTCATTAGAGGGCAACGCAGTTCAGAGACAGAGGGACAGAGAGAGGGAACAAAAGCCTAACAACAAAAGGGAGCAATGAACTGGTCACAGGGCTGGGTGGTCGGGACGGGCTTATATCATATTTGGAAGGATGTTGTCACTGACTAGTTTATAAAGTTGTGAATTAGTTTCGAAAAAAGTGTTCAAAAACATAACAACATCCTGTCAACAATAGATGGTAGTTCATGAAGACAAAAGCAAAAAAGGACGATCTTGTGCTTATAATGACAAACGTAAAGAGTTATTCAAAAAAACGTCATTGTGGCATGTGTTACCTGCTGAGTTGGAGGGTCGACTTTTCTCTTTTTCTTCTGGTTTTGCTTGTTGGTTCTTGGGTAAACAGTCAGCGCCTCCTGCCACCTGCAACCAACGCACAAACAACAATTCCCATAAAAAGACAAAATAAAAGCTTATTATCAAGAAATGCTAATGATTAAGTATTACATGTCGTGTAATCCCTTGTGTTTTGCTAAATCTCAGTGCGTACAATGTACAATGTAAATTTAATTGTCAATCAAATGTGCATATGTCATAAGTAATAAAAATCCCCTGTCGGACTCCACCTCATTTTAAGAAGAATAGTCTGCTCTTACTGCCAGATGTGAACAATGTAAGCATGTAAACCTATACAGAAAGCATGTGTGATAAATACTTAGATAATGTACAGCGTTTAAAAGCAATTGGTCACAGCTGCTAGTGCTTGTGCGTACACACACAGAGCACAGACCCATCACTTGTGGCTAATGACGAGGCCTGACAAATAAATGTGTGGGCACTGGGCAGTTTAACACACCCAGCGAAAACATACACGGGCTTAACGCAATTTTAGAAGTTGTTATGTTCAGATGTAAGTGCCAGCGCCGGGGGGAATAACGATGGAGAGATGGCCCCGGACAAACACATGGGGGCCAGATGATCAGAAGGTGTGGGTAGATACAGCAGGAAAAACGGCGCGTAGTGGGCGTCGTGAGTCACGGACACCAAGAATAGCCACAATGTAGACGACGAGCTACCGCCGGAGATGGTGCAGCACTGGATGTGTGGTTAAAGGAAGGACTGAACACGGGGACTCGGGCTGTAACAGTGAATAGAGTCAAGTCGAAATGGCAATTTGAATCGCTAATCACAAAGACTTTCACCTCTTAACCCCCACCTTAACCGAGTGCATTTTCTCCAGTTCAGCTTTACCCAAATCTAAAATGTGACAGCCTACAGGTCAGTGTAACGCCTCATTTGAAAAACCCACAAAACTGATCTAGAAGGATCTTTTTATCTTTTTTGTCACTTTTTTGCCAAATTATTATTATATTTTTGTCACTTATTTGTCACATTTTTGTCACTTTCTTGATATTTTTCGTCACTTTTAAAAAAATATTTTTGTCACTTTTTTTTTATATTTTTGTCACTTTTTTGTTATATTTTTGTCCCATTTTGTCAAATTTTTATTATATTTTTGTCACTTATTTGTCACATTTTTGTCACTTTCTTGATATTTTTCGTCACTTTTTTGTCACATTTTTAAAATATTTTTGTCACTTTTTTGTTATATTTTTGTCACTTTTTAAAAATATTTTTGTCACTTTTTTGTTATATTTTTGTCACTTTTTTAAAATATTTTTGTCACTTTTTTGTCACATTTTTAAAATATTTTTATCACTTTTTTGTTATATTTTTGTCACTTTTTTGTTATATTTTTGTCCCATTTTGTCAAATTTTTATTATATTTTTGTCACTTATTTGTCACATTTTGTCACTTTCTTGATATTTTTCGTCACTTTTTTGTCACATTTTTAAAATATTTTTGTCACTTTTTGTTATATTTTTGTCACTTTTTTGTTATATTTTGTCACTTTTTTGTTATATTTTTGTCACTTTTTTAAAATATTTTTGTCACTTTTTTGCCACATGTTTGCACATTTTGAGCCACTTTTCGGTTGCCCTTTTGTGCCTTTTTTTGGTTGCTTATTAAACGCTTTCAACGCCGTTTATGCACATTTTTCATCCTCGTTTTCGTCTAATCTTTGTTGCTGTTTTGACACTTTTTTCAAGAAACTTTTAGATTTGGGTAAAGCCGAACTGGACAAAATGTGCTCGGTTCAGGTGGGAGT
Source organism: Neogobius melanostomus (assembly GCA_007210695.1). NCBI lineage: Eukaryota > Metazoa > Chordata > Actinopteri > Gobiiformes > Gobiidae > Neogobius > Neogobius melanostomus. Next base: position 343,456 of record VHKM01000606.1, read on the forward strand.
CAAGAGGTTAAGCTTTTGCAGAAAATAAATAAATAAAGGGGTCTTATTTTGTGTGAACCCGAGAGGCACAGTAGTTCAGACCTCTTTAAACATGTTTTGAAAGGCAGGCAATTCTTGTGTTAGTTTGGCAGTTCATATTTCAGCCTTCTCTCAAATGTTAATGCCTCTGAACTAAACTGTGTAGTGTAGTAATATACTTCCCATTTGTGTAGTGCTTAAGACTTGTAGAGCAATGTCTTGATATGCAGTAGAAAGGTATACTTGGGAATAATGAGTGAATTCGAGTTGACGCTAAAAGAATGTGCAGAGTCACCGGAATACAGTTGCGTGGGCGCACTTCCCTAAGCAAACAGCAGGGGGCAGAGTTTTTCAAGCCACTGTCAGTATCCCTGTCGCTCCTTCTCATCTCAGCCCACACACCAGCTCTGCTACTTACATCAGCATCAACTACAGTAACTATGCATGTTATCGACGTTGCATCTCACCCGTTGATGATTTCTCTACACTCAGCCCGGATGAAATGCTCCCGCTCCGGCGTGATGATGCACAGGGAGTTCTTCTGGCCCGTCCTGGACTCCCCATCGACCACGTCCGAGCACTGGTTCATGTTGATGGTGCCCTGGGGCAGAGTGCTGGGCTGCGGGGCAGAGAAAAGAGACGCAAAAAAAAAAAAAAAAAAAAAGTGTCAGAAAAGTGCAAACACAAGTGGCTGCTTATCCGTGCACATGGTCGGGCCTGTCTTCCTCGCACATTGCCCACCCACTGACTATTGCCCGTGCCAAGCTTCACACAACCCACACGGATCCGGCAGGCTGTGCAAAAGGCCTGCTGGTGCCGATCTGGTTTATTTCTGATTCGTCGAATATCTGCTAAAAGTATTATATAATGATTGTATAGGGGGGGAAAACTTTGTAAGGTATTTGAGGAATCCTCACGGGGTGCTACTACGTGATTTATGGGGGACATTTATGGCCGTCAGTCATTTTTAGAGCTGTAATAAACATTTGTAGCAACTTAAAGAAGGGTCAGCTCCAGTTTTCAATATGCCATAAGTCTGGGCTCGCATGTGTATAGTGACCAATTCGGTGCTCAAAATGGGGATGTTTTGTTCGGGGATAAATGCTGCTATGGTTTTGAAAAATGTGTATGATAAGTAGCCAATTTTGACAGTTGCTCTAGAACAGTGGTTTTATATTCCTCTAGCTTTGGACCTTCCATCAATCTTTCAAGAAGTTCGCAAAACAATCTATTGACTGCCATTTGTGGCCAAGACCAGTCAGTGACCCATTGAAAAAGGTCACACAACAATTTAGACACATCTGCAAAATACTTCTTTTACCGACAGCTTGTGACTTCTTTCTGATTCAATGTCTTATGATCCATTTTCGAATACATGATCTCGTCACACACAAACTCACGGATCAACTCTTCCACAAAATAAACCTCCCATATCAGCCCAGCTTAGTCAAATGCATAAACTTACTGTATCTCTATATTCTACATACAACCACCAGCCATCGCCAGAGAGAAATCCAAAATCCAAAATCTAATAGGCCAAAAAGATACATACATTTGAAATTTGATCCTGGCTCTATCCAGGTTTTAACTTTGTTTTCCATTCCCTATTCACCTGCTGCACCTCGCCTTTAACGCATTTAAATGTTTGGCAGACATCCCAATGCGTGCTATTTGCAACCCGTCTACAGCCTTATAATATATGATGGCAGAGTGTGTAGCCTGTACAGGACTGTCTGCTCCATTTATAAACAGTCCTGAGTTCATGGGTTCACCGGGGAGAGCGGCCTGAGTCTAATCTGTCTGATGAAGCCCAGCTCGGAGGTGTGAAACCGACTATGCACACACGGACACGGGAGCCATCTGTTCGCCACGTAAGAGGGATTTTTACTATAATAGAGAATTTTAACAAAGGGGCAACAAAAATAACCAAAGTCTATTTACAATATTTACAAGGGTTAACCAAAACCAAGTTACTCAAACTAAAACAAACAAAATGTGCACAAGGTTACTGAAATAAGCTAAACAAGTGTCATATAGGGGCCTAAACAGAAACAAGTGACACAGAAACACACACACGGGCGACACGACTTAAGGAAATCAAAAACGAGTGTTCCTAGAAAACAAACAAAGGAACACAGACGAAAGTGGCATACTGGCCTCACAGACCAGCAGCCCTCAATGATCCAAAGTGTGGTCCTTCTAAAAGGGAGTGGCTAGCGCAGGTGACTTTCCCCAAGTGTAGAGCGGCCCCCACCAATCAGCCGGCATCAGACCAATGGAACCAATCACTGGCAATCCACCAATCGCAGCCAAGGACCACAGCAGCACATTTACATAGTGGAAAAAAACACAAGTTCAAGGTATACAACAAAGAGGGAGACTGGAGGCCTGGGGGCGTAACTCTAGTTTTGTCACAATACCGCACCTTGTTGCTACTAACGGACTATAAATAAACATTTAGGATTCAAGTGGACTCACTAGATATTCCTTTACAGTGAGAGTAGCTCATTAATAAACTTAAAACAGTCTTACAAAACAAGTCAACGGTAAAAAGTACTAAATATGTTTTCATTCAGTGTCATGGGCAAAGTATGGCATTAAATACACATCATATATGATAACATTTGAATCAGAGCAATGTAGCAGGTTAACAGTTGTAGCATAAGGTCAGAATACAATATACATACAATTTCATATCATTTCAGCTATTGCTTTCCTATTTTGAATGTATCATTGTAGAGTGATCAGTGTAGAATGCTTAACGAACAAGAAATGTATCAGATTTTCTCTCAAGTGGCTACACAATAAATCCATTTCATTATCTTCAACGTGACCAAACGCCGCGTGTCAGTTGTGCAACGACTGACTTTGACTTCCACGTTATTTACTCAAACCAGCATATCATCCGATCTGTTTAAACTTTGCTTTCGCACACACCCAATGACACACACAACAAACATGCCAAAGTGGTCAAGGGCGCTAACACAAATATAAAGAACATTGTAAAAGCTGAAGTTATGTTACCGCGGCCGCCGCACTCAAACACGCCTCGAATGTGCACAGAGGAGTCAATAGTTAACCATTCGTGGTGAATCTTTCTGAAGACATTGTTTACTCTTTCGCTGCTTAAACCTCACTTCATTTTGTGGCTTTTGCCCCGCAGCTAAAAGGAGGAAACAACAAACCGAGCGAGGTACATTGGCAGCATGATGTGACAGGTAGCACCACGACCAAGCACGAGAAGGAAGTTTTGCTTGTAAACGCTCCAAAACGGCACTACCGGCAGCAAAGGGCTCTTAACGCGGAGGTGAGAGGGCAGGACGACAGCCGCGCCTGACAAATGGACGCGGGACAGCTGGGGGGGGCGGCGTCAGCTTGACATGAGAGTCCTGTCAATCTCAGGCAAGGAGTCAACTCGGGAAGTTTAGTGGCCCAGCATGTCATAAGAATGGGGATTAAGACTCAAGGAGGGGGCAGTTTATGCGGTGAAAGCTTTGCACGGCCATCTGTCTTTATGGAGAGTGTTCGGTACAGGCAGAAGATAAACAGCAAAAAATATTTCAGATTCCGGGAGCCGCTGTACGAGCTGGTTAAGCCGCCAGCATTGGAAATAAATCACCGACTGACAGCAGCTTTGATTAAAGGCAGAGATGTAGATATCGGCCGCTCAGTGGGTGGTGGCTTATGTGAGTCGCTGGCTGTACGTATTCAGTAATGACTTAGAGATAGAGTGCTTTTCAGTTCACTAATATTGGCACAATTGGTAAATATGAGCAGTAAAAATGTCCCTATTTAAATATCATAAACAAAGCACAATTATACTTAAAAAGATATACATATAAGAGGAAATCGAATCAAAATTACAATGTAAATGATCAGAGTTAGCTTATCACAAAGGCTGCCATTATTCTGGCATCTGGCAGTGTGGTCTGAGTATGTATGAAAATCTCTACTTTCATTTTAAGTTCCCATGTTTTAACGATAAATGGTTAAGTTCTGAAGCAACCCAGAAAAATAAATGTGTTTTCCCATTCCAATGCACTTTCAGGAGGGTGCTTCCATTAAGTGAAGTAAACATCTATGAAATACGGCTGGAGAACCGCAGAAGTTAGTTGGGTCTCTGAGTCAGAGAGTCTGTGAATCTGTACAAAACAAAAGTGACCTTCAGTCACTTTTGTTTTGTTTCCACCTTTAATCATGGGGGCCAGTGTATTAATGGGATGCACTGTACTCATTTCAGACACAGTGGATTGGACCGGTCCCAGCAGATCTTTTACCCCCGGACCCAGGCCCCTTCGAACTCTGCCACACAGTCCAGTCTTGGTCCCTCTCTCTGGGCCACCTCTCGCCACAATGAGGCCTTTGTGGAGCAGTGCCCGCTCACACAATGCGGGATTGTCAGCTGCCACAGTCCGCAGAGCCACTCCTCCCTTAACCCCTGGACGAGGAAATGACCGGGAGACAAGAGGGTCGAACAAGTGTCCTTTTGTCATCGGTTCATTGAGAAATTACGAAGGCAGCATAAACTTATTCTTGTCTCTGAAGTTGGGCAGACAATAGAGTGGCTACTGTCTCTGTGGGAGCCATTGAGTCGCCATGGAATGAAGGACAAATCAGGAAGTGATCTGGTTTCAGCGGACCAGCAGGATGAGTGCTCTGGGCATCAGCAATCAGCACTGGACACATGCAACACATTTGTGTGAAGACAGGAGGCTAATAGCAACAGGCTACATCATGCATCACCAGCTCTGGTCCTGGATGTGCACATGAAGTCAACATAGTAACCAGGAGTAACAGGAGAAAACAGATGTCTGAACTGATGTGGTTTCATCTCATCCTGCAGCGTAAAAATGTGCAGTGATGTCCAAATTTGAACCTGAAGTTCAGGGGTAAATGCTTCAAGCATTGAAGCACCAATTCCAATGTCTTTCAGCAGCAAAGAAATAGACAGACGGAACACAGGTGGAATCCAAAACAAGAAGTTATGGATTCCACATCCATAACTTCTTTTGTGATCAAAATGTTCACCTAAAACAAGGCATTGCTCTGATTTATTGCTAGACTTTCATCACATTTTTATCACGTGACATATTTAAATTCCATTATAGTTAAGTGTTCCTTTTCTAGTAATTTATTGCTCTATTATTTTCCATCCATCTGTAAGAGCAAAGAAAACACTGTGGCTGTACTTCAAGTTATTTAACAACGGCAAGGCTTCACTGTACTGAGTCTGCCAGTGCTGCAGAAACACTCCAAAGTAATTTTTGCTTTTTATCATACTCGTATAACAACACAGATAAGTGCCAGTTTACACATTCGGAAGCCATTGTATTTGGCCTTAGACCAGCTATATTCGGCATGCAATTATATGGACATGTGAAGTGTTTAAATTGGGCCTCTCACTTCAACAATCTATACAGTGTTTGTGTGTTCTTTGATCTGGATCCAGATGTTTTGTAGCATTGCATAACTGTTCATTACAGCGATCACCTCTGTTTAGAACATGATCATTGGGAACCCAGAGCATGTATACCTCTTGCTCTTGGCTCCCTTTAAACTTGGCCATTCAACATCTTAACAAACATCCCCTTCTCTCTTATGACACAGCAGCAGAAATATTTGCTTCTTTTGGCAGTCGTTTGATGGTCTACTTTCAATTTTTGGTTGCAGAGCAAATTCTCTTTTGCCATGGCCGCCCCAGAGACTGCGTTCTGGCGATGGAAATCAAGAGTGCAGTTAAAATGACTCATTTAAGAACACAATGAAGGATGACAAGGCTTTTAGAGAGACGACTGCCTCAATGTGCTTTGGAGCTTATGTTTCAACTCGACTGAGGAGACATGTCATCTTAGTCACAGGCCAGGTTTCAAATGCTGCCATTGTAAACATCTGCGATTTGATATGAGGTGCCGGCTTGTCTCCTGAATGTGCGCTGACAAATTTGCGTGTTATGTTGCTTCTTGTCAATTTACTTTAAACATGTAACAACAGGATACACTTGCGCTGTTTCCAAGTCGCCACATCGAGAGCCGTTCGACTCCGATCACTGCTGAAGTGAAGTCCAGGACTGGAATTGATGAACTGGCATAGCTTCGTCTTGACTCACGAAACATGGCCCCGAATCAGGTCTCTTCAGGGTCCAACATCATTCGCTCATTGCCGATAACAGCAATTATGCAATAAATCTTTCCTTAGTAACTTAGCACAACAGACGTAAACAGGCGCTTTTCTGATGGGAGTGAGCATGCCAATAAGCAGCTGCGGGGAAATGTCCTCAGGTGCCAGACGCATGGAGTCACCACGACGAAAAGGGGAGGGCGGGGGGTAAAAAAAATCCAATGGTCTTCGTCTCCCCTGCATATCTGCTATGATCATATGTATACAGCGCACATGTAGCAAACAGCGTTAGAGCTAGAGCTGATAGATTGGTCACGGACGCGATTACAATCATCACTGGCCTGGAGCCTTCACGGTCCTGTAATTTCAACCCACAACTTTGAGCTTGATGATAGTTACCTTGGCCCCTGCTTTAATACCAAGCCTAAGCCGCGCTGCATGTAGCGCTATAAAATGAGACATATGGTGGGGATAACGGGGTAGCAGGGCCCAGGCAAATCCAGCAGGCCGACACACCTCATGGGACTGGTATGCGCGTGCGATATTTAAATGAATATCACACTATACTGTCGCTACATGATGAAACGAGGGCAGCACTAGAAGTGTTTCGTGGTGTGGAAGGACAGCTGCCAAACTAAAAATCTTCTGAATGGTGAAAAGCCCTCATAATGGCATTCATAGCAGGAAAAAGTGAACGGAACCCATGTACAGGCTGTATATTTTCAGATGGACCTGAATAACTATGGTTATTCACTTCCCTGAGACGCTGAATGTGATCATTATTTGTAAGGAGTTTGTCTTATTAATCTTGCAACACAAGACCTTTCAAATGACATAGCCTCCTAGTACTATTGTTTTTTTTTTAAGTCCCTAAAAGTTACTTTTTGCTGACACAGCAGACAATAAACTTTATGTCAGTTTTTGTCTAATGTGGATAGAGCCAGTAATTAGCCTACAGTTAAAACATGAACCTTTTCACATTTGAAAGGCTAATTCTACCATACATTTCAGACCTGTCCTTATGCTCAGGATTGGATTGTGTCATGAAAACTGCTAAGATTTCTGGGATTCCTGGCACATTCCCTAATTATAAACCTAATAACTTCAAAACACGAAATACTGGAGTTACCCTTGGATACTACACTGCGTTAGATGTAACGGTGTTAATCCATGGCTCTTTTAATAATGTTTACAGCTAATGTTATCATGGACAATGTTTGCTACTGCCCCCTAGCCTAGTGAGTTTCTATGGAAACCTTCAATCCTGAACGCTATAGGTTTTTCAGAGTGCTATTGCTGTCTCGTGAACCCACACTGCAAAGAGAATAGAGCAGAGCAGTAGCAGGTAGATGCGAGGTGACCGTGGGTGGTAGAAGCTCTGTGCTCGTTGTTATGAAGAACGCTGGGAGAACGTGGGCGGTGTAATGCCGTATTAGAAGACCAGCAGCCAACTGTGTGGAGCTGTGTGGATGGACAGAAGGAGGAGGAGGAGGAGGAGGAGAAGGAGAAGGGGTGGTCGTGAAGAAGACTATACTCTGCAAGCGAGGCAGCCCACTTTAGTTTTTGCAGTTACACACAGTGTTTGGAATAACGCCGTTTAAAAGAACGGCGTTAGGTAACAACGTTATTTTTTCAGTAACGGAGTAATCTAATTCATTACTCTCCCCGTCGTTACACCGCCGTTATCGTTACTGGGTAAACAAAGTGGCACGTTACAATTTGGCTGAATGAAGCGCCGCGGTGTCAGCTCACCGCAGCTGTTTCTTGCTGCAGGAGCTGGGTGAGCAGCAGAGAGCAGGGGGCGGAGTGTCTACTCACGCAGCCTTTGTTGAAGCCCCTTGGGGCTCACATCATTCAGTGTCCTCTGCCTCCAGGACAGGGGCCTGTAGCCTACCTTTGTACGCGCACATCTGACTGACTGTGCAGAGTGTTACATCGTGCTTTCTGCTCCAAAAACTACGCGTGGCCCCGACCCACGGCTTGTCATTCCCACAGCGCACAAGTTGGTGATCATTGATCATGATCAGTAGTAACTTATTTTTAACCCAAAGACGTCTTTTTTTTGTTACAGTAGCGCTAATAGTTACTTTCCCAGATAATGAGTTACTTTTATTATAGAGTAATTCAGTTACTAACTCAGTTACTTATTGGAACAAGTAGTAACTATAACTAATTACCTTTTTACAGTAACGTTCCCAACACTGGCTACACATGACACAAAAGTAGGTTATGCAACATTTATAAGACTGCTTAACTAAACTGAAGAACAGACAGGGAGATTTACGTCGTGTCTGAGGCTGGGAAAGTTGTGGAAACAGGTGCTCCCATCGAGTTGTGTCATGTCGTCTTGGCAGATCAGGACGCAGTGTGTGTGGTTTGAGACTCACTTACTCTTTCCTAAACTACGTCACTACCTTTTACCTTTCACTATATGAGTCACCAGCATGAGATCAAGAACACTTGATTGTATGACTGGTCGTTTATTAGTAATGGCCATAATGTCGATGATTTGTTTGATGTAATCAGCGAATTAGCCGCTTTTCCGAATAGTTTAAACTCTACAACTCTGAAATGTGTATTATTATCACTATTGAAAATGACATACAGGGCAGCAACTAAACCATATCAAAACTAGGCTCAACTTTAACTAAATTGTCAAAACATTTCTAAGTTCTAATGTGTTTTGGCTGTGTTTGCAAAACATGCGTTAATCTCAGTGAACTGGAAGACCTCAGTGATTTTGCAATATATCGAGTCTTGGACTGTGTATGTTGCTTCACCAAATACTGTGGTAACAACTATTTGCCGATATGTAGCGCCGCCCTAACTACCAACCTGATGCTATAATTTAATATGATACAGATGAAATATTTTGCCAATATGCTTACATATAAAACTATTGCTAAATTAAATATAACGTCTTTAGAACAAGTCCCAAAACAGTGCTCTTCTTTCTTCTAATCACCTAGGAGTGAGTTTCTGCAGCTTGTTCCACACAATGGGCAGGAATTGCATAAGAGCTGCAGTCAGACTTAAATAACTCTTTGATAATGACTACAAATCTGCCAAAGCCGGTCTAAGTCAATTTGAATTAGCCTTGCAGGCAAATACAAGGGAAATTTAGGAAGGGATCGGAAAAGAGATTTTATCAAAACACTATTACGGGAGTCAAAGTCCAAAATTCTTGCCACAGGCCTAAAGTACATTGATGTTTTAAATATACTGTATGTTAGCAGCATGGGAATTTATGTGACTTTTGGATTATTTTTGAGGCAATAGACTATCTGAAAGTTTTAGATGAGTTAAGACGTGGATTTATTTAAAGAGTAAAAAACAAACAACTGTGGATCGTTCCATGTTATAACAATCAGAAATACATCGCTCATGACCTACTTGGATTTGCTTCAAATGTGGCATAATTTTTTATGTTGTGAAATTAACATTTGTAAAAAGTGTAAGAGTTTGACAAACTAGCTGCTTGACTGTTTGCTCAAAATAAATGAATATTCCTGGGTTTGTTCTACGCCTTGTGGAGTACTGTAGGTGTAAAGTATGGGGTTCAATGTTTCACTGATTTTGAGCAAACAAAAAGTCAAAGATTGTCAAACTTTGGCAATTTGCAAAAAAGCCATGATTTTGCTTTAATATGTCAACGAAACGATTTAATATAGAAAGTTAGAAACAAAAAATGAAACTTCAAACGCTCACTCTTGGGATTATGCCGAGTTTGAAGCAAATCTGAGATGCCATCTGGGATATATTTGTTGATTTGACATGGAATGACCCTCCTTCTAGTCTTCTAAAAACAAACATTGACATTGTGTGCTTTTAACATTAACCGTGCACCTCTGCTATGTCTTCAGGCTTTTCCAAATCAGACCTTTGGCAGCGTTACTTCTACAAATGCACTTTCCTTCGCTATTAATATCTTGCTCCCACATTCACGACCCTAACAGGTGCCTGCGCTGGCGACGGACCGAGCTGAGGTAAAAGGCGAGAGGTCATGAACACACCTGCACCTGTCACATTGTGACAAACCGCTGCAGCTGCCGCCACTCAAGACCCGCGCCGATCCAGCCAACAAGAAACAAGACGTGTTTACACTTCATCCAAATGAGATGTCTTCACGGTGACTTCCTCCCAGGAGTTAGATATCCATCACTATCCCTGGATCTCATGAGGACCGTTTCCATAGCAATTAACCATTCAAAACAAAAATATTCTGTGCGCAATCGAACGTCCTTCAAATGGAGTCTATAACAGGTTAAGGTCATGTAACGGAAACCAATCGCAGGCAAGTACCGGTACTCAAAATACTTTAACTAACCAGGAATGATCCACTGAGATTCAGAAACTCCTCTAAAAAAAGGGAAGGAATCTTATTGTGCAGGTGGAGCTAGCAAAATCCACACAGATGGGCCCTAACCACTCTGCCATCGTGTTAGGCAGTAATGAAGTGAAGTAGTCAAGGGCTTGACATGAACTCCCTCGCCCAGTGGCTAATCGTTACAAGACGACTTATGTTCTCACAAGCCAGAATAATACATGTCTTTGTCGGCTACTTGTGCTAATGTCATCAGCCTGTCTGTTAGCCTGTTTGATGCACTGGTTGAAAACGGTGACCAACATCACAAGTCTCACTGAAACATTTTGTTTTTTAAGTATTTTTGGCTGTTCCAGGTTATTTGTCTATACTGTATGAGTTTGATAACACCAAAAAGTGCTATTGGCTTGGCCCCATCATGGCAAAAGTTAAAGCTCAATGGGTCAAAAAGTATACACAAATATAATGGCTTGATAATATACAGTAGCTCAATTAAAATGGATATTATGTGTAAAATCCAACTGGCCAAAGTGGTTAGTGAGAGTGTAGTGACAGTGTCCCTAGCCAATATAGAAATCGAGTGGCATTTGGCTAGTTGGCTGTGTCAAGTCCTTGAGTGTCACAAAATTCACAAAACAAAGCACATTTAAAAGGCTGTTCAAATGTGGCCATTATTTTGTTTTTTTCAACCTTTTACTTGAGAAGGTTTAACACTTTAACCTAAGATAGAAGCAGCTACTGCACAGGAGGTTTGACGTGCTCTCTTTGCTATACGAAACCTTACCAGTGCTCGCAGAGAGAGTAAGAGTTTGTTCGCATCTCTGAAGTGTCCCACATTAGCCTTGTAGACACGTAGCCACCCTCCTCACTGTTTTATTAGCGGTTGTCTTAGCGCTGCCTAACCCTTCACCCCTGCTCTTTTGTCAGTGTGCCTCTCCTGCGTTTTTCAACAAACTAAGCAAGCGGTCCGTCAGCGCTGTTTGGCTTTATAGACAAGGCAGAGTCCGGGGGAGAAGAGAAGAGAGAGATTGCACAATACCTCTGGCTGCGCGAATGATTTATTGGCCGGAGAGAAGTGGAGTGAAAGACAGAGATACGAGGCGATTGGCAGCTATGTGAGGAGGTAAAAAGGATGGGAAAGCTAAAGTGGACACGGGTTTAGCCAAAGCCTCCCCGGGAACGCTTTTATTCCGATAATGAATGGTTGGAAATCGTTAAAAAGAGCAGGAAAAATGAGAGAAGACGCACACAAAAAAAGAAGGACACTCTTGGAGCCGGAGTGGACAGGCGTTTGGCTCGACCTGCATTGACAATCACCAAAAAAACGGAAGAAATGTGATATGTTATGAGAACCCATTACCCCTTTAATTTGTGTAATATAGTCTTGTTCTATGGAAGTGCTGATAGAGGCAGTGGCCTGTGCTAAATGATCCTGTCCTCAGTGTCATGCTGCAGTGGGCACTAATATAACCATTCAGACACAACACAAGGATTTCTTTGGGCAAAGCTGGTGAGAAGTTTTTTTTTTTTCATTCTCATAGGGGTTAAATAATCTGCCGTTTGTTTCAACGGTCAAGCAGAGCTTGACATTCTATTTGCGTGGGTATACGGGCCAAAACAATGAGGTTTTATTGAGTGTAATTTGAACATAATACGTGTAATTTGCAGGCTATTATTTTTAGACTCATTAAGTGATTTGGCTGCGTCCACAATAATAAACTTGGAACTGAGGAGAAGTGCTGGAATAGAGGGGGCTTAGGGGGGTATATCTGATCCCACAATTTGATTTACTATGAAACGAGTGGGAATAGCTTGTTTTGGGACGTGGCCAACGCGGGTCGCTCGCTGTACTCTTAAAACAGCCCGAATTTGGAGAAAACAATGCGAGAATGGTGAGAACCGGCGACTGCTTGGGCTCAGCTTTTACAGTGTAGATTTGGTTCAGTGCCGCTTTGTGGCTGCGTACGGTCTGACTAAATACATGGCTATTTTAAACGAGTGGGAAAGATAACATTTTCGTCACATCCAGGAAAGCGTGTTTGCAAAATGGGTGAAAAATACAGAGACAGTGGGCTGGAAGATCAACACGATTACTTTAAACGTAAACATACGGATTGAGAGCTTACATTGTGTTGGGCTTAGTAATGCTAATGGTCATGACAGCTTGGAACTATGAAGGAAAGTACGCGCCTAGTGCAGAGAGCGGGAAATCAGAAAAACTTAGGAGGAGGCGTGAATCATTCTCAGTCTGATCTATGTATAAAGTAATAATTAAAGTTTAGTGCGTGGAAGCGTGTGTCAATCTCAACTTCAGCTCATGCTGGGTCACTGAGTATAGATCAGAGTAAGGCCAAGTTTACATTCCAGACTATCACTCGCTACTTGAACCAGGGGGAAGAAGAGCCAAGGGTCAAGAAGACTCTCACGCACTGTATCTCTCTGGCAAAGACTTTTTCTTGCAGACGTTGGATGTGCATTTGTGTCTATCTCGGCTTGTTTTGACTGTAGCTGGCAAGTCTGAACTCTGGCGTGTGGACTGGAGAGCAGCTTTCCTATAAGTACACCTAATTTAAAGGGGTGCGGCGCTTTGCTTCCATTTACTCTATGCGCTCACTGCCTAAAGGCAACAACACAGCGCCTCGTCCAGTCACCCATCGCCTAAATTGGCTCGCTTTAAAAGGCCAAATATGTAGCATTTTCAGCCCGGACATGCTTCAGCCTCTCACAGGGTTAGTTAAGTTTTGCAAACAAAGTAGAAAAGAGGTGCTGTTTTTTCTCATGACAATGGTCATCTGGGAACTCTACAGCTTATGCTCTAAACATGTCTGTAATGATATTTATAGCATTTAACAGTGACCTGTGTCAGCATGCGCACACAGAGTAAGTCCTGCGTAGTCTAATAAGTTGTCCAGATCGATCATAGAAGAGCATGGGTGCGAATCAGTGTGACCACAGCACAATTACAAAGAAAAAAATGTGGCTATGCATCATATGACGGGGGCGTAAATGCGTGCGTCTGCTTATGTCAGTGAGAAAAGGTTACAATTAGGTCAGCCGCTAGGAGGTAAGTGCTGTGTGGGACATTTAGCGCCGCAGAGCCAAGTGCTTATTAGGGAGTGGGTGGTGAGCATTTCCACTCTTGTCACTAAAGCGGCTCCCACATGTCCTCCCAACCAGGTGCTAATAGACTGCGGTATGAGCGCGTCAACAACACTTAGCTTAATTAGCTACTCGATCGTACACAGCTCATCTGCAAATAGGTCAGCCATTCTCTTTAGCTCTTACTAAAAATATCTAATCAGAACTTTAAACCAAATCTCATAACATTTGTTTTACTCCCTGTGCATGTAAGGAATATCAATACGGGCCAGAAATGTGGAGAATTTAGTCACCAATTTTGGCCCCGGAGAAGTGATTTGGTTCATCACAAAACAGCAGCTGTTTGAACAGGGAGGTGTCCATTGAGTCCTGATTTACCGTACTTTGCTTGTCAATGATCTGTAAATATCTTAGCGCATGGCAGTGTCCACTAATGTAATGTGCAATGTGCAATGGAATGCCACCACTATAACTAAAGTCACTTCTTTCATCAAAATATTTCAATAGGCTACATGTATTTTTTTTCCAAGCGGAGAGCGCCTATCCCTGATCTGTCCAGCGTTGTCCAGCCTTGGTCCAAATGCATTCAATGACACAGAGAAAACTGCAGCGCTCAGCAGCTGCCGAGTGCAACACAATAGTCTCAATGCTGATGTTTTTCTATCTGCTGCATGAGCCCAGAGGCCAACACTGAACACTCCACTTCCAGTACGTTCTGTCCCCATCCTGATCTCTGCAGCCCAGACACAGACTGGCCAAGTCCTGTCCTGACTACGGCGACTAACACAGGCCACGGACAACTGTCAGCGGACAAAAGGAACAAAACGTGTTGCCCTGGCAACGTTCCCCTGAAATAACTGTGCGGGGTAGCTCTGGGAGAATCCAGCTTGTACTTTTGCAAAGAGGGGACATGCTGAACTAATAGAAAACGGCAAGCATTTGTTTGTCTTTTAGTCGTTTAAAAGCACGCACAAAAACAGACATTGGTAAAATAGCAATGATTCACCAGATAACTGTTTTATCTTTGCAAACACATGGACTAAAGCAGTGGCACTGACCTTGATCTGATGCACAGTACATTTAAGGGACACAGGATAATAGCAAATGAATCGAAACCTCAATTTGAAAGAACACAATCATCAGATTATTACATTATACCAATTATAACAAAGATTATTATAACAATTATTTTGATATTATAATGTATTAAAATATAATAAATGCATCAAAATACCATGTCTCCATGGGGTCTAACTCGGTATAAACTGTACCTTCAATCTTTACAAAAATATTCTTAGTTTAGCAGTTTGTGGTTCAGTTTTCTCGCAAATGTTAACACTCCTGGATGTGTTTAAAAGGTCAACCAAGTCTTAATCACACTCATAATTTTTGTCAAAAAATAGCAATCTGACATCCTTCCAGTTAGAGTACATTTTTTGCATTGTTTTTGTTCTAGCAGTGACGGCATTCATCCTAACAGCCACCAAGCCTCTAGTATTACATTGAACCGCTCTTGTTTGGTGCTCTCTGTAGGTGGGCATCCCTAAATCAATAGCTCAAAAGAATCGTGATCCGTCCCAGGCCTAAGCGAACTGCTCCTTTAGCCCCAAAGCTGTGCCACATCCTGCAGGCTGGAACCGCAGCCCATATGGGTTTGGTTAGAGCCAAGCCATGAGAGCCGTAAAAGTAGTGAGAGGAGAAACTGAGGGGGCACCGCCACCTCATTCAGCCCAAAACCAGCCATCTCGTCCTGCCTCTGATGTGGTCACGGACAAGATTATGCGGCAAAAGCTGGCAGCATTCAATTCTGACCCCCGTGTCACTAAAATAACAAATTCAGATTTATCTTTTGCCGGCGCCCTACGGGGCTGACGCAAATAGCAGGCACAACTGTTCACCTTTGCAACCCATACATGGCATTATTCTATGGTAAAAACTGAAATCCTACTTGTATAAATACTACACTATACAAGTACATCCTCTATGTAAGGAACAACAACAAAAACGTGAATATAATAGCGGCACAAACACCTCCGTAACCCACTGACTGTCATTTGCTAATGAATTTAAGATTGCAAAAAGCCACACCTTTCCGTTATTATTCAAAGGACAATGTCTGGAAAGCTGTTTATTCAACACCAGGTAATTATTCTGTTCTACTCAGGCTGACAGTCCTATATTTAGTGGCACTTGATAGGAGCTCCTCTGTCAGACCCTCGCAATTTCCCTTTTGATCCTCCATTCACAAACAAGATGAAAAGACGTGGAGTGACACTCACGAGGATGCATGGAAAGGCACATCCGCGTTCTGCCTTTGTCTAACACTAATCACGATCTCTCCTCGAGTGTCATCGTTACCCACGCCTGTAAACAAAGTCGGCCACATGTTTAAACTTATACATATATTTCATAGAAATTTAATTCAAACACTTCTGGTGGCATCAACAAATGGGAGAAGACTCATTTGTAAGTCCGAAGAAGACTCAAATGGAAGAAATATGAAGTGCTAAACTAATACAAGAATCACATACAGTTCAATACATGTTTAAATGATTGGGTTAGCAGGTTTAATACATGAAAAGACCCAATGGGGATAGGAAATGTAATTGTATTGCAGAGAATAATATACTAATTACAGTCTTTGTGTCCCCAAACTTTTACCTGATAGTATATAAATCCATGTTTTACGTAGAAGCTATACTGTATATTCTCAATGTAAACCTGTTGACAGCAATTAAGACTTGTTTTAACTACCGTATTTTCCAGACTATATGTCGCCCCGGAGTATTCGTCCCACCAGCCTTGGCAACTACCTGGGCATGGAGGCGTATCTGCACCCTTGACAAGCCTCTCCCGGCATCACGTCGTTCAAGCGCTCATATGTGAACTCGTTCCTCTAGCTGTGGCCATCTAGCTTTTAGCTCGCGATTAGCTTTTTTGTTTTCCTCATTGCAGTAAGAGTAACCTCCGCTTTTCGCCAGTCCCTCACAATTTTCTCGCTCACTCCAACCTTTCTTTCTGCTGCTCGATTACCGTTTTTTAAAAATCTTCAGTGGTACAGGAGTAGCAGATACTGGTACACAAGCCTAGAGTGGCCACTAGCGGCTGTCAGTGTGAATATAACAAACATTGTGGGATTATACATTTTGATATACAAGTCGCACCTGAGTATACGTCGCACCCCCAGCCAAACTATGAAAAAAGTCTGGAAGTATAGTCTGGAAAATACAGTACTCTTTTAGGTCGTAAACATTTAATAAGAGAAAGATAAGCTGTAGTTGCTTAAGAAGTATAGGAAATAGTGTATAGACTACAGTTACCATATTACACATTAATAAGTCTTTTATGAGGAGTTATTTGAGCTGCAGGCAGTGTTCATATAAGCATACATATCATAGCAAACATGCTTTAACTGGGTTTGTCAATCATCTCTGTCGTCAGGTGAAGCAATACAGTAAAGGGGCCTTCATTTTATCACGCCGATATTTCACCTCAGGCTGTAGTACAAATAATTAGTACATCTGTAGGTATCTATTCCGGCGTTTGGTCGTTGTTTCTACTTTTCCACTCCAAAACAGGAAGTCAGAAGGGAACTCTTGCTCAACAAAAGCAAACACAGAACTCAGCACATGACTTATCAGCACCTCATGGCATCGCTTCATTGGTGTTGACACTGCTGGGCTTGTTGGCCTAGTTCAATATTTTGTCAAAAGGAGCACGAAGGACAACATTCAAGATAGTAGTATCAGTATGGGACGGGCTGTTATTCGAATGGTCAGTCAGGGTCAGCGACACAGTGGGTTCTTGTATTTTATTATGTGGCTCAGACACATTTCTTGCTGGAAGTATTCAGACCCTGTACTACAACTGCGGACCCATCCCATTGCTCTCAAGCACAGTAATCACATAGGAATAGGTATGAATACTTGCCGGACGCATTTGTGTTTTGACTTTCGGTACAAGGGGAATTTATTCACTCACCATCTCGTCCAAGGCGTAGCGCAGTAAACCGTGCTCGTAAAGGATGAAGAACCGCCGCTGCCATTTCTGCGCAGGACAAAGGCAAGAGAACAGTTAGTCATAAGAATCGTATCAGTTCTAGTCACGGCTGTAAAATACATGCATATTTTATGACGGGGTGAGGTCACACAGAAGAAATGTGGTAATATTTATACAAGAGACATTGCGAGTCGACTCAAGCAATGCCATTTTGGACGTGTAAACACTTTGCTAAGACACTCTCAAGGGGACGCACGCCTTTGGCAAACACTTGGCATCTCTTCTGGCACGGACCCACGGGGAGCACATGACGAGGCTATACGGAGCTACAGTATACCGCATTTCACGGCTTACGACAGTCAATAAATTCTCGATTTCACTGTACTTGTTCTTCGCTAAGAGGTAATGAACTATACTTCCATTACAAGCATAATGTAATGGATCTTTTAGGTACTCATCATGAGCAAGGTCTCACGCATCATATCACCTCTATCTTCCCATTGTTCTATATAGATTTGTTTCGAGCAAAATGATACGTTGACGTCTCCCCCCCCCCCCGATCCCTCATCTCACTGGCTGGCTCAAGTCCATGCTAAATACACCTTTCAGCCGCAGTGTTACATTTCCCTCAGCTCAACATGCCCTACATGAAATATTAAGAGGTGCTTTGTAACCTTACAACCACATCAAGGTCTCAGAAGGTTGCAGACAAGCTTTCGCAGACCATGGGAAAAAGGGCCCATGCATATCGGCCGTTGAGATAATGACACGTTTGTTGATTCGGTGCAGCCGTAATGTATAACCGGCTAAACCGAAGTGTTGCTAAAATATGACTCATTTAACTTTGACAGCTGTATCATTTATGCGCGCGGGTCAGTCAAAGCAATAATCGGAAACCGCTACTTATGCAACCGCAAAACTTGATTGTAAGAACGGGGCCGCGCTCAGGGTGATGATGTCAAACGGGCTGGAGTCTGTTGACAGTAGTTGAGCTGAAGGATCCCGAGTTGTACCCCCCCTACACACACACACACACACACACACACACACACAGAGACGTCCCATATGGAAGTCATCAGGACGGCTGTGTGAACTGGGACGGTTCCTACACCTCCCCCACACGCTCCCTTCTACCCCCCCCTCAGTTTTTTTTTTTTCGGGGTGGGATGCAACAGAGCACATTAGAGTCAGGAAACAGATAAGTGGGAAGTGAGCAAGTGTCCTGTTATGTGGCGCTGGGGGAGAGGAAATCGTCAAGTGGAAAATAGGGATTATCGGGTCAGAAAGATGCTACTTCAGGCTTTAAACTGGTGGGGAAAAAAAGAAAAGAAATCACAGACGGTTCGGCTCTTGGACATGGATATAAAATGCTCAATAATACAAGTGGAGACATTGTCCTATTTCGGACTATCTTCCATTCGTATATAGATCTTCCATCTGTATGCAAAGTGTTGGTGTGAGAAAGAATAGTATTCAACCATGAGAATATTGGCTGCACGTACTGTAGATGCAGAATTGTAGCGATTACAGACTGGGCCTGAAGACAGAATAATGAATCAAACTGTAAAGCCACTGTGCGTTGACAAAAGTGCTTAAAAAGATAGCTCTTATCAAAATAACTCCCGGTCACTGAACTTGGGATCGACCCCATCTCTCTCCTGTCGTTTTCTCTCAAAGCAGCGCGTCTATATCAAAAGGTTAAAACTTGTTTGCGGGAATAGTGTACTCGCAGGGTGAATACATCAATTGATTTTTGCTTACCCGAGATCTGTGCAATGGATTGTCAAATTAGTTCCCTCTGGGGCGAGCAGCAGCCACCCTCCGTATATGGGCTTTGCCTGGCAGAGGAGAAAGGACAATTACAACGTGTTAAGTGCACATCTGATCTGAAGGGACACAAAAGCCTCAGTTGGGAGTTTAACAATGGATTAATTACACCACTTGGGAGGATGCAGCATAGGAAGCAATAACAGTGTTGATTCTGTGACCAAAATACTGTCCTAGTAATATTTTCCTGTGCCGGACTTATAACTTTCTAGTATCAGAGGGAGATATTTGGAAAAGGAGACAACTATGCAATGTGCATCTAACTGTGTAACTGTGATTGTGAACTAGCAGGGTTGTTGTTTTGCATTACTGTAACCGCTCCACTTTACTCCCTGGAATGTATGAAACGTCTTTCTTTCAAATTCCTTCTTGTGAATACTTGTGAGGTTAGAAATGAGTTTGGACCCTAACTGAGTTTTTTTAAATTGCTTGAACTCACACAAAAATAATCATACAATGAATAAGTCTGATACCATTCAAATGTAATAACACATGCAGGAGGAGATGCACTGGATTACATTGACATCACAAATTTGACTTGATGTCTTAAAGATTTGCATCACAGATTTGTAAGATACGTGTCCAACCAGAAGACTGTCAGCCAGCGAGTTTTGACTGCAGGCTAGTGGCTACATTCCCCAGCTGGCCCTCTTCCAGCGCACCATGCTGCCACAGAAAAAAAAACACACAAAAAAAAACCCCCCAAAGCCTAACACACATGATTTTTCTCTCTGATCCTCTAAGTAGGTGGACTGGTGGGTGGAGGGGCAGCTGAGAGGCAAAAGCCAGCAAGAAAAAAGCAGATAAGAAACCCAGCAAGGAAGTCGCTGCAGAGAGCACACATTTGCATTTTCGAAACATGGAAGATCAGCTGGTAGGCTTTTCAAAAATACTCTTGATACATACTTGAACAGTTGCCAATGCCATCGCTCAGTGTTAGGAATTTTCAGGCTTACTATGCGCACGCAAGCGTTTAGTTAAAAGAGTAATACGTGTAAACAAATCTTGCATAATAATGTTGCATCCCACTATGAGCCGGTCTGAATGCACACCACACTTGTGCATATAAAACTATGCATAAAACTCAATTATGCCACGACTTACAAGGAGTTTATCTGTTGAAAGCCTCTGCAATGAGATGCCACGGAAGGAACTCTTAATTAATTACCCACCCTCCTGATCATCATAAATAAATAAAAGTACATGCAGCTACTGAAGTACTACTCAACTGTGCCTTATAGGTAAAGAAATGACTCAATCCAATGGGCAGATACGTCTATTTAGGTCACCATACATTTCAAATCCATAGTTAATTGTTATATGACCTGACAGAGGGGTCAATGGCAAACCCTCCTCCTGGGATGAAAAAAGAGGTCATTTTTACCCTTAAGTGTTTTAGCAGCTCAGTCCAATGATTGGGGGTTCCTATAATTTATCACATGTAGCCCGTTCCTTTCAATAATTTCTTATAACTTTAGAAACAGCTGAGAAAAAAATAAACAACTAATCACACTGGAACTGGACAGAAGAGAAAGCTTTAATCTTAATGGGAAGTTTCAATGTCACAACTCTGAAAAAGTTGTCCAGAGGCCAAATGTCCAGGATGAAAAGGAAGTATTGTTATCCTACACTATCACCTGAGGTCGGACTAGTGTCATTTGTGCCACTCTGTGCCAGTCAAAACAGCACAAGGTTACTGTAGGTGTCTAGATGGAAATTCCTAAATATGCAAGGCATTTCACTGACAGCTGAGACAAAGGAAATGAATGTGGACTGAGAGCGCAAATGACAGAAAGTCATTCGAGTCAACATAAGCAGCTGATAAGAGCTGGGTGCTGGTAGCGAGGGCGGGGAGAGCTGTATATCCATGGAATAAGGTCAGGCCTCGAGGTTACAAACCATGTCCAATTGACCCCAACCTCTCCATCATGGTCCACTGACAGAGGGCACTGTTATTATGTTAAAGACTCAACAAAAAGAACTCTAATGGTCCGTGTCATCGTCTGCTAAATCCAGTAGGGAGCAGTCATATTCACCTGGTTTAGGTCTTCATCGTTGAGCAAATGTGACTCTCTGGGCTTAAAGCAGTTCTGACATTTACTTTTGTTAAAAATATTTGCTTGAAATTTCCGACAAGCATTTTCCTTCAAAGACATGGCTGGTTTAAAAAAAGAAGGGGGGTGTAAAAGTGCCACTTGCGTAAAGAGTTTCAAAAGTCAGCCTGTCCTGTTCCTGCTGCCAAATGGATCAAATCCAACTAAAGCAAAGGCAAAACGTGGAGAGATCAAACCATAGCGCATAACTGACAGCGCAGCCGCGTTACCCTGTGCTATATGTCACCTGAGGCAGGAATAACCTGGCCTAAGTTATATCTAGAATATTCATCTTATGTGTGGGGTACCTCCCGCAGATAACACTTTCTGCTAAGTTGTGCAGGCTCTAAAAGTATGTTGTCCTGCGCGCACAGTCCTGTGCTGTTATTTTCCTCTAATTGCGGTGTCCAAAGTGCTGTCTTCGTTTCCCAGGTGACATTCCGGGCCTGGAGTTTACTGCAAAGGTCCCGTCATCCTCCACCGGGGGAGGAGGGAGTCCACTCTGGCCCCTCTTTCGTCGTCTTTTCTACCTAACAAGTGATACCGTTGCATTCATTCCAGTTATTTGCGTTCTTCCGCTGTTTACGCCGCTGATCGAGGCCAAACTCCGCTGTCCGGGTTTGGAAACGCCATGGATCCGGCTGTCATTCCGCTGAACCCATTCCTCCGGATCCCGTGCGTCGTCCCAGCCTCGGAGTTGGCACTGGTCATGGGGGCGCTGGTGCGCTGTCTGCGGCTGATGTTTTCGTGAAAATCCAGGCTGGGACGGTCATCCAGTTGGCGGAGAGAGGGGGAGGCGTTCAGAGAAAGTGGAGCACTGATGGACAGCACAGTGAGCCTATGAGAAGATAAGGCCCGCCCTCCTCTGAGGCCGTGTCTCCATCAGACCAATAGGAAGCTCCAAACAGAGCACTCTTGCTCAGGCTGGTGGGCTTTAAAGAGCCCCCCCTGGTGAAACTTTTGGTGCAGAAGTGTCAATTATCGTCTTGACATTTGTGATGATTACCATAGTGTTGTTCCAAGGGGATTTGTTCAGCTGTGGACCTTGTGTTTATATTGATCCAAACTGTAAGGGCTTCACACTTCTTGTCTTATTCATGGTCAGCATTTCTTTCACACCTTTCCCACAGAATTTGCAGCTTTGCTTGTGATCTATTAAAACTGTAGCCCATCTTTTTGTTTTTTATTAAGAGTTTGTTATCTGGAAGTCTATATAAAGAATCAGTTTTCACGCATGCCATGTTTAGACACTGTAGAGAAATAAAACCAGCATCTTAAAAGCTATATATCCAAAGCTTAATATATAAGCAGCACTTGTGTTGTAAAGTAAGATGATCAACGTGAGGTCCTGTGATTCCAGGCTGAAGAGCTCCATCTGTTGGCTCATTCTCCTGCAGCTCCAGCTTGGAAAATCAATTTATGTCAAGGCTCCCTTCTCAACCATTGGCTCATAGATGACATATTGATCACACAAAATACAAGACTGGTTATCCTCCTGCTTCATTTAAAGGTACTGTATATGGAGCTGGGACAGTTCAGATTCCTGATTGGGTTATCACTGCTGATTGTGAGGTGACACCGAAACTCCGGCCTCCACTCCTCACAGTCCAGAAATAGCAATCATGAGGAGGCATAAGATAAGATATGGAGATTTTGGGAAATGTATTCATAGTAAAAATCACGAGTGAAAATACACAGCCGAAGTCATACTGCATGTTTATTTAATGACACAACTTGACACAGAAGTGCGAGAGTTTTTACTCTGGTTTTGCCATGGGATTAAGGAAACGGTGCTTTGCGGGTAATATACTGTAAAGTGCAGTGAAATGTCCTATTTGCTGAAATATTCACAAATATGAAAAAATATGACATTATTATTTGAGTGTCCAAGATATAGCTAAATAATACATTTATTTCTATTTAATTTTTCTTTTCTTTTTTTTTAACTTTAGCTGAAAAAAAACTTTTTGGAAATAGAAGAATACTGCATTATTTGTCACAAAAAACATTTCTTGTACAGATTTAATGCTCAAAATCTAAAGCCTTTGATGAGCTGAGTTCTTATGCTCCTCTGTGCTCGTAGGCTCTGTACATTTAGTGACATGTGCAAATACAATAAGGTCAGCAGTGAAGTGTGATGATTGAAGGTGATGTTTTCGGTCTATCTAGACTCTGAATCATATTATTCACATCACAACTGTGTGGGAGAGAGGCAGTGCTTAGAAAAGATAGGCCCTTTTCTTCATCTCATTGCGTTTCCACAGGGGGAGTCGGCTGAATTCATGGCACTCCATGCCAAATATGTCAAAGAAAGAATCTGGAGAAAGATGCAGCTGAAAAGCACATTAAATAAATAGATGAACAAACAGATTATTATCAAACCAAGTCAAATCTGGTCAACTTAAAATTACATTGTCATTTTTGTACCTCAAGGTTTGTCTTGTCTACATCTCTGGGAAGTTTCACTCGCCCCCTGTTGGTAACCGTGAGTATTTCATAAGGATAAATCTGAGGGAAGAAATGTACTGTTAGATGAAGTCATAGTAAGAATCAGTTATAGTGAAATCCCGGTGAACATAGTCCAAACATCACACTGGCAAAAAGCACACAAAAGAACAAAAATAATAAAAATACTTGCTTTTGGTTCCAACAAATTAGGCATAGACATGCCTCTTTCCATCCGTGCAAGCTGATTGCCATAGATGAGCTACAGTCATGCAATGGGAGATCGTGTTAAGATGGGGCAATTTAACATTTACAAGCCAAAATAGTGTTAGTCAAATTAACTGGAGGACAAATGGCTGTGGCGAGCTGATGCATAAAATAAATGATTTTCTATTGTAGCCTTTACCTTAAAATCTGAAAGACAAAAACACAATTCTCAATTTAATAATAGTCAGAGATTTTGTTCGACACAAAACAATGAATGGGCTTTACCTCTGTTTCTGTTATCATTGCACTGTGTGTAATCGGCTGAAATGTGCAACTAAAGGATGGAAAACAGAAAAACATTTGATTATTTTTAGTTGACTTAAACATTATAAGGCAATCGGTCACTCATCAAATTTATATAAACCCTATTACTTTATATTACAAATTACACGATCTAAGGTTGTCTTTATTACTGCACTATACTCTTGTACAGTACCAACCAAGTGTAAACTTATTTAAAAACAAAATGAGGTGCCAAACCCAGAGCATAAAGCCTGGTTTCAGACTTCGTCATCCGTGTTGCTCTTACCGGATTAAGGCCGTTGCGAGCATATCCTGGCTGAGAGCAGGTCTGATTCGTCAAGTTCAAATCTATGGCGCAGGGAAACGCACAGATTAGCCACAATCAGATTTTTTTTAGCCGCGCCGCTCATCCCTCAGAATAGACAGGGCTTACTAATAATAGCCTTTGAGCATGTTTCTTTGCTTACAATGTCTCAGTACAGGGATGTTTATGAGTGCTCTATGACCAGGTATCGCTCTAGACAAGAGAAAGTACTGTACCCTGTTGCCTGTAGACTGGGGGCCTCGTGTACATGTTGTAGGCATAGTCTGGGGATAAAAAAAGAAGAAAACAAATCACTGTCAAATGTTTTAAATATATAAAAGAAATACCATGATGCTGTATCACATAATACCACTAGATGGCATAGTTTAACCAAGTCACTATTCTATTACTCAAGACAATAAACCTTTATACACTTTATCTGAGTCAGTGAAGCAGTGCGCCATGCTTGGACTGAGTATTTAATAGGTCAGCG
This sequence comes from Neogobius melanostomus, assembly GCA_007210695.1. Classification (NCBI taxonomy): domain Eukaryota; kingdom Metazoa; phylum Chordata; class Actinopteri; order Gobiiformes; family Gobiidae; genus Neogobius; species Neogobius melanostomus. Next base: position 368,685 of record VHKM01000606.1, read on the forward strand.
AGCACAGAGCAGGGCGGTAAAGCGCTTGAGGACTTTGAAAAGGAGGATAGGGGTCTTACCTTTAGCAGGAGACACGGGGCTGTGACTTATTGGGATGAGGGATTTCTACCATTGAGGCCAGAGTGCAAAGAGGAGAAAACTGTCAGCCCTAGATGTTATTGAGGAGCGAGTGAGGAGGTGGAAGAGGAGCAGTGAGGGTGAAGGAGAAAAGGACATATAAGAACAGCTAAATAATAATCTATGGCCCAGATATGGGCGACAGTGCGTTCTAACAGTTTTTCTCTTACCAGGTCGGTGGAAGTGTTGAGGCGACCGGGACGGCGTGTAACTGTGGCGGTTGTATGCGGCATAAGATTGTTGTGATGAGGATTGTGGTATGTGTCTTCTTAATTCAAAACTATCCTAAAAAAGGACAAAGGAAAAACATGTATTTTGTTATACAGTCACAACTGTTTTTGGGATAAGTTTAATGTACACTTACCTCAGTGCACACCGACATGTTGGCAGGAGACTGAAGAGAAGGGAGGGAAAAAGTCTTTATAATATATACAGAAATGTATTAAAAGATTTTAGTAGAGACGAATCTAATTAGTGAAATATTAGAGCGTGGGTAGGCAAAATCTTTGAACATTCTAGCTTTAATTTTTTAACACTGTAGCTTTTATTGTTGTTGCTTTTGATCGCAGATCATTTAAAGTACAGGTTCTTCTAATTTTTCACCAGAACACAGACTGCGGTGCAGCCACACTGGACCACGATGAAGCCCCAGTTCAATGAAATTAAATTCTCCCTCTTTCATTGTAACAAATGTTTAGGACAAAAATGTTCAAATTCTTCTTATAAAATAGCCACTTTACTAGTGTGAAACAGATTATTACTTACTCTATCAAAAGTAATGAAAAAATAAGTATTTTGACAAACCGTCTGGGATTTCATTAATAGCAGTAAAAATTGCTATAAAAACGTTTTTCTGTTTTGCCTACTGTTTCTTTAATATTATACAAAGACTCTACTGCTCCTACACAGTGAAAAGTGCGTTTCTTATCATAGACAAATGAACAACAAAAACAGGCCTTAGTTTGAGTGAAGGCAAACCAAGTGTGAACAAGAACAAAGTCACACTGTGCACATCAGTTTGGATGCGTTACCTCGGCAGGGCTGACACTGCGCTGTCCGCTGCCTTTGTTGTCCAAAGCTGAGGAGTTGTTGTTCACACACTTATAGGAAATCATATCTGGATGCTCTATATCATATATAGCCTTGACTCTGGGAATTGCCGCTAAGTCTCGGTAATCAATGATCTCATTATCTACTTTCGCCTGGGACCAGGAGAGGAGGGAGATACAGGGAGAAGGGAAGGCGGGAGGAGAGGAAACACAGACAGATCAGGTCAGGGTAGAGTATTACATAAATTCTGAGAGGAATGGAACTTTAATCCCATGGCACACACTTACATGTACTTGGCACTGTGTGAATGAAGTAACATGGCATAATCAGTTCACAATAACATGTGACCTATTGTTATGTAGATTATTAGACTTATTCAAACTAGGGCTATGTATTTCATCACAAATGTATTGTTATTAAGATTATTTATATCGCAAGAAACTCAATGTAAACCCAATATTTCTTCTCATAATACTATCATAATAATTATAATAATAACACACAATAAAAAGCAGCAAATTAAAACTTAAAGCAGGTAAATATTCATAGACAGCTTTAACTATCACATTCCTGACTAGTTCCTATTCTGCTTTACTGGGAGTAAAGTGCATTCCATGGTAAACAACAACAGGTGGAGAAACAGGCAAATGGCAGCAGGACGTTGCCTTTGACCAGGATCAATCTGAATACATTCAAATTGAGGGAGTACGTTCATATTCAACACTGAATATGAACATTTCAACCACAAATGATCTAGTTCCGAACAGTCAAGGTCAATTTTTATATTTGGTCTTTTTAGTTTGATAGAAAAAAATATTCTTTTTACTGTATGTAAGAAATATCAGTAAAAAGAGTGATTTTGTCGCTGCGACTCCCCTGCGTAAATAAAGGACAGACACAAGTGATTGGTGAAAGCTGCACCATGAAGATGCTTGAGAAGTATATGGTGAGAACTTACACACAGGGAGCGCCCAGGGCTCCCAGGGGTGCAGGAGCCTGGTCTGGAACAGGAGCTTTCTGAAGAGGAGTGCGTGGGCTGAGAGAGGAGAAACAATCTCACTGAGAGATTTACACAGAAAACTGTATTTAAACTGTCTTCATCACATAAATATGGTGCCATCAACAACAAGCATGTTTTACACACAATAAATAAACTTTTTTACAGTATTGCTAATGTATGGATTATAAGAAGTGATAGAATGAATGTATCATAATATTCCCAAAGCGTTGATAATGCAAATCCAATGTACAAACGTGCAGAAGGCAATGATTCCCAAGCCAACAGTGAAAGCCATATTTAGTCTTGCTTTGGTTACTTCTGTCTTCTTAAAGTGGAACACCAGAACTTGCATCATGTGAAAGCAGTTGCAAGTTTGTGGTTAATCTGAGATTACAGGCCACTCAAACCCACACTACAAAAGCCACTCTGAAGCAAAATAATAACCTTAAGTTGATGTGGAGGGAAAAAGAAATCAAGGCCGGGCTTTTTGGACCTGCTGAGCTGCACAGGAGCACAATACAGTTCTCTAAATCTCTTGTGCTGCATTACGTCTCCTTTATAATTGAGGAATAAATTCTCACCATTGAACTGTCTTCACTTCTGCTGCCGCGTCTGCAGTCTGGATGCCAAATAGATGAGCCTGTAATGTTGAGGACAGTTAACTTCTACCACCTTTTAGTGCAACAATGTTCCACCACACAAAGAAAGGTGGGTTTTATTGAGCTTTTCCTTCAAACTATGTATTTTCCCCATTCTTACCTTGTAGGTACATTTCATCTCCCTCTGCGAACAGTTGTTTACACCGACTGCACCTTGCACAGCTGGGGTGGTAATGCTTGTCTCCTGCCTGCAACAGATCCACATAACGTTATAGGCAAGGCAAGGCAAGGCAAGTTTATTTGTAGAGCACAATTCATACACAAGGCAATTCAAAGGGCTTCACAGTTGCAGAAAATTACAAGAAAACAGATAAAATCGTATATATTGTTTTTGAAAAATCCAGTACGATATGGTGAACTTGAGATACAAAATGAGATCAGAGGAGTAACTTTTGACATACATTGAACTGGGCGTCCACTTACCTCTAGAACCCTACCGGTGATAAATTTCTGACAGGCATCACACTTGACTCCATACTGAAGCTGGTAGTCCTTCTCGCAGTATGGAACACCATCCCTGAAACATGAAGGGGTCATTTCCCATTTTACCATTTGTGCATTTTTTACCCACACGGCCCCCTCTCACTTACATGTCAGATTTGTGGCCCTAGTGAAGTCATTCAGGAAATTTTAAATGGTAAATTAAAAGGTGCATTATGCAACGTTTTATGTGAAAAAAGTTAATATAGTGCATATTGACCTTTCAGTTACCCAGAGGCTGTATGGGTGGTTAGCTTGACTTGGCACCTTTGCTTTCCATCCCGGTGGCCTCTAGGATGCTCCATGTTAACCACCCATACAGCTGCTGGGTCACTGAAAGGTTAAATATGCACTAATATTAACTTTTATTTCCCAATAAAAGTTGCACCTTTAAGTGTGATATAACCACAAATAGGTATATGCTACTTTCCAGCTTCTTGACTTGATAAATGACCTCCAAAGTATTTTGAATGCAGTAGATAGAGACACTAGTATTATTTAGTTATTTAGTTAGTTAGGCTATTTAGTGTTATAACAAAAAAACCTGTGCAGTACATACTTGCTGATGTATTCCCCGCTCAGAACTCGGTTGCAGGCTTTGCACTTGAAGCACCCGAGGTGCCAATTTCTTCCCAAAGCCACCAGTGCTTGGCCGTTCTTGATGTCCCTCCCGCAGCCACTGCAGTCTACAAACACACATACAAACAGAATAAAATACAATTTCATAACCTTTTATAGGAGCATGTTTGTTTTTGTTTTGAGTGGCTGCTTTTGTGACAAAGCTACATAATGACCTGGAATGTTCCGCAGTGTAGATTTAAGCATTTCCCATTTTTGAAAATGTTAACAAAACAAACCCAGAACCAAGCCCCCTCTGAATATGTTCGAAAAATTACCAGAATATTACTAGCCCGTTTTCACAGAAGTTCATTTAGCTAATCTTAATCTCGGTGCGTCTGGATAATCCTGCTCACTGCGTCAGACTCTTTAAGGTCAGACTCTGAGCGCAATGACTTTTTGACCCGGCAGACACCCATCGGATCTGTTGAGTCACAGTTGTACAGAAACTACTGTGTACCAAGAGAAGACGCATTCGCCTGATTCCTGACAGATGAACAAAGAATGTTACTTTTGTTTACAGGGACTAGTGGGAGAGTGTGTGGTACGGGTGAATGATTTTGAGAAACTGTTTAATTGCATTTTTCTAACATTTTCAATTATTCTTTTTAAATCAAGATTCTTTTCACAGAGCACAAGCCTGTGGGTGATGCAGTGAATCACACAAATACCTGGATGCTGACAATATGGTGACAGTATGAACCTACTGTTGGGGAGTTTGGGTTTGTCATTTGCAGGAGACAAGGGTCGGAGGCATCGTTGGCAGATACACTCTTTTCCACTGAATGTGACACAATCTCCAGCAGGAAAGGGTTGCCTGCCAAACAAGCAAAAAAGAAAATGTTAAACAAAGGTACACAGCATCTGGAAAGTTGCTGAGAATATGTGTATTTACTTGCAAATGGTGCACACAAAGCAAGCAGGATGATAGCTCTTCCCCAGCACACTGACCACCTCTCCCTCCACAAACTCCCCGCAGTTGGTGCAGGTGGTGCCGTGGAGGCGCTGGAAGTCCACGGGACACAGGCAGTCCCCGTTCTTTATGAAGAAGCCGGACTGGGACAGATCACAGCCACATACTGCAGAAAAAAAGGTGGTTTAAACATAAAATACATTCTTTGTTTCTTGTATGTACAGCAGCAACTATGAACCAATCACTCCCACAAAACGTTCTGTTGGGCAATGTTGACTCACCAGTTCATCTAACACATGCACATCTTTGGATGGTGGGAGCACAGAATGTTTAAACGTGCCCCTCTTCTATGTTTTGTGTTTTTGTCTGACTGATACTGACGTTTCGTGAAGCACTTTGTAGGTTTCAAAATTCACCAGTAGAAAATAAATGTATACGAATTCACAAAGTTTTCAAAGGTCTTAAAGCGTTCTGAAAGCACGGTATGTTACACATAGACAACTGCTATGACCTCAGCCTTTCTCTGCATGTACATGAGTGCTTATAAAACCACATGATTCCCATATTTGGAGATACAGGTGCATCAGTTGTATACATGATAAGTTATACCCTTTCCTTTGTTTTTACTGGCCCATACGCTTGTCAAATACTCACTTAAATGATTGATGATGTTTAATCAGGGTTTATACAGGCAGAAGCAAGTCATATTGAATGCTTTTTAATGCCATTCTATCAGCTTATATTTTATCCTTAGAGATATGCAAACGTTTTTTTTGGAAGCCAACATTGACATGGTAATAACAAGCACAGAATTAATGTCTTTAGGTGATTTTGTATGATAACAAAAAAAGAAAAAAGTTTATTATGATTGTCAGCGTGGATCAGTAGTTTGGCTAAAGTACCCTGTTGCTATGTCTGAGCCTTTTATAAATCCCCAGTCAGGAAAGTAGGGGTGAGTTTATCTGTGAAACCTGTCACTGTGTCCCACCAGCAGAATGCAGCCCGACGCCAAGGACACATTATTACGACTCTATTCTGGGCCCACTGTGAGCTACACAAATCCATGTGGCATTCCCAGCATTATCTGCAACTCTTGTTGCAAACCAGCCCGAAACTTAAGCTTTTACAGTACATTTAGAAAGTATTCCAAACACTTTTAATTAAGTCTATTTTATCATGTAGCAGATAGGTCATTGGCTTTTTCTTAACTGTTTTAAATCTCCACTGTTACATCACGAAAATCAAATTATGTGATAATAGCAGAAGGTCCAAAGAGTTGTTTTTTTTCTTCTTCTTTAGTGCGGCCCATTCCGTGAGCTTGCCTCCTCTCTGAGACTCTTTGTTTCGCCTGTGCTGTAACAGCCATTGAATTGAAATGAATGGACAACAACATGAGAGGCCTGTCAGTCCCAATTACTCGCTGCAAGAGCTCGTGCAGAACGTTTGCTTTTGTGACCGCGACAAAACAAGCCACTGAAATCCCACTCCCAGAGGTACACAATACTGGCCCCTACTTTATGGCGTCCTTTTAGTTTTCTAGCTGTAATCAAATCCACTTTCTGGTTGTTGTTTTTTTGCATATGTGTATTATGTTACGATGTTACAGACTGACCCTTGCAGGTGAAGCACTTGATGTGGAAGTGGCTTTTCTGGACACGCAGCACTTGTCCTCTGCAGGGCTCCCCACATCTGTGACACTCGATGGGAGTCTTCTCCATTGATGAGTTCAGGTTGCCCTGGGAGTGCATCACTGTAAGAGCAGCACATAGTAATGTATTAGTATAGTGTATAGTACCAACAAAATGATATAATGCATTTAAGGGCTGGACAAATACATGCAGCTGATACATTGACCTAGATATACCTTTTATACAAACCTCAGCTCAAACAAAAAACAATGCTTTCCTTGAGCATCATTTAACACACAACCATTTTCTCAACCAAAACTAGGTGCGTTTTTTTCTCTCCAAAGCATTGTCTGTAAACCTGACGATTAAAAGGCCCCATGACGATTATTGAGATTGCGATTTTGATTAATCGCCCAGCTCTATTACATTTGGATGATCCTTATCCAATTCGTCTTTCATGATCTTTCATGATAGCTGTCTAGATCTAGTCTGGCTAACGCCAGACTAAAATCACAAGTGATTCTGGGGACCACCAATTCATTTTCTCGTAGGAGAGGTGTGGTTTACGATTGTCCATAGCCGTTTATTGGGCGCTACGAATGTCTCTCATGCGTCTGGACGTAGCCATAGCCAATCGTATCATGGTATCAGATGACGTATGACGTACCTGCTGTAAACTTTTGAGCTAAACTATTTAGAACACGTTCTAAAGCTTGATCGAAAGATGGCATCGCGTCTGCTGCTGTCATGTTGGATCCGTAAATATTTTTTTATTTTTTTATCCCTAAACAAACTACAAGCTTTATGTCAAATAGCGCGTCATCGTCTTACCGTCCCTCCTCGTTCTGTGATTGGTGCCCAAATCCATGGAAAAATGTCGGCCATGGTCCCCAGGCTGTTGTGAAGTTCGAAAAGATTCGAGCGCACACAGCAGTCTGGCGTTAGCCAGGCTAGTCTAGATCAGGGGTTTCCAACCTTTTTCACCCCATGAGCCACTTTCACAAAAATGGCAGAGAACAACTTTGGTTCGAAGACACAGTGCGACTATGCGAGTAGCTAAGACGATATTGTTAGAGCAGTGGTTCCCAACCTTTTTTCCTTAGAAGCCCCCTGCGCGTTGGGCCGCGTCCCCCAGTCCAAAACTGTGGCTCCCACAGTGAAATTGGAGTGTTTAATGCACTTTACTCCTTACTTAGTCATATTTGATGATTTTAGACAATTTATTTTGCTCAAATAATATAATTTATGACCTGACACTCTGGCTAGGCAAAGCTCTGAGCCCCCCTATTATCCCAGGCGCCCCCAGGTTGGGAACCACTGTGTTAGAGGATAACATTAAGTCGTTATATATCATACTGGGTCAAGCTGTAAATTCGGTATCTTAAGAGCGACTCAAAAGGTCACACTTGTGACCTCAAAAGTATATTGCACAGTTTTCAACATTCGTCACGACTCTTGGTGCACACGGAGCTCATTATAATTGTTGAAAAGAGGAGGGACCAAGAAGGAGTGTCGATTTGCTCTCTGTAGAAATAATTGTGACTCTTTCAGATCTAAATAAACAAATAATGAGAAAACAAAGTTACAGTGAGTAAGTTTAAATTATTTCCATACAATTAAAGAAAACTTTTTGAGTTTTCTGTTTATAGTTTAGTATATTATGTTTGCGGATGCAGACTGTGCTCAACATGTTTAGAATAAAAATATGATCCATGAAGTGTGAGTGGAAAAGCCTGTGGGGAGCACCAAAATCGGAGCACACTGTATTCCTATCTTTTATAATCACTCATCTATGTGTGATTTTCATGATGAGGAACTTGTTTGTTCTCCCTATGGATTGGATTGGTTTTCTATGGGTTCTCCTGCTCCCCTAAATCAAAGTAAAATATGCCCTAAACCCCAGCCCAGCTCCAGGTCTGGAGATATGGGTCCCACTACAAACTGGCGGGTTCCCCAGCGCAGCGGCCCAGATGGATGGGACAAATTCCCCTCCATGGACAATTTAAAGTATACCAATCATTGTTGCTTCACTAAATCTTTGTGGCTGCAGTTCATTTGTCTCTCGCAATAACAGAGGAACTTTGATCATGTCCAAAAAAAAAAAAAAACCTCCTATAATCTGTCTTGGCCCAATATCAATCAAAAGCATAACCAAATTGACTGGCCCAAAGTCGTAACAAAAAAGCAAATCCCAAACCTCTCTTTGTTCCATAAATAAATGACATATGGCACATCTATAAAGGTCCTATTTCCAAAAATCTGAAACCAACCATTTAGAGTCTCCAAAGAAAATCTCATTCTCATCAACAAAACAAACTCGGCATTTCGCAAACCTCTCAATGGTGCCACGCCGCAATCTCCATCTCAAATCTTTACAATCCAAAAATGGATATAGTCATGTTAATCTGCTTTTATTGTGATTTTCTTTTTGCCACATGACACATTAAAAGCAGTTCAAAGGCCATTTAAATCTCAATCCAGGGGCATTATCTCTTTATTGAGTTGGCCAACAAAACAACAGCTTGTCCTCTAGGAGATTATATAACTCAAAGCAATGTACAGGCATTCTTTGCCTGTCTCGGCGCTTTCAATGGACAACTCATCAAATCTACATCACGGAAAAGGGTTATTACTTGAGCCTGATGTGAAAGAGTTTTTTTTATAAAGTCGACCCTGAATCCTAACAGGCAGAAGCAGCAGATGCCGTTTGCAATCTAATCACTGGCCACTTGAAATGCTCTGAATGTGATTAGCAGAGGACAAGGAGGGAAGAATGTGGCACGTCAAGAGCCCCATCCTTGTGTCGCCCCACTGTTTGGACATTGGGCAGGGGGAGACAGTAACAAGCGCCTGGGTTTTTTCATGTCCTTTGTCTATACACACATCAAAACATTTACTCTCCACACGTTTACCGCAAATATGCCGCAAGAATGAAAGCGGGTTTATTTTTGCAGACCAATTCCACAACGCAGGATTCCAACGAAAATCGAGTCAAGCACCTTTTGGTATGTGGATCTGCCCCACCACAGGGGAGAGCCGTTACTGTGACAACAAGCAAAACAAAAAAAGAGATAATGATACTTAAAATGTGTGCAGATTAGATGTGATTGAAAGTTGTGAATGTAAAATGCAATGTAAAAAACAACAACAATCATTTGAAAGGGCTAGAAGTGAGACAAGTTTAGTTTGTAACTCTGAAAGTACTGAGTTGAGCACATTGGGGGTGTGCAAGCGGTGTATGGGGCAACCCCACATACCACTCCACACAGGGCTGAGACAGTAGTATATTAAGGGTCAGTAGAGTTCAAGACAGTTTTATCAGCCCAAAATTTGGGATTGTTATAAATAGGGAGTAACTTACTTATGTGCCCGATTCCTGAATCCAAAAATGTAAGAGTTCTGGTCTTAAATAAAGCCTTGAAGACTTGGAGCCCTGGTGACACCCTAAAAAAATATCTGGACACGCCCTGACCACTCATCAATTACTGTATCTCAAAAGTGAGTTTGCTGTTGCTATGTCCAAACTTTGGGGCGTGTTGTAATCAATTAAGAAAAAAAGTGATTGTGGAAACCACCGCAACTGCAACTATCCTACCGCTGGCTTTGTCCTGTCCTTGACTTCTGAAGTTGATATTGTGTGAGGCATTAGCATTAGATTCATTTTTAGAAAGTTAGCAAATGTGGAGAAATACAAGATGTTCTGCTATTCTCACGACATCAAGAGATAACGTTACTATAAAAATGTGCGCCCGTGCTGCGGGGGTCTGTAAAATGCACTGCATTTGTCCCTAGACAACAAGCAGATCATATTTCTACTGCAGTGTACTGCACTGTACTTGTCCGGAACTGCTCAAATGACTTTTAAAATAGTCTGCCGATTTATTTACAAAGGCAGTTGTTATGTGGCCATCTAACTTCCAAGTAGAGAAGCAGAAAAAGCCGTAATTGAAGTCATAATTTCCAAAGCTTTGAAACAACAGATAACAAAAGGCAAAACAGTTCATTAGCTCATCAACAGAACGGGTGTCAGAGGCTCAGCTTCTGTCACATGTCAGCAACACTCATCAACAACTCAAGTATATACATTTAAAAAGAAAATTACATCAAGTTACTAAAAGTTATAAACAATCCCAAAAGTCAATCTGTAATAACAATGAATAAATAAAAATGATATTCTTAATATATTCTTAAGAGGAGAATGAATAATAGCTACCTTTCTGTTTCATGGCTGGAGCCGGTTGATACACATCTGCAGAGCGCCCCTGCACTGAGCCTTAGACAGGCGGAGGAGTAGAGCTAACGGGAGAGCTGTCCCGGGAAAAGGGGGTGGTACCTCGCCTCCAGCGTGAGTGAGTGAGTCTGTTTGTTTGTCACAGATGGGCAGAAGCGGTCCCATTAAATGCTTTGTGAATCTGAACTATGACCTGAACATACGTTTTTTTAAGGTTCGGTAAAAATCCAAAATGTAGGAGTGTTGTTTATGTGAGGATAAAATTAGATATTATGCACGAGAAATGTGTCATAAAACAGGCTGCACTTGATGGCATCTGCATAAAGATTTACAATTACTTTTGGAGGGGATTTAAACCCACTGACATAATCACGTTTCAGAAGATTTAGTATATTGCAAGAAAGATTGAAATATCAGTCAAATAATAATGGGATTCCAAACTGATCAGATCTCGTCAGGATGTTATTTGGATAGTACAAAGGAGGGAGAAACGACCCAAACTCTTCCAAGCTGATACTATTGTATATGATAAATAAATACATTAATTCAATACTGAATATACAATGCATTAAAACTACATTCCTTAATTGTTATTGTCTCAATCTAGTTTGGATGTCTTTTTTCAAAACCACTCTGAAGTTTTGGGACCCTTTGTTTTGGACTAGGTACTATTGTCTTCGTAGGGGAATTTGTCCTCTGCATTTGATCCATCCTTCAGTGTCTCTGAGCAGTACAGCGCCTCGGGACTCATCTCCAGATCTTGAGTGAAGAGTAACTCCACATAGAAAAGGCCCACTATGGTCACTCAGCCACTCAGTCGGGATAAAAACGATACTGTATAATTTTACCATTATTATTAAACTAGTTCTGAATATAAATCTGAGCTCCTGCACAGGTCAGTGTCATTTATTTACCTGACATCTTGGCGGGGATACTGGCCAGCTTCTCACACAGGATGTAGTCATTGGGATTGATATAAGGCATCTGTCCCATCAGAGACTGTTTGGGGATGAGGTACAGCACTTCTGCAATCTGGCCATCTTCGATGATGGACATGCGGCGTACAGAGTTCTTTCTCTTGACCCGGTCCAAAACCACCATCTCACTGCTGTGGCTGGAGCCACATATCCGGCCCAGGCTGTTGAGGTTCAGGAGGTTGGACATGCTCATTTTGTCGAGAGAATCAGCCAAATACTCCTGGCTGCACACCGCCTCCAGCTGAGAAAGCATAAAGCACCACAAGTCAAAGTTGAGTGACTCCTTTGTGGAAATGTCAAGCGCTCAGTTGCTCTCTAATCACTGCATGTTGTCCATGAGGCTGTCCAGCACTAACTCCTGCTGCATGCTGTAAGAAGATTAAGTGTGGTAGGTATATTTTTAGGGTTTATCTTCACAGTAAACAGAGGATTTGGGCTCAAGAAAGTCCTCATCAGGTAGCTCTCTTCCCTTCCGTGTCTTTCACCATACATCACATTCACAAGTTGCATTAACCTGGTAATCTGTGACTAAAGGGCTGTTTTTGTCAGCTGTTGTTCAACTGTCATTAATTCATACACAAAGTTAAAAGCATTATGTAAAGTTTGATTTGTAGTGTCTTTAGTGTGTGTGTGTTTTTTTAAATATATGTTATTGCTCTTTTGGATTAAAAAAAGTATATCCTTAATCCTCAATCAAGTTTCTGAATGAGATTTTCTATTCGACTCTATTGTGGTATTAAGCACAGTCTGGCCACAGTAGAAGATCTATCTCCACAGAGAAGCTGTAAGAGAGTAAGCAGGGTCAGAGCCACATAGGAAACCTTAAAGTGTTGCCAAAGAACAGGTTAATTATCATGAAAATGTCAAATATGGAAAACAGCTGGAATTTCTAGAAAGTACTAGCATGTACAGTACATCTTAAATAACAAAATAAATTAAATGTAATACAAGACAAGATAAGATAAACCTTTATTAATCTCACAATAAAGAAATTCACTTGTTACACCAGCTCTCAAAAAACAAGAATCAAGCAAGCCTGTGCTTTGGTTCTCATGCTCAAACTGTGAATGAAACACGTGGTCATCTTCATTTTATCTGTTATAATACAGCATTAACGTTTGGTCTTTTCTCACATAAGAACCTTTTGTTCTCTCATTTTAATCCAAGTTTACTTTGGCCCTAGTTTAATCCAGATTTGATTTAATGAGATTATAATCGATTTCAAAAGTTTGAGAAACAATGTAGGCTACGAGAAAATGACCAGCCTATTATTAACTTATATTTCTGTAGCTCCAGTTCTAAAACAGAATGCAGTCATACTTACTGGAAACAAGAGGCATATTTATTTAAGTATGATTACTTTTGTTGTTTTACATAGAGCATTCAGCCTCAGCCTGGCATCAACTCTATACTACTTAAGGTTAAAGTCATCAAATCAAGTGGGCGTAGGCTATAATATGAAGACAGCGCCACCACATGGCTAAAATAAATATTAAATGTAATTAACTCCATTTTGCTTCAAAGTGCTGTAGCACACGGCTCACTCTCGATATTGCAACCACTGACAGTGTAAGGTTCAAAATATACCGTCAATGATTGCAACACAATGCGCACAACGTACTCAGCAGTGACCAATCCGACAGACACAAGGGCCTCTGTAAAAGCTTTGCGAAAATGCAGCCAAACGTCTTCACAAACTTATCCACCAGTCATTTGCCATTGTGCCTTATTTGTGTTTTAGTGTGAGCAGGGTGGGCAAGGTGCAAGGCACGAGTCAGGGCCTGTTGTTTAAGGGACCATGTGCGCGGTTTGTGAATGTGCTCTAGCATTATGAAATCACATGTAAAAGCTACATTTGTGTATCATGCGTTGTTGAAGAAATCATTTATATTTTGAGAAACTCTTCTTGGGCTGTACATATGGAATCAAACTGTTACTGTATGTTAATTTTCCTCACCCACAGATGTGGTGAGTTGCTCCAGGTAGTGACGCTGCTCCTTCCCATATTCTGGACAATCACTTTGGAGATATTTCGGGCATGTTCCATCAGAAAGAATTCTTCAGAATCACATATACATTTTGGGCGCCCTTATACTTCTCGGGAAGTATAAGGGCGCCCAAAATCCTAAAGTGAACTAAAAATAACTGACAGGCAGTGTGTAATGTAACACAAATACAGTGACTATGAACAGAGCTGTGGTCCACTGGTAAAGGTGCAGCACATTGAAGGTAACTCTCACACCTGGAGGTACTAGGTTCAAACCCTTGTGTGTAATGTGATGTGTAATGTGAGAGGATACAGAGGACATAACAAATCAGGATGTGAGTGGATGTGACAGTGTTAAGCCAGGCCACTGTGGGTGTCTTTTGCCTTTTTTTGTCCTTGTATTTGTATTATTGTTTGCAACTGACTCTCCTCCGAGTCAAATTTCTCCCTCGGGAGACAAACAATAAATTAATCATCATATGTCTCTAGTTGTATCTAGGTTAATGATTATGAGCATATACAGTACACAAAACATTTACACAAAATCGAAATATATTTATTCAATAACAAATGTATTCCCTTTGTCAATCAATTAAAAACATGGTAAAACAAACTTAAAAAGGTGAAATGTTTCATAAAGTGAAGATGTGATTAGAGTTTTATCATCTTAAAACAGAGCAATAAAAGGCATTATTTACAGATTAAAAAAAAAAAAAAAGCTGTTGTTTACATAACCTTTTGTTTTGCAAGAATACCCCACAGTAACATTAATTGGGCCCATCATTATTTCTGTAAACTTTATGAATTGATAGAATGACGGTCGTCCTCGTCCTCGTCCTCGTCCTCCTCGTTCTGTTCTTGAGCCGGGTTTAGTGGTTCTCTGTCCGTGTCGCTCTCCGTCACCGCTGATCTTTTGGTCGTCTTGTTCAGGGTTCCTCCCTAAAATGACACAGTCAGTTTAAGGATGTATGTATTACCAAGCCTGATTTAAAATACCAATAGCAACTGGGACAAAGGAGTTCTTAAATCTCTTTGTCCTATGCCGTGAATCTGCGGCCAAACAGGAGCAACATGAACTTGGGCTCACAATGGATGGCTAAGGTCTGATCATAGTAATACAGTAGTGGTGGAAGTCCATAAAGGGTATCAAACCTGTCTGCGGTCCTCGATGTTGAGCAGCACTGAGGTCACGATGCAGCTGATTGTATTAGCCAACATAAACACCATCATCCTCTGCCAACGCCACAGAGGAATCTTTTCACTGCAAATGCCATTCAGTTAATCTCAGGGCTAAAAATATACAATCAAAACTTTAATAGTAGATTCACAGAAAGTTATCCAGACCCTGATTTGGTTCCTAAAATCTGCCCAACAACCAGATTGGACACTCCGATTCCAATCATCTGTATGGAGGTAGCGAGGCCCATGGCTGTCCCCAAGGTTGCCTGAGGAACCACCAGGGGAATCGATGGCCACATGCTCGCCTGGGATAAAGTGGAGAGGAAGTTTAAATTTAAACAAAAAAGAAATTCATATAGAGTATTTATAACAATGGAGTCGCAATACTCACTGCAGCAAATGAATAGGTGACTCCAAGCCAAATGGTGGACACCAGAGGAGGAACAAAGGTGAACGCCAGTAGGCCGAATACTGGTAGAGTGAGGACGGCACAAGACAGTGCAAAAACCCCACGCAGACCCACGTAATCCTGGACAATATACATGTAATAATAAGCAATCATGTGGTAATGTCAATTTCAAATGCTAAGAACAAATTTGTACTTACTATAAGGATTCCCACACTGGCTGACAGGACCAAAGAGGAGTCATAGACTGCCCCAGCGATATATGAGGCTTCTTTCTGACTGTAGTCACTGTATTTGTCCTGGATGAATTTACTGCAAAGAGCAAACATGTATATATCAAGACTATCAGCAGTTTTAAAGCCATACTGCGGGTAAATGTGTGAATAAATTTTGCAATTTCTCTAAGTTGACGTTTGTTACCTGGCATCAGCAATGAACGGGAAAATGCCATTATAGAAAAACATAATGGTGAGAACCAGCAGCCAGTATCTCAGCGAGAGGAGCTTCACATCTTGAATCCTCTGGAAAGCAAGGGACCGTGTTTAGTAACGCAGAACATTGTAATTTTAGATGAAATAATCTATTACTGTCACGCTTCATACCACTTTGCGAGACTCCTCTTGAATGGCGCCGTCCAGACCCAGCTGTTTCATTCCAACCTTGTCCAGAGCGCTGACGATGATGGCAGAAGCAAAGCCAAGCACACACAGCAGCGCACCTGGAAACGTCAAGTAAACTGTTCATTCACGGTTCTTATACTTAGAATATCTTTGAAGAGAAACAATTATTTGTTGCAGTACCTCCCCATAGGGTCCATTGCATGCCAAATCTTTCTTCAAACCCCTGTGTGAAGAAGAAGTTAAGCACCGAGCCCAGACGAGAGAAGGCCAGGGTTAAACCAAATGCCAACGCCAGCTCCTTCCCTCTGAACCAAAAGGCTGTGATCCGGTTCTGAACAACTGATAAAACCAAAAGTTTACACTTTTTGAATAAAAGTATTATGATTATGCATGTACGTGAATGTTTCTCACTGGTGAGGGAACCATTGCCTGACCCGAACAGCAGTCGGCCTGTGAGCATGAGGGGCAGCAGATAAGGGGTCCCTTTGAAGTGTGAGCCCAGGGCAAAGAGCGAGGACCCCAAAACACACAGGAATGAGAAGAGAAACACTCCGACTGCATCAAGAGAAAGAGATCAATATAAACGATCAACTGGTTTCGTTTAGCGCCGATATGTTATCTATAAACTTACAGCGATTTCCCAGTTTGTCAATTAGAAAACCTGCCATTATGACCACTAGCGCATTCCTAATGAGTGAACAGAATAGTGTTATTGACAATGCGCAGTGATCTAAATCATGCATGAGAGGATACCACTGGTGTGAATGCGCTTACGTCCAAGCGTAGATAGCATAAAGGAGATTATATTGCTGGGGGGTCATGCCCAGCCCCTCCACACAGCTCACAGTACCATTGATCACTGTGGCGTTGGAGCACGTCAGATTCTACAAGAGAAGAAAGTTATACACACTGCTTAGCCTATAAAGAAATGCAGTGTCAACTAAGCAAGCAATTGTCATAGCTTCCGATACATACCCCTTGGAACTGATCCTGCAATACACTGGGCATGTCAAAGCAGAAGTAGGAGCCGAATGTCAGCAAGCAGTTGAAGAAGAGTACCACGAAGCGGTAATAGGCTGTGGATAAAGTCACAAACAAATTCAATATTGTACATCTCAGACATCATGATTAATATATTAGACTCTCTCAAAATCTACTTAATTATTGTTAAATTATTTGAATCTTGTGGGACAATACTTTCATATTTGATTCATCAAGTGCTTTAACTTACTGCAATTTAAATAGAGAGATTTCAGCTTGCAATTTATAATATAATGAAAGGGTTATAGTTATAAAGGGAATGCTGACTTAGTTTTACACCAAAAAATATGTAATACACTTAGAGTAGTTGCACCTTTTCTATTTGAATACACCTGCATGGAAATTAAGAACTAGATCTAGACCAAGTGACTTGAGTTTACTGGGCAAATTAGAAATCTACCAACATTTGGCTATTACTGTGAAGCCCTGGTCATGGTTACAGCAAAACACAATGTACTTCAAACTGAGTGGTGGTGAGGGGTAATATCTAAATGTGTTTGCTTAGTTCCTGTCACATGCGTTTTCAGACGACCCGTCAGGAAAAAGCATCACTTGCTGAGTTTGTATTTTTCCTGACCCAGATTAAAAGAGTACTTCAGAGGAAATAAAGACAGAGCTAGTTCTTCTAGTGCTGCTAATACG
This sequence comes from Neogobius melanostomus, assembly GCA_007210695.1. Classification (NCBI taxonomy): domain Eukaryota; kingdom Metazoa; phylum Chordata; class Actinopteri; order Gobiiformes; family Gobiidae; genus Neogobius; species Neogobius melanostomus. The sequence goes on from VHKM01000606.1 coordinate 386,233, forward strand.
TATACAAAATATTATCTAGGCTTACCTTTCTCCGCAGGCTGAGCCATTGTTTCAGTAAAGGTTGGCAGGTATCTGAGAAAAACACATCACATAATTTAGTGTTGTTTACATGGACAGAGTGCTGCTAGCACTGCTGCTCCTGCCTGTCGCTCACCATAGATCTACAACCCAAATGGATGGGGAGCCTCAAATAGAGGCTGCCGCACTGACGATTTGGACATCAGCGTGATGATCAGCGTACATCACACCAGTGTTACACCAAATCCCTCCGCTGGAAACATTATTTTTTTCCACAGCATTTATTGGTTAAAAATAAATAAACAAACGGGACATTAAAATAAAACGTCTTGAGAACCGTCCTATTTTTTATTGTAGCAAATCTATCTTTGAGTTTGAAAGTTATTATGTTATTGTGTTAATTAATGTGTCCCTTCGCGGACACCGTCCACCAGGTGCCACCAAGCAGTAGTCACACAATGCATCGAGAACATTGATCAAAATTACAACAATGAAATGGTATTCATGCCTATTACTGCACATCGCAAGGTTAGTGTTTTGAAATGGATGCCATTTCTGCATTGCGTCGAGCGAAAACCTGGGAAATATCTGAATCTGAGGATGAGACTGAAGCAGAAAACAGATCAAACCCAGATTTAAAATGTCACGAGAGACTTCCATGTGTGACTGTGAGCACAGATTGCAAAGAAGAAGAGAACGCAGAAGATGCAAGTTCTGACAGCAGATACAAAACAGCACAAAAGAGGTCAAGAAATGACACTTGTGCTTTGGTTCCTCCTCCTAAACCACCAGCAAGTCCTGCTACTCCCAGTCCCACGAGGAAACGCAGGACCAAAGAGGAGATAGAGCTCGACAAGCAAAATGCCAAGGACAGAAAGGAGGCTAGGGAGGGAGCGAAGGCTGCTAAGGCTCTGGAGAAGGAGGAGAAGAAACTGGAGCAGCAGCAGAGGAGAGAAGCAGCACAACAGCTCAAAGCACTCAGACCAGAGAATTGCCTCAAGTGTCTCACTCTGTGCATTGATCCAGGTAGAGCGTGCTATTAATGAAAAGAAACTTGCTTTAAAAACGGCTTACAATGGCATTTAAATCTGAAAACTGGTGGTAGTCTTCTCCTCACACACTTATGTCAGAATACAGAAGCAGTAAGCAATACATGATAATAGATGATCTACAATAAGTGGAAGGTTGGTAGTTTGATCCAACCAATGCCATCTATTGGGCAAGACAATTTTGTTTCTGTAAATAAATATTGTTTAGCTTTATGTGCAATTTATTGTTTAATGTAAATGTACAGAGCATTCCCATGGTAATGTCTGGTTGCTACAATAGTTTTGTGTGTCTCCTAGTGCTGCTGCAACAAGAAAGCTCTGACATTTTACTAGAGACATTGTCCTTGTTGGAGTGGAAATTCCTTATTGAAAGTCAGCATCTTAACCATTCCATCACATGGACCAGACAGCTCCCTCAGGTAAACCTTAAACATTTCTTTAATGAGTACTAAATGCCTGGTTAACTGTTGGATATTTTAGGATGGTGGGATAGTAGAGGAAGAGCAAGTTCTGATGGTGTTTGGATGGAGTGAATTTTTAGAAGTGGTGTCTGCTGTGAAAAATGTAAGTTCTAGTATAATGAAGGAATATTGATCAGCCACCGCAATTTTATTTATTGTCAAAGTCATTGTTCTCATTGTAGATGTTGGATAATGAAGGTGATGCAATGGGAAGCACTTCATATTTAAGTCCACTGCTGGAGTTTTTGAATTGGGATGCAAAGAAGGTGGTCACAATCCTGGTCACGGACTCTCCACTTGAATACACGTGAGACGTTTCTATCTACTTTACAGAAATACAGTACTGTAAAGTAGACAAATGACCATAACCAGCATTTACTGACCTCTGTTTTTGCTTTGTTTGTTTTATGCACTTGGAAGTAGTGGTTCAGATGACGAAACCCTGGCCTCCAATTTAGGAATGGACCAACTAGAGATTGAAGAGGTGAGTTACCATTTCAGTTACTCTTATCAAAGGGATTAATGTTTTGAGACATTGAGAAGTAACTTGATTGACTTAAAACAACCTATTTTATAATAACATACCACATGGTACTACATTAAAATGCCATATTGTGGATACTGGTGTAAAGGATGATATTATTATCTAATAGTGTAAGGCTTAACGGCTAGTAGCAGGTTTTATTGCAGTAAAATTTGTTGCCTAATACCTATTTTTGTGTCACAGTTCTTTTTGCTGTGATAGGCGCATTGAGTTGCCTTGTGTACGAAATGCGCGGTATAAATAAACTTGCCTTGCCCTGATATGATTTGATTTTCAAACTGCATGAAAGTCGGTTTGGCTGCAGTATACGTCACAAGACCTGTCAAACAATGCCACCCCAAATATTTGTTAATAATAATCAATCTGCCTCTTGTCTTGTGTAGGTCCTTGTCTACCTGCAGCTGTATAAGAATGTATCCATGTTTTTTTTGGATGGCTGGCAGGGTGTGACTAACCACGTTATTTCTGTGACCAAAGCATTGTCAAAACGTCCTTATAAGTATGCACACAAATTGAGATAAACTGTTTAATATCAGTTATTTTACAGATCCTACAGATAATTTCTCTGCTACTTTAGACTGTTGACAGAGAGAGTAGAGCTGCCCTTCTGTGTGGATGGATCTTGGGCCAGTGGGGCTCGTGTGGAACGGGACGGCTCCGGGCTGGAGCAGGTGTGGACTTTACAGATCCAACAGTTGAACAGAGTCAGTCCGGCTGTTGCTGCTACTGTGGCAGCAGCCTATCAGTCACCTCAGCTCCTTCTGCAGGTATGGGTAAATAGCTTGACTGTACAAGCCGTCTTCATATACAGTGTGTGCTTCCTATATTAAAGGAGTACCAGAGACTGGAATCCGAGGAGGAGAAAAGAGGTTTGTTAGCTGGACTTCTGATAAAGACTGGAGGTAAAGAGAGGCGCATTGGACCTGAGATCTCTTCCAGAGTTTACCGCTGCTTCACAAGCCAAAACCCCAGCTGGTCCTGGACTAGTGTGAGGATATCATTACTAATATGGTTTCTAATGAAACTTTAGCTGCTAACTTGTTGTGTTGTTTACAACCGAAAATAGGCAAAAGCTATCAAGTAGGCTTCCTAGCAATAGATTATTTATAATCAAGGGAACTGATTTATGAGATAAAATGTTGATAAACTAATGAAAATAAATGAGCTTGAGATGTATTTATTTATTTATTTTTTGCTTTAGAGCATCAAGTAAAAAAGGTAAACAAATAACAGTAAAAACAAAATTCCTGTTTACAAAACAGAGTGACATTTCCCCCCAGACTTCTGTTCCTGAGTAACATGCAGACTCACTCATTGCACCACAGTTTGATCTGGCATTTAGGCACATTGAGTTGCCTCATGCACGAAATGCGCATTATAAATAAAGTTGCCTGGCCTTGCCTTTCATCAGACTTCAAAGACTGAGTGAAAAGATATCAACATACAAGAGGGAAAAACATGGCTCATATTTGTACAAAAGTGCAAATATTAACAATGAAAATGGTTTTATCTACAATTTTCTTTTGAATTAGGTAATTTATCAAACAAGAGGGAGAGGGAGCTGAGTCGGGGGGCAAAGCTCTCGATTTACCGATCGATCTACGTTCCCACCCTCACCTATGGTCATGAGATCTGGGTAATGACCGAAAGGACAAGATCCTGAATACAAGCGGCCGAAATGAGTTTCCTTCGCAGGGTGGCTGGGCGCACCCTCCGAGATCGGGTGAGGAGCTCAGTTACCCGGGAGGAGCTCGGAGTAGAGTCGCTGCTCCTTCACGTCGAAAGGAGCCAGCTGAGGTGGCTAGGGCATCTGTTCCGGATGCCTCCTGGTCGCCTCCCTCGGGAGGTGCTCCAGGCATGTCCTATTGGGAGGAGGCCTCGTGGAAGGCCCAGGACACGCAGGTGGGACTATGTTTCCGAGCTGGCCTGGTGTCGCCTCGGGGTCCCCCCAGAGCAGCTGGAGGAGGTGTGCGTGGATCGGGAAGTCTGGGCATCTCTGCTGAGACTGCTGCCTCCGCGACCCGGCCCCGGATAAAGCGGAAGAAAATGGATGGATGGAATTTATCAAACACAAATCAAAAAGTTCATTCAGTTAATAGCCATGTTTTAAACAAAGGCTAAATATGTGTTCACTTGATTTCACACAGACGTGGCAATGGCAAAGGTAGAGATTAAAGTAATGCAGTAGGTACAGAGTCATGTCCAGCGGCATCTCTTGCTCTGGTAATCCTCAGGCTCGGAGCTGCAGCTGTCGTAGTCACTGCTGGGTGGAGTGGGGGGGCAGAGGCAGGTACACGAGTGAGTGTGGGGCGTTTGACAGGGACACTGAAACAGGACACTGTCAAAGGGACTGAAGTATGGACTGAGGCACTGACAGGCACTGAGGCTCGACACAGGGCTGGGGATTGGACTAATGCTCGGACTGGAAGGCAGACTCATGTCTTCACAAAAGACATCAGATAACTCCAGATTAGGATCCAAAGTATTATGTTCAGGACTGCTGTTATTCAGAGAGAACACCCAGCCCATCTGAGCACTGAGGAGGCTGCGCAGACCTGGCGGGATGTCCAGAGCACTGAGCACATCAGGGCCCTGGGGGAACATGTGTCGAAGCTGCACACAGCTCAGATACTGCAGGGAGGTGGGTGTGTAACAGGCTCGGATCACCTTCATGCTGCTCTTGGCTGCAGTGGAGCACACCATTGGGAAAAACTTCTTATTCTGCAGCTTAGTGGCAGCGACACCTGGGAAGCAGTAGTGTGTTAATAAATGCATTTACATATTTACCACATGACCAAAAGAAAGTTGATTAAATTATCAAGATATTCCTACCTATGCGGTGACGGTTCTTGTAGAAGGTCAGAGTGCCATGCCATGTGTCCAGATGGACTCCTATGATAGACCCTTGACCAAACCGAGAGGAGAACTTCACTTTGTCCCCTTTGTGCTGGAACAGACCTGATGCCATATACTCAAGGTTAATGTGCATCCCAGGGTCCAAAGTACAGTGGTAATGTCAGTGATAATACTGTCCTACTACCTGTGTACGAGAGGCCCCAGCTATCTTCATCATGACCCAAGAAACTCCCAAAACTGTACTTGAACTTGTCCAAGTTCACTTCCGAAGTTCCTATTCCCACCATCTGCAGCAAAGAAACATAAAATCAGCATCTCCTTCCACAATCAGCACAACTCAAACATGTTGTACCCACCATGTCTGTCCCATAGACAGGAGAGGTCATCTTCACTTCCCAGAAGTGCTGTCCCTCTGTCAGCACCTTGGTGCCCCTGATGGCAGCAGTCCCACAACTGTAGTCTGAGTGAAAACTCACTTTCCTGTTCTCACAGCTCAAGAAGGCTCCAGCACCACTGCACGTGTCATCCCAAACCCAGTCAAAATCTATAAATGAAGATTTAAATCATTTAAAAAGATAAGCTTTGTAAGTCAATCATTGAGCATGCATTCAAGAATGTGTTTAATCAATTTTAATACATAATATATTATTATTATTATTTCACATGGAAATAGAAGTTGAAAAGCTGTTTGACCTTGATCGTCCTCTCCACATCGACAGTCACTGATGAGGTTGAAGCCATTGAGAATAGCTCCCAGGGTGGTCTCGTCATGCGGCTGACACTGGCAGAAGGACTCCCCTGTCACTGGCAAAGTACTGGGCAGATCCAGCACCTCAGATACAGGCTCCAGGTGATCCACTTCTGAGTCCAACTCATGTTCCTGACAACAAGCAGCACATACAACCGCTTGGATAGAAGTAGCCATTGTCCATTAATGTTGGCCAAGATGAAGCTCTCTGAACATTTCCCTTCACTGGTGTCTCTGCTAAGAGAGTCATCGTGCCTATATAACCTCCTTCACGTGTAGCCTTGTCCCTAAAAGAGGTTTCGCAGTCCTATTGGCTGAACTAGTCAGGTGTACCAGCACGTAAAATTAGACTCATTCCAAAAATACAGTGCCTCTTGGGACCCTCTATGCCCTGCTTCTGTACTCACAACTATTTTAGACTTGGGGCTGTTTCAGTGGAAAACTACTAGCAGTCTGTTACATCTTGCATGCACCCAGATTACATACAAATTTGGTGGCATTTATTGCATTTGCATTTTGCACCTTCTTCATTGCTAGTTATGCTTCATACATTACCTGTGTTGCTTCTTGTTGCACTTCTGCTCTGTCCCGTGACTGGATTGGGGCCATGGCATCTGCCTCCCTAGGCGGTTCGGCCCAGGCCAAACGAGCTCTGCCGTTCCTGGCCCTTCTAAGCATGGCAGCTCTGTGGACAGCAGGCCAGAACCTTATGACCAGCTGGCACAGGCACTCGAGGTCACATTCAATTTACTGCATGTCATCTGAGATCAGGGGGTATCTATGCCAAATCTGTCCAGCTACTGAGGCATCTTGGCATGTGAGATTGTATTTATTTGAGAATAAACGTAGGTGTATATTCTTTTAAGTTAAACATGATAATTTGGCTATAGTGAAAGGTGTATTCAGGTGTGGAAAGGTGTATTTGACAATTGTCACCTCAGTCATCAATAGTTTTAATATCATCTATAAATATGGTATTATCTTTTTCTTTTTTACACCTACAGAACTAAACTTTAACGTTGACACGTTACAGGACACACCAGATGCTGAGTTGCATTGTAGCAGGTGCAGGAGCTGATTTCCATTAATTTAGATTAGTTGGTCTAGGGCTAGTCTTACTTTAATTGGTCCTTGCCCTACATTAACCGTGCGACATGCATCACCAAGACGCACAATGGACAAGAGTGGCCCACACATAGCAACATTTATCATTTAAATGCTTTAGCTCTGAATTACATTGCCACAATAAACTGATTATGAATTAACTGGTGTTCATATGAGTTGGGCATTGGCATGGAAATTATACATCATCATGTTTTCAACGTCTTTAGCATTAACCTTAACCTACAAGAATTGCAAGACTTACAATGTATTCAAAATAAAGCAGTGCCTTACCGCGCTGTGGTTTTCTTGGAGGCTGTCTTGCAGTGGCTCATTTGAGTCCAACGTGGTGCAATTCCGAGTGTGACAGGTGCGCGATGAACCCTGTCCCAGTTATCAACAGGCCAGACGTAAACATTACATTTCCACGCCCTCCCCCGCTTGCATTGGATAAAGTCCTGGCAGGAAGGAGGAGTCTACGTAATTATTTTTGAGTCGGAAGTTGATTATTTCCCATGCACGATCCCATTTGGTACAGGTAAACTGCCATAACAAATAATTTACTGATATAATTTCTGAAATAAAACATATGCTGCTGGTAACAGTTTAATGCAGTTAAAAATATCATGAAGGGCGTTTATTTACCATTAAATGCGCAACGTAATGTTATTGGTGTGGAAGCTATGAGGGCGGGACTTCAAAGCGTCTTCGGTAATTGGTTAAAATATGGAACATGGTGTCACGAGATACGGAAGTGTCTAGTCTTGTACGGAAACGGCATCACCGTGTTTTGTTCCCATGCTACTGGAATAATGGAGCAAAATAGTGGTAATTTAAACGCATTATTGGTCAATTATTATGTCGAGTGTATACCGTTCATTTTAAACAAAAAGGTCACAAGATCAATTTAGAAATAACCCCTGTGTTTAATTGAGAGCAGTTGAGATTCACCTAGATAATGGTGATGTAACTGCATTTCAATTTGTCCATCCTGTTCAAATCACTATTTCTAAAGTTTTTCCATGATATTTACGCCTACTTTTTTTAAAGCTATGTGAATGTGAAGCTATGTGTAATTAAGTTTTATGTCTGATATTTCTATCCAAAACTAGATGACAACTTGTCCCAGGTTCGACATGTGGTTCTTGTCCTGTCTGGAAAAGGAGGTGTTGGCAAGAGCACCATCACCACAGAGCTGGCACTGGCCCTTAGGCAAGCAGGCAAGAAGGTGGGAAAGAAGCTGCTCTGCGTTTAACCAACATAGTGTGGAAATGAACAATTCTGTGTTCAAAAGGTTGGTATCTTGGATGTTGACCTCTGTGGCCCCAGTATTCCTCGGATGTTGAGTGCTGGTCGCCCAGATGTGCACCAGTGTGACTCAGGCTGGGTGCCAGTCTACACAGATGCTCAGAAAAGCCTCGCTCTGATGTCCATTGGCTTTCTCATGGAGGACCCTGATGAGGCTGTGGTATGGAGGGGCCCCAAGAAGACAGGTGCATTCTTTGTTCACACAAAGTTTATAGATGACAGCAGCGTACATGATTGATTACTTAAGGCTGTAGCCTTTCAATAAACATATCTGCATCATCTAATAAACCTTCAGTCAGAATCATTGTTATCATTCAGTTTGACATGTAAAGGCATTGATTTCAAGCTAACTTGCTATAAACATGATATACTTTTATGAACATAATCTTACACCACTAAATAGTGCTTGTTTTTATAGCTTTGATTGGGCAGTTTGTGTCAGATGTTGCATGGGGAGAGCTGGATGTCCTGCTGGTGGACACGCCTCCAGGGACGTCAGATGAGCATTTGGCTGTGTTGGAGAACCTGAAGAAACACCGAGTGGATGGAGCTGTGCTTGTCACCACACCACAGGTCGCTTTTGTGCTTGATTAGATCATCATGTTGTCGCTTTTACTAGATTTTTGTTGTTGTGTTGTTATTCTTTGTTTAAATTTGTCTTCATTGGACCCAACATAACCTTGCTTTAAGTGCAGATACTTTTTCTTTTCAAACATCTGGAATACTTTATGAAGATATGCATAATATTCCTAACACTATGCCATATCCTGAACTCTTTGCACCTTTGCCAGCAAAATCATAGACCAAACATGTACTGTGTATTTTATACATTGAAATATCCTTTATCAATTGTCTTTCTTAGGCTGTATCGACAGGAGATGTAAGGCGGGAGATCACCTTCTGTAAGAAGACAGGCGTTCGCATTCTGGGCATTATAGAAAACATGAGTGGATTTGTTTGCCCACATTGTTCAGTGAGTAATTCTCCAAATGTAAGACTATATAAAACTAAGAATTGTTTTTCCAACCTGTGCAATAAAATATTACAGGAATGCAGTAACATCTTCTCAAAAGGCGGCGGTGAAGACTTGGCTAAACTCACTGGATCAGTTTTTCTAGGTAAGGCGGTGCTTGCAATGTAAGCTTTCCACCACAAGGTGTCAGGTTACTCCTTCTTTTGGTACCTGTTTCATTCATGATTCTGAGGTTAGTACATCACTGCTAAATGGTAGATGTAGACATAGCCGTAGTAATGGCCTAAACACAATCACCAGAAATAAATAACGCCTGGTGAAATTAATAGTGTCTATTTCCATGTTTACACATCTGTCTGGGGTGTAATGAAGCAGCTAATGCATCATAGCAGTGTGGAGCCAGCTTTACTGCCATTGAGGCTTCGCTTTAGCAAAGAAAGATGTCTGTGTAGGTTATATGAGCTACTGTACTTGCAGTATAGCTAATTAACTAGGCTTACGGTTCAGTTGTACACAAAAACTAGAGGCTCTGTGCCAATTAGAATGGTTTAACAGATAATTTCTTTTTTAGGTTCTGTACCCTTGGATCCACAGCTGAGCACCAGCATGGAGGAAGGCAAGGACTTCATGCAGTCATTTCCAGAAAGTGCCACTTTTAGTGCAATAAGCAGCATATGTGCAACTCTACTCAAAAGCCTCAATGACTGACCTGTTCTTAATAGTTTAATATTAAAGTGAATGTTTTAAAACATACTGTATTAATAAACTATGCTGCATGATAAATCCTCCCATCTTTACAAAGCCCAACATTCATTTATTGCCCAATTCATAGAAAAATCAGAAAGAGATTACTATTGAGGCCGTTTGTGTGAAGCCAAACCCAATTGATGTTGGAATCTGCTTTAATTTGATTGTGAAAACATTCACCTTGACACATCAGGAACATTTTAATACCAGTGTTAATACAGGATTTTAGGCTGATGTTTCAGTAAATGCGCCAGAAGCAGTGCTATTTTAAGAAAACATACTCCAGATCAGTCCTTTTGATATACTAGATCAGCTCAAAACACCCCACATGATTTATAGTTTATCAAACTGATGTATTATGGTTTGCATCAGGGTTTAGACTCTTATTTTGTACTGTATTGATCTGGAATAAATTGTCTCAAATTAGCCCACTCATGAGCGCCGTATCCAACAGCAACAAAACATTGAAATCCATGCAGGATTTGAATGATTGGAATGTAGAAGAGAGGAGTTACAGCCACAGATGACGGGGAGGAAGATGAGATGAATTTTAAAATTACACTGTGACACCCAGCACTGGGCACACACCTTTAATGCAAACAGCAGTACTACAGGAACACTGAGGTTTGAGAATGTCGCTTCATGATTAGAATACAGCTACACACAGAACTCCCACTCCACCAGCAACATACTAAAGGCAATCTTATTAAACCAAGGGAATCCAACCACTTATCACGTATAACCCACAGTGCATAAACCTATCTATAGATATTTTATATTCTGTATGTATAATATATCCTTGGATTAAAGTTCAATTAACAGTTTATTATAAATAAAATCAGTGGAAAAATCCATAAGTCCATACACATTTCTCTTTACAAACAGATCCTTAAGATTAAATGCATAAACTGTGTCAACTCCCACAATGATATGAGAGAAATAAAAGCTTTGCGGCCCTTTGGTCAGCTTTCAAAGACCAGAGGCCGAGCTGCCTCAGCCGGCCTCCAGGCCTGAAATAAGTGGAGGGAGAAATCATACAACTTTTTTAAACGCACACACACGCACACAAGACAAACAAATCACTACATTGCGCATTTACAAGTTGACTATCAAACTGGGACAACTGTACACATTGTTGATACAAGACCATATTCATGGATCCATTTTAAGTTCCCCCCCTGCCTTCACTCATTTCATCTTTGTGTGGCAGAAATTTACATTTTCCCCGTTTTACACTTTTTCCAGCAGCAACATAAAGAACAGATCTTGTAATGGAGACGTTTGGGTGTTTACTTCGTGGATAGAATTAGGGCAACAATTAGCCCATAGAGACCCAAGACTTCAGCAAAAATAAGAATAAGGATCATGCCCACAAATAGCCTTGGTTGCTGAGCTGTGCCCCTTACTCCAGCATCACCAACAATGCCGATCGCGAATCCTGCTGCCAGCCCACTGAGGCCTACACTCAGCCCGGCTCCCAGGTGAAGAAAACTCCTGCACACAAGGACAAAAAGTCAGACCATGGCTTGACCTCACTCCTTAATGCCTTCCTACTGTAGGATCAATGCAGATTTTACAATATGACTGGGATAGATAGATACTCACTTGTAAAGGGTGACTTTCTCTGAAATGTTGTTGGCAATCAGCACTGCTACTACCAGGCCGTAGATAGCTATGATACCCGCCATGACCACAGGGATGATGGATTTCATGATGAGCTCCGGCCGCATCACCGACATGGCTGCAATGCCTGTTCCACTTTTGGCTGTTCCATAAGCCGCCCCCAAGGCTGAAGAGACAAGAAAGAGCAATAAAATACAAGGATATTTACCTGAGCAGTGAGCACATCACTAGAATACAAAACATTTATCATCTTTTTTGTCTGTTCTGATTGGAGTGAAGGATGAAAGAGCACTGTGAAGCACAACAGAGGAAATGATAAAAGTCTAATGAAAAACCAAGATTACATTCACTTCCTCATAAAACTCCATTACAGCTCAATATAGGGAACTACATTAATAGTACCGTCATGGTTCAATTTTAAATGAACCAGAAACTAAATTCAAACATGTCAAGTCCACGAGAAAGGACCACTGCAAAATGAAACCAGTTGAGGTTGACCATTCAACTGTAACAGCTGCAGTTACTGTGAGTACGCACTCCGCACCAGCCAGAGCCTCGCATCTCTAAAATGAAAAAGGGAGAAGTATAAAGTGCAACATCAGCAGGACAGCCTGTGATGAAGAGCAGAACGCTCCTACGTCACAGCAGCCGCTGATTGCAGGAGCAGAGCTAGACTAAAATAGAACTCAGCAGCGAGAATACTACTTCTACAAAACAGACTACCTTCAAAAGAAATACACCACTATTTTTCTTGGATAGATAAGCAACTACATGGGACCACACTGACATTTTTCTATGAATCTATGGGGAAGCACCTTGTTCACACAGTCTGAGGTACTTGCTTATCCTACTAAAAAGGACACGTACATTAGTACTGGACTGGTTGTCTGCAAGAATGACTGAAATAGAAAGTAATCTCTAAATGTATACATGGCAGGCAGCCACATCTCCAGTCACTACATATTGATTCACACTGTGACCATCAACATTAGGTTAAATGTCTCTGGCTCATCTACAGGAAAGCACCACCTGACCAACTGCATTAAACTAATGATGCTAATATAATACAGACAAGATGCAATTCCTGTGTTAAAATTAGCTTTTTGTTCCTTTTTCCAAAAAAATATAGTGCACAGTGAAGCATACATTTCTAAGACGGTAATGTTTCTTACTGGCCGGCCTCTATTTGTAATAGTCCTCAAAACCCACATTTAGCATAGCACTCATCACTGACGGTCTGTTGTGCGGCAGCAGCAGAGGCGCAAAACCTCTGGATTTTAATCCTAATCCAGTTATTTTAGAGCTTTACATCTTGCAGCACAATATTCAATGTGTCGGATACTCTTGTGACGTACTGTGATATCAACGAGGGATGTGCCTCTGGCTAGACATGCTCTTGCACATTCACACAGCTCACGCAAAACTTAACAGATCAATGGACAGGGTCAAAGCAAGTTAAAAATAAATGAGGGCATACAGAAGTTCCCATTCACAAATAAAATGTTTAAGCAAATTAACAAGAACAAATCAATACTGTATTAATATCTTCTATTTTGCCAACAATGAGACCAACAAATGCTTCCCAATTTAAGTCACACACTTTTTTCTTTATCAATTCTTTTTTTTTTTTTACATCCTCTTTGCCGCTATTGAAATAAGCAACAGTATGGTGAGCAACAGTAGCCATGCGCCAACTCTTCCTTCATCATAAATAATAGCAGCCCAGCGTCATCTGCTCAGCAGCCACTAGCCAGGCTCAACGGCGGTAGTTGCCATTTCACCAGACTGACATCACAGATCAGCAGCACCCGACACCAGAGTCATTTACAGTTAATTACCTATAAGCTTTTGGGTGTTTGGGTGTCAGTCATTTTTACAGCGACCGATATGAATCATGTGACCTATGGAGGAGATTGCCAACCTGGTCAAGTTCTCAGCAGTCTACTATCACACCTCTCCTTTGTCCAGGCACGATCCCCTCGTGTCTCACTAAATCCCCAGCAGTCACTAATTCCACTACTACTACTACTACACTAGTGGCCAATATGCCTCCTAAAAACACCCCCTTGTCAACATCTATGAAATCAGTTATATAATTTATAAGCCAAACTTGCAAATCAGCATAAATTGATATTGCATTATATACCTCAATAGATATCATTTGATGATTGGCTAGTATAAAGAAAACATTTAATTTAGCCTATATTAACCAAGATGATTGTTCTTTTACCTTACATATATTCAAAACATTTGGATCAACCAGCTTTTGCACTGAGTAGCGTTAGGTTCAAACTCAAGAGTCAGAAGTCTCATCATGTGATCCATCATGTGACTTTGTATCATTCAGTTGAGCAATAAGGAAGTAGACGAGTTGGTCAATCTTAAATAAACCCATAAAGATTTTGTAACACTAATTTCCACATGACTATAGTTTTATTACATAAAAATATAACATCACTGATAGATGGACGTACTACATCTGAATTCCAGTCGTCTCTAATAGTTAGTAGTTTCCACGATTCAGTGTCAAAATGACTGCTCTTCAAAACACTCAAGTGTGATTTGGTAATGACTAACACGGATTTTGTATTATATTAACATTAACCCAGCGAAAGTTCAACTTGTTAGCTAGCAGCTAGATGTAAACTGTCAATACGTCCTTGCTGATCAATGAAAACATACTTTTAAATAAATATAGTGGCGCATGTCTAGCTTTTTCCTTCACTTATTACAAAACCTGTCAAAGCTACTGTCACATGCTAACGTGACTGTAGTCGTCATCAGCTGGTTAGCATTGTAGCATAGCACCCAGCCTAAAAGAGAAACCAATCATTGAGGCGGAAATGTCAAATAAAACGCAATGTCGTGTGAATGAGAGTTAAATCCAAGTCGCTGGCAGTTTTACTGGATCAAGAACTTGATAAATGACAGCAAAAGATTAGCGCAGTCTTAAGGAGAAAAAAGCTAGTGGATGGCGTAAGCTTAAGATAGGGATCATGGCTGAGCACAAGTCGCCTGTGGAGAAGGACGGGGATACACACTGGTTAGCAGCGCGTGTGCTTCATTACGTGTATTAACATGTATTGCGCTAACATTAAAGAATAAATGTGCATAATTACCGCTGAACACCATGGCCGCAGAGGCACCCATCACTGCGAAGAACGGAGAGTATTCAGGGCTTTCCGACATCCTGGCTTTTAGAATGAAAAAAAATAAACTAAATATACAAAATCAAGAGCAGGAAAGTCTTAAATGATCAAAGGCCACAGAAATGAAGAAGGCCGGGTATACAGGAGGATCGTGTGACCACCTAACTACCACTGTACAAGGGATAGTCACGACTCTTCAGATAAATACCCGGCGCAGCAGCACAAAATGGCGAAGCGGAAAATATCACCTGACTGGCTGTACGGATATGGGACCTCCCATCAGCTGGTCCTGGTGCGCAAGTCATCTTTTTTTTTTTTTTACTATACCATAATCAACTTACTGTTTTGACTGAATATGTATACTATGGATGTCTTTTAAGTTATTAGAATAAAATGGCGACATTGTTATGAAGGTCACCCCTATGATGCAACAACGTGGTGTTATCCTCTGCAGGGTTTCCCTTTACCTCCATACTCAACCTTCATCACACTTGGATACGTTGTGATAGGGTTACACAGGAAGGTTTGGATATTGTTCTACTAAAACAATATTGGTGCTTACGTAATAGTTACATTATAACTGCACTTATCCTAAAAGTAAAATACACAACATTTGATCAGTGTTGTCCAAACATGTCCTCATTTTGCACCACAACTCTACAATGGCGCCTAAGATGGTTTGCAGTCAGCTGTGACATGCAGCAGCGTGGTGCGTGTGACTGAGGGAGAATTTGAGGATGACTGTATGTGATGGGGGAGGGAGAATCCCCACTCCACCCTATAGCTAAGCTACTGCATGCTTCCAGATCTGGAGAGGACAGGAGGGGTGGTCGGGCACCACATCTATGGGCATCACTGGCGAGATGACATGAGTGAGTCACACAGAGAAGGCCATGCTGCCTGCCCTTCCTCTGTCTTCATCCTTCACTGCACAGCAGGCTGGTTCAGTCAGATTGTAACCCCCACCTTCATAGGAGTTCCCCATTCACTAGTTATTGTAAAACAAATTATTTTTCTATTTTTTAATATTTATATATTATAAATAAATAAACTACTACCATTGGCCATGCATGCTTTATGAAAAATGACATGGATTCACAATTCAATTGGAGGTTTCGCCTACCGAAAACCTATTTTTATTGAAACACATGTAAAGCACATTGTGTAAATTAATGCACTTTTTATAATTAGACAATGCAACAAGCCCATCAGGCTGCTTACAAGATATATGATATGGGCAAATATTAGGATGCTGCTGTTTGTTTGGGTGTGACGTACAGTGGGGAAAAAAAGTATGTAGTCAGCCAACACTTGTGCAAGTTCTCCACTCCCACTTAAAAAGATGAGAGGCCTGTAATTTTCATCATAGTTATACCTCAACTACGAGAGACAAAATGAGAAGAAAAAAAAAATCCAGAAAATCACATTGTCTGATTTTTTTAATTATTCATTTGCAAATTATGGTGGAAAATAAGTATTTGGTCATCTACAAACAAGCAAGATTTCTGGCTCTCACAGACCTGTAACTTCTTCTGTAAGAGGCTCCTCTGTCCTCCACTCGTTACCTGTATTAATGGCCCCTGTTTGAACTTGTTATCAGTATAAAAGACACCTGTCCACAACCTCAAACAGTCACACTCCAAACTCCACTATGGTCAAGACCAAAGAGCTGTCGAAAGACTACTGATAATCTCCCTCGATCTGGGACTCCACGCAAGAACTCACCCTGTGGGCTCAAAATGATCACAATAACGGTGAGCAAAAATCCCAGAACCACACGGGGGACCTAGTGAATGACCTGCAGAGAGCTGGGACCAAAGTAACAAAGACTACCGTCAGTAACACACTACGCCGCCAGGGACTCAATTCCTGCAGTGCCAGACGTGTTCCCCTGCTTAAGCCAGACATGTCCGGGCCCGTCTGAAGTTTGCTAGAGAGCATCTGGATGATCCTGTAGAGGACTGGGAGAATCATATGGTCAGATCAAACCAAAATGGAACTTTTTGGTAAAAACTCAACTCATCGTGTTTGGAGGAGAAAGAATGCTGAGTTGCATCCAAAGAACACCATACCTACTGTGAGGCATGAGGGTGGAAACATCAGCTTTAGGGCTGTTTTTCTGCAAAGGGACCAGGACGACTGATCCGTGTACAGGAAAGAATGAATGGGGCCATGTATCGTGAGATTTTGAGTGAAAACCTCCTTCCGTCAGCAAGGGCATTGAAAATTAAACGTGGCTGGGTCTTTCAGCATGACAATGATCCCTAACACATCGCCCGGGCAACGAAGGAGTGGCTTCGTAAGAAGTATTTCAAGATCCTGGAGTGGCCTAGCCAGTCTCCAGATCTCAACCCCATAGAATATCTTTGGAGGGAGTTGAAAGTCCGTGTTGCCCAGCGCCTGCCCCAAAACATCACTGCTATAGAGATCTGCATGGAGGAATGGGCCAAATACCAGCAACAGTGTGTGAAAACCTTGTGAAGACTTACAGAAAACGTTTGACCTCTGTCATTGCCAACAAAGAGTATATAACAAAGTATTGAGATGAACTTTTGTTATTGACTAAATACTTATTTTCTACCATAATTTGCAAATAAATTCATAAAAAATCGGACAATGTGATTTTCTGGATTTTTCTTCTCATTTTGTCTCTCATAGTTGAGGTATACCTATGATGAAAATTTCAGGCCTCTCTCATCTTTTTAAGTAGGAGAACTTGCACAATTGTTGGCTGACTAAATACTTTTTTCCCCACTGTACAGCCAAAACTGTACAAAGAGTAGGTTCAGTTCGGTCTCACACTCTGAAGAGTTCGCACAGTGTAATTGAGGGTACATTTCTAAAAGTACATGGATCAGATGATATTGCTATTATGCCAGTATACAACTACTAAAATCTGTTACATAACATTTAAAAGCAAAACTTTTGTATTTTGTTTAATACTGTATCATCACATTACGTCATCTTTGTCTCAGTATAATGCTAAACAATAATGACGGACACAATGTCTACCTGGCCCAGTTAATCCGCTGTGCACAGACCCTTATGATCTGTGGTACAGGGTCTGTCCAGGAAAACACCCCTCTCAGTGTACACTTAAATGCTTAAACACTTAAGCATCTTACTACTTCACGCTGGAAAGCATGGTTTTCGGGAGATGCGCCAGACCCACACCCAAAGGAGCAGCTAAATATAGATGTGCATGTGCGATGAGCTGAGTGTGAATCCTTAATGAAGAGAGCATTAAGGCAAAAACCACTCAATGCAATTCATAGTAGTATAAGAGTATGTAGCTCGTAAGCCCTTTGGAGTTGAACGCTTTCATTTCATAGCATGCATTAGGCTGCAGTTAAGACTATGTGAGCAATGAGCTATTGTTTTTAAACTGTCTGGCCAGCCCGTTCATGATGCAACTTCACTTATATGGGTATAGGGCTGACAATATACAACTTGTAAACAATTTGGCATCTACATTGACTTCTAAAGCAGGTATTTAAACTAAACATTAGTTCTGTTAGATATCTGACTCATGTCAACTAAATATTTCCAGTCATGCCGACAATTTCAAACTTCCACAAACCCAGACAGACAATACACATGAGTAATTGTGTTCTAAATTGAGATGCAAGTATTTTACAAGTATACTAGTCCAATCAGTTGCTGGGATTAAAAGGGTAAAAAACATGGTCAGCTGACTTGAGGCATATGGCACATTTGTGAAGATTCAGAAGACATGTATCCTTATTGGTGTGGCTCATATAAATAGCAAAGCAGTAAAGAAAAGGAGTCGGATTTACTCAGGTTATTTCTTGTATTTTCACAATAATTACTAGATCCATACAGATAAAGTTTTTTAACCTGACAACAACCAACAGGACACAGATCTGCATAATGTTGTGTGATACTGCATTTAAAGATACCAGATAGCAAGAAGCTGCACGATGAGAGATTGATAAAACTGAGTTTCTTATGTTGACTTTTTTTGTTTCATTATTCACAGATGCAAGTAATTTGATCTTATTGAGTTTAAGATAGTAACAACTACAACATCTTTCCACTCAACTTCACCAGTGTGTCAACAGACCACACAATACAATCACACAGGACAATATTCCTATTATAATATCTATAAATGGCCTCACCTGACACTCAGTGCACAATACTTTATTATTGTTCAGGACGGCATGTTCTTTAAATTTGGCAGACTAAAACGGACAGGTCCAATGTCTGAATGAATATACTGTAGATTCAGCTCAAGATTTTCACAGCTGTTCAAAAGAAACACATTTACTCACACCTGTGATGCGCGGGTTGATCCGAAATGAGCGGTCACCTGCGGTAACCCAAAAATATTTTTAATGATATTCGGGTTGCGGTCGTTCCATTCGTTTGAAATAAAGATACCCTACTTCTGACGTCTATGGCCCAATGACGCTACGATGAGCATTTACAGGTGCTTGTCATATAACTCGAATATCATGAAAAACTTAATTTATTTCTGTAATTCAACTTAAAATGTGAATCTAATATATGATATAGACTCATTACATGCATGTGACAAATGTCAAGCCTTTATTTGTTATAATTTCGATGATTATGGCTTACTGTCCATTTTCAAAATATTCTAATTTTATGAGATTTTTAATTTGGGGTTTTTACAAGCTGAGCCATAATCATCAAATTATAACAAATAAATGCTATACATATCTCACTTTGCATGTAATGAGTCTATTTATATATATATATATATATATATATATATATAGTTTCACAGTTTAAGTTGAATAATAGAAATGAATGCACTTTTTCATGATATTCTAATTATATGACGGGCACCTGTACTACTTTTAAAAAATACGGGTCAGGTTACAATATTTTCTTTTTTTTTGCAGTCCGAGTTTAGGCGGGTTAGTTGAAAACGTTGGTCGTGTACGGGTTGTTTATACATTGACCCGCGCATCACTGACACAATCGCTGACTGTTTTGTAATGTGTGCACCATTTGCAAAACAAGTAATATTAGGTCTATACAAACATTAAATAAAAATGAAGTGCATTTATAAATAAAGGTTCTCACTGGGGATAGGTGGATTTATCCAACATGGACTGCACTGCAGATGCCCTAGTGGATAGGTCTCTATGAGTATGCAGGACATATTTCCTGCCTCAGTATTGTGAGATTTATTCCTGGTTCTCACTACTTTCCACATCCCTCTCCCCCTTCTTTCTGTTCTATTCAATAAAACCCACAGGCTTTAAAATCTTATCTGTCATACAGTGTTAGGAGGCCATGGCATCCTGGAAGCCCCAGACTTCGAGCAGAGACACCTGAAAAGTCTCTGCACACAGAGGAGGGTTGTCAAAGGTAGCACATGTTGCAGTGCGCCCATGGTTGAGCTCAGAGTCTATGTACAGGGCATTTCCCTCACCACCACCTGCAAAGTGACAGGAAAGAGTTACAAAGGTCTCTTAAAGCTTTACAATACAGTCTACATGAAACTCACCAATTATGATGGAGTCAAAGTTTCCAGCCATGAACATGGATGTATTTTTGGAGGTAAGGTTGAAGTGTCGGGCAGCCAGAAAAGGTGACAGTTCCCCTACAGGTTTCTCTGGCTGCGGCAGGTTATTGCTGTCTGAGTTCTGACCCTCAGTCACAGCTGAGTCGTCTTCACCCTGAGTCTTTAAGGATGAAGCTAATTCAGGATGGCGGATCACCACCCACTCGTAACGCTCCATCTCTGGCTTAAGCTATTGAGGAAAAACACACAAAGTCAAAGCCTTAAATAATCATTTAGAAACAGGTGCAACTTACGACAAAATAGGGTTTAGTAAACAAGATAATTTGGACACGATACAATACCTATGATGCCAAAAAAAATGTTTATTGATCTATTTTTATGTACATCTTTTGTTCTTGTACTATTGACCCAGGCACTGGATTGTGGATCATCTTACAGGAGTTTCCGATCTGTGTCAGTGTGTAGGAGAGGAAGGAGGTGTGCATGCTCACACAGCCTACAGCTGCTCAGCCGAACAGATTAATAATGCACACAAGAGGCATCAGAAACGCAGTGTGTGGCTGCTCATTTTGGATCAGGTGCTATGCAAACTAATGTGGTCACACACAGCTACAAGGAGGCCAGATTTGCAAAAGGTACACACCTTGCTGTGTGTACCTTTGCATGTGGTGACCAAAGACCAGGTTATCTTTTCAAGAAGCTGGTCAATAGAGTTACATCCATAAGGCTATACAGATACAAGGCAAGTGTGTATGGCCCCCTCTGGTGGCTGAGGCATGGTATGAGAAGGGTAATAATGCCCAAGTTGTTTTCATTTAGATTAGAACAATACACACTATTGTATGTTGTTTTGGAGTAAACTTACCTTAAAGACAAAGCATTCTCCTGTTCCAAAAAAGCTCAGTTTATTGCCACCTCTTTTACGCTCCTCCCAGTCTGTGGACAGAAAGGCTCCACACACCTGAAGAAGAGTGTCCATTCATCACTATTTCAGACTCATGCATAAATAGGTTGCATAGATGAAAAAGGTAAATATTGTGTCTTACATCGCCATCTGTTGTTCGGATGAGGAGCAAAGTGGGTTCGTAGCCTTCACAATGGGAGTAGAACCTACAGCAAACATGTTACAATAACATATTAAAAGATCTTTCCTGAATTGACCTCCTGCCTCGCATGTACCTGTTTAAGCTGCAGCCATGATTGGAAGTGGTGAAAAGAAGCTGTGGTTGGCACAGCGCAAAGCGCTCAGGGATCCACGACCAGATGTCCCGCATTTCCTTGGCACTTACAATCTCTGAGGAGAATGTGTCGGGGTTAAGGGCCAGCTGCACATTCCGTCTTCAGAAAAGAGACACAGGCAGACAGGCACATTTAGTGTTAATTAGTGACAATCCCTGTAAATTATGAATGAATGAATAAATAGGCTTTGAAATGTGCAGGTGAGAAAGATATGATGGTTGAAAAAGAGAAGACCCACCTAGAACTGTACAAAGAACCAAAAGTTGCAAAGACAGGAAGGGAGATGAAGATGGATGGAAAAAAAGAAACGGGACATAAACATAAGACAAGCTGAATTACAAACTATGTGCACTTTTGAAAACATTGAACTGTGTAGCTAAAGTATTTCCTCACTGCTCCTTACAGATTGTCTCAGCGGGACCAAAGGATGGGTCAAATGCAGAGGACAAATTTTCGATGGAAACAATAAAGTATACTTTAGGACAGGGGTTCCCAAACTTTTTGGCTGGGACCCAAAATTGACACATTAACAACTCGGGATCCCCATTGTATAAAGTTATTGCCTCTTACGCTACTTTAGGGAAGAAAAACATTTTATAATCAAGTTAACATGTATCTAAACAGTTTATTTTGAATAACTGAATGGATTTCACTCATTATAGGCTGGTTTACACACAAAAATGTACTAAAACAGTAGCATTTTTCTTTTTGTTTCATCTTAAAATCATCTGGGGACCCCCACCCAAGGCCTCGCGACCCCCAGAGGGGTCCCGACCCCCACTTTGGGAAGCACTGCTTTAGGAGACTGTTGCATAGTCAGATAGCGAATTGCATCTACCATTTGCCCTGGTAATTGTGGCCGTCATTTACATGCAATTTAGTGTAACTGTTATTTCAGCAAAAATATTGTAAAAGGTCTTCAGTGTGCACTGTTGGTGGTGAAGTTATGAAATACAAGAGGAATGTACTTGAAGGCCATGGAGGCATGCCACACCTATTGTATTACCCCAGGAACTTCTTCAATGACATTTTCATTCATTCAGGATGGAAAATATGATCAACCATTTAGAAACATTTTTGTAGCTTACAGCCTACCGTTTCTGTTTGACAGTGATTCCTTTCTCCTGCAGGGACTTTTCATTGGTGAGCTGGAGTAGGGTGATCTCCTTACGGCTGAAGAGTCGAAGAGAAAAGGCCTTTTCCAATAGTTTGTCAGGACTGACTGTGGAGCCTATGCCCCTAACAAATGCCTGGATTTCGGCTCGAATCTTCTCTGAATCTTGAGGCTGTGTTCCTTGGTCGTTTTGGGCGGCAGCTTTGTGCTTACGATAGAATTTCAGCAGAGCTATGCCACACGATAGAGGACTTTGTAGCCCTCCACAAGGTAAACATCTAGCACCCGGACAGCATGGCTGAAAGGGAGGTCACCCAGTATCCAGCGCTGCCAGTCACAGTAGACCTCCTGCACATCTTGCGCAGTGCCTACAATCAGCTTATGTGCTGGAGCACAGTACTTGTTGGCAAGATCACCAAAAGTCATGGAACTAGATTCGTAGGCCAGAAATGTTTGGTCCATCAGTCTTTTGCCAGGCTCATTACAGGCAAGTATACGACTGACATGCTCAAAACACTGGGCCTCGTCTTTACTGAAGTGTAGCAGTAAAGCCGTGACTGCAGGAAGAGACGGGCAGTGGGAGATGTCTGGAAACTGTCCGGCCAAACAGTTCATGATCTGATGCGCTGAAGCAATAGATTCTGATTTTAGGCAGTACTTTGGCACTGTGTTTCCATCCACAAACTCTGGCAAGGGAATGTGGGAAGAGGGCTTCTTTGAGCCTCCATCTTTCATAATATCCCTGTAAACCTCTGCGTCCGGAGTGACTGTGCGACAAGGGATGGTTTTGATGAGCTGCTGATATACTTGTGCTCTAAGTGTGTGGTTTTTGGCCCAGTATCCCTGCCGTGCCATCTGCTTAAACTCCTTCAGGTCTTTGCAGTCCACCTTTGTCGGACCACTGCTCTTGTTCAGGTCCCCCATTTGAGTCCAGTCCACAAAGCTGCCATACTCTTCCTCTGCCATGACTTACACACGTTTAACTGGAGGTGTATTGAGCTATTTCTGTGTTTCACAAAAAAATATCCTTTTTACATTTTAACTGCTCATTTTGAGTCCTGAAACAGAAAAAAAGTTAACACGTGAGTATTGCATACACAATCTAAGCACCAAAACCTCAAGAAAGAACACTAGATAAAAGACAGTCACTACCAAGTATATCAAAATATCCAAAGGAAATTTAATCCACTTGTAAGCATGGAATGCAGAGCAAAGGCATCTGAGTAAATGTCTTCTGACAGACACAAAACAACTTCAGATGACCATTTATTACTATTGATTAGATACAATTATATATAATTGAAAGAGCTTTGGCCAGAATTATTGCTGTGATAAACAACTCAAAGACATTAATTCCATTTTAATGTACAGTTCAAATCAATTTGTGCGATTCTTCAAACTGTCACATGAGACACAGTGTTCAAAGATTATTCAACACGATATATTGACGCAATGACAGTTAAATCTGTTAAACTATCTTTACAGGTCACATGATGCCAGCATATCACAGTGGGAGTACTTTGATTTCATTCAGTAACTATCAGTAAAATAGGCATATTTTTAAAAGTGCCTTAACAAACATGCCTTGAAAAAAAACATGTTTTGCCCAAAGTGCCCCTCAGGCTTCTTAATTAGCACACATCTCAAGAGATAGTACTTTTTTGTATTTATTTATTTTAATCTTCCTTATGCATTCCTTTATAGCCTTATAGTTTTTAAGTTTTTATAGCTCATCTTTATCTAAATTATGTGTTATATGTTTTATGTTGCACGATTGAACCAAGAAAATAATCCTAGTTTGTGAACCCGTTCTCAAAGAATGGCAACTATTCTGATTCTGATAAAGAAAAAAAGTAGACATAGAATGACAAGCAGCATACTAGTGTCAGACATCACAGCCACTACATTTTCAGGAAGTAATTGAAGCTGCAGAATTAGAGCTCAGACATGTATGTTCAAACATATGCATGTTATGTCACATGACTGTAACACTACTGCGTGTATATAAGCCCTCCCTGCTAACCATTGACAGTGCATTGCTGCTAACATTAGCTAGCTACAAGCTTCTCTTCTGTAAAGCGGCTAACCAGTGAAAGTGAAGCCCCAGCCGTGAAGCACAAGAGGTACAACCCCAAACGGCGCAAAATAATCAATTTTACATTAGACTTTGAAAGCGTTATTCCTCAAAAAGAAGTTACCTATAACAATGCATTGATAATGCAAACAGTTACAGGAGATTGAGGTACCGCGGCTGATCTGAAGAGATTTCTTTGGCTAAATTGTATGCAAGAAAAGCATATAACGCAAAAAAAAAAAATACACTACCGCAGGAAACTGTTTGTGATCAATAGCTGAAACGCATACGAATTTAAAAAACTGTTACAATGACGACAATAATTTCGACAATATTCCTACCTTGAATGGGAGATATACTCTGCTCAAGACGTGCAGGAGGATTCGTAGTTGAAGTTGTATTGCGCATGCGCACTGCTGACAGCTGGGTGTGCTGCCTGAACATAGATCTCCCAGGAGTTGATGCATCTGGGCTCAGGTGGGAAGTCCAAAAATGAATAGGGTCATAATTACTTCTTCTACTTCGATTTGTTATTGCATCTATTGGGTAGAATATTGCTAATGTCTTGCAATCCACAGTTCTGTTTTGTTGCATATTTCATTTAGGCTTAATTAGTTTATTTCCTGTCTGTTTTTCATGTTTACAGACTTGCTGATGGTTGGATGGTGCTCGGCCAGACAGGAAGGACCCATTGCTCCATCATCCAACAAACCCTGCCTTTGTCCCACACTCTTAAACAACCGCCAAACTCCCACCGCCCAACACATGACAGTGGTTACTGATAATTCAATTGTGCATCCCAGAACAAATCAGGGGAAAATGTTGTTTGGCTTTAGTGATGCTCCTTTAAACCCATTCAGTACAGTAGAATGTTTCAACATACCGGTAGCCTTTTGTGGAGATAAGACTGGGATATTCTTAATGGCTTGAGTTCACATGCCACTGTTCCAGGCTTATCAAACCAGGTTTGATCTATCTAACGTAAAAATGGTTGAAGGGGATGAGCTACATATACTGTATAGGCAGAGCTATTGATTGGGCAGCCAATTGATCACTTGCTGGCTCCCTGACATGTGTAACTATGTGTCTTCTTGCGTTTGTGTGTGAGAGAAACAGATGGGTGTAAAGCCAGTAAGCTGTATCTTCTTATGGATGTTTGAGCTCATCCAATCCTTCCGCTCAGCATGTGACATCAGCAACCGACCTCATAATGCAAGCTCCACCCACTCACACGTCAGACATAACTGCAAGTAAATGTGCTCTTGTGACAGGGTGATCACCGTTATTATAATACATCCATGGTGAGCACCTCCAAAAGTAGTGAACGTGGGACATGGTGGGAAATGAAACTTACTGTACATCCTAACTGATAAAGGCCACACAAGAACCATTTGTTTGCCATTTTAGGCCCCCAAACATAATCAAACCACGAATTAATACTTATTTATATTATTATTATTATTATTATTATTATTATTATTAATGTATAAAGCAAACTTTTTTTTGCACTATTTACTTGGGAAAAATTAGTAGAAATACTCACATTGTAAAACTTTCATAACACAAACATTTGCCTTCCTATTACTATACATACCATGATATTCTGTATATGTGGACAATATCAGTAGAATTCAAGTAATAAATATGGCTATATAGCTTCTGTACTGCATAGTACCAACAATCAACTCTGACACACCATGAAGGGCTCAAAAGCCAATCATTGTTTTACTGTCTCTGGCCAATGTGCTGAATCTAAAAATGTGGTAATGTGGTCTTAGTCCTTTATGACATCCATAGGAATACTGAAAGTATAACTCATTAGGTGTAGAGCAATTCTGTCATTCATTCATTAAAGCATTGAGCATATTGGAATGGAAAGCCATATTGTTGTTGTCGCACAGCTCTTTGTTAAGATCTGGAATGCAGAAGTGAAGAAGTATGTTCACTTAAATGGCTTAGTGTTGCCCCTGCCTTTGACCCGACTGGCACCCTTCCCGAATCCAGGTTTACCTCACCTGACTTGATTATTTCTCTGCTCCTCGTAAGATCAACATCTGAAATGTTTCGGTACAGAAATATACAATTTTATGTTTCCACTGTCCACATTTCATAATACATTTTATTTTACACAGACTTATTTGGTTAAATTGATCCAGTGGTTTGAATTTCCTTTATACTCACAACATGTATCTTTATGTAATTTCAGTTTTGAACTATTCAAACAGAAATCAGACTAAAGACCAAATCATATTTTTTCTTGTTGCTTGCAGGAGATGATCTCATTGAGTGCGTCAGGTGGAAGGTCGTGGCACACTGATGACCCAGCTGATGACCTCGGCACACAGCATCCCAGTTTTCTCCCTCACTAAAAGCCAAGGTTTCCTGGATATGTTTTGTGCCCTCACTGTAAGTGTTAAAATATCAAATATAATTTTACATTGCACAGGACCTTTTTGACCTTTTTGTCCTTGGGCAAGACACTTCACCCACCTTGCCTCTAGTGTCATGAGACACTGTCATACATGAGAGTGTGAATGGTTGAGTAGTTCCTTGATGTATCTCGATGTATCTTAGGGTTAAAGCGAGACCAATTACCATTATGTAGTAGTATGTGCTGGCCATAAAAGACCTTAGCTTAGCCTCCCTCTGCAGTTGTAAATTGACTTGTAGAAACTCTTTTACCGCTTTTTGTTATATATAGGCCCATTACTGTTCTTCTCTGACACTACTATTATCTTAAAAGCAGTACTTACCAATAGACAGAGCTGCATTTTGCTTCCCTCTACTGGTGGACTTCTATATCAAAGTACTCTGACCGTGGGGGAGCCCACGGGTGGTACAAGGTCTTTAATAGTCTGTAAGGTTTGAAGATTCAGACAGAGAGCTGAACAGTTACATATCAGCTTTCTGGTAAACTTGCAAGTGTCTGCTTATTTATAGCTGTTCCTCCATACATGTGTTTATGTTTGCTCATATATTTTAAGGAAACTTGTTACCTACCTCCAATATACTGTCTAAGCCAGAGGTGGGCAAACTAAGGCCCGGGGGCCAAATGCGGCCCACCCAGCCTTTCAATCTGGCCCGCAAAATCATATTAACGCCTGAAATACACTGGCAAAAGGGTGAAAGCCACAAATGTTTTTTTTTATATATAAAGAAAGATAATACATATCTGTCACTATTTTGTTGCTTTTTAAATTGCAGTCTACCCGAGAACAACTTAATTATTTGAAACATTTCTATTCGCGACTAGTCCGGCCCTCGCGCCAAGTGCAAAAACCCAATGTGGCCCTTCCATCAAACATGTTGCCCATACCTGGGCAACATGGAGACCGACAGTTTGTCTCCTGATGTGGATAACACTTAAGACTTAATATCTCTTATATTAAAATGTACTTTTTTTGGTCAGTCTTTGCAGGATTTATCCTTGTTAAAAAAGATTATTGTTTTGTGTCCTTGTAAAAACTAGATTCGGACACATGTAATCACATTCCCCTTACCGCAGCCTAAATCCTGCAGATGAGAGTGAAAGAAGCCGTCACCCAATAGCGTGGGCTCCATTGTATCAGAGTGCGCCCTAAGCCGCTCTCTGTGTATTGTTTTCTTTAAAGGGGAGTCGGGTTACCCTGGCAACCACATGATGCCATGCCCCGAAGGCCGTATATAAGACAGAGAAAAGGCCATGGTTGTAGACCCACAATGAAGAGGGAGGCAAGAGTCTCTCCCGACCTGGACTTTATTTTCTTTTCTTTTTTTTTAAATCTTACAAATGGGTCTCACGGCGGCCATAGTTTTTGAACCGAGACTAGAGAAGGTGAGCATTTGTGTTGATTCAGTTTAGTTAACATGTCCAAGTCAATGCCACAAGGGGACCACAATGTGAACTGACATTCGAGTGCGTGTGGCAGGAGAGCTGACTCTATTATGTCTCAAGTTGAATGATAAATGAGATGCTGGTTGGAAAGAAACATGTCTTTGAGAATGCAATGTATTTTTGTGGTTTTGGTCAAAGATTACCCATGTTGTCCCTGTTTTGGCAGTCAGACTAACATCCAGTGCTATCATGCGCGCCCCACTGCGACCACGGAGGTAAGACCCTGCCACTTCCACGTTAAAACTTAATTCAAACAATAGAGAGGGGGAAGAAATGTATATTGATATTTATTATTAAATACAGTGGAAATGACCTGCACAATATCTCATGTTAGCAGTACAGCACCACTAAAAAGTCCAGAGTTTGAGCCATCGGTTTGAGCTGGTAGTGCAGTACTAGAAGTAATAGCAGTAGTGATAGTGGTAGTAGTAGAAGTAATATCAGAGGTAGTAGTGTTGGTGATGCAGCAGCAGAAGCCCTGTAAGTAAGTGCTTTATTTGTCATTGTACAATTGTAAATGCTGCTGTACCAAGAGAAAGGGAAGTTGCTCTTGTTAATGCGTCGCCATGTAACATCCACAACAGATTTTTATCTATGTTATTTAATGGTTTGTCAAGTTGAGATATGTTTTACCTTTGAAGAATCATGACGCAACACCAATTGGATATGTGTGTGGCTCCCCCTAGTGGCTGCCTGCTGCTGTGCTTGTGTATATCTGTGCTCACGCTGATGCTACAGAGCTTTTGGGTACCACTGGAGATGACCACAGATGAACCAACCGGGAGGTCACGTGAAGTTCAAAGTAGGACACATGCATTTTTTTTATTCAAAGATGTCTCATTATTCTTCATGTCTCTTTAACCAATGTGTGTCGTGCCCTCTAAAAAGGTTTTTTTAAATGAATTTTAAAAGTATGTTCATCAATTTGAAGAACACCATTTGGTCTTTAAATTATGGAAATAAAGTGCTGCGTTGGAGCTACTCAGTGGTAGTACTTGTCAAAAAAGGAACTAAATTAATTTTTCCATCCTGTGTGATTCATGACACTGGAAAAGCGGTCTTGACATGTTTGCCCAGTGTTATCTGAAGCTTTGTACACAAACCGTTGTGGGTCCACCAACACAGGCGACTGTTGTGGCTCTGTGGTTGTGGTCTCTGTATTATGTGAAACACTTTTCTAAAGAGGAAGATGCAGATTTCACAAGCCAAGAGACAGAGCTATTCTTTCAGCATTCTTTCCACTCAAGGTTTGGGGAGATCAGCTACCCTGAAACTCGGCACACACTAATGGATTTTTGCTTTCTTTTACTAATTGCTGCAGTAACTAGTGGATTACATGTTTTACTTCTTTTCAGTGGGGGAGCTCACGGGTGGTACAAGGTCTTTAATAGTCTGTAAGGTTTGAAGATTCAAAGAGAGAGCTGAATAGCTACATATCACTTTCTGGTAAACTTGCAAGTGTCTGCTTATTTATAGCTGTTCCTCCATACATGTGTTTATGTTTGCTCATATATTTTAAGGAAACTTGTTACCTACCTCCAATATACTGTCTAAGCCAGAGGTGGGCAAACTAAGGTCCGGGGGCCAAATGCGGCCCACCTAGCCTTTCAATCTGGCCCGCAAATCATATCAATGTCTGAAATACACTGGCAAAAGGGTGAAAACCACAAATGTTTTTATTTATTTAAAGAAAGATAATACGTAACTGTCACTATTTTGTTGCTTTTTAAATTGCAGTCTACCTGAGAACAACTTAATTATTTGAAACATTTCTATTCGCGACTAGTCCGGCCCTCGCGCCAAGTGCAAAAACCCAATGTGGCCCTTCCATCAAACCGTTTGCCCATACCTGGTCTAAGTCATTTTGAGTGGGATGGTAAATGGGGTTGCCAATCTGATGCCAGGGGTAGTCAGAAGTAGCCCGATCCCTAGACACGCACCTGTACAAACAGCTAGTTATGAGCTAAAGACATTTTAGACCTACACTTCTTCTGAAAGACGAGGAGGCACCAGAGACACCTGCAGCACAGTGAGCGTCACAAGAGAGCTACAGGAACAAGGAAGGGACAAAAGAGAAATGTGAAAGAGTGTGGAGGAGGGAGCTGTCAGGAGAAGCGGAAGGAGGAGGTGGATGAGCTGACCAGTGCGGGACGCCACGCTCTGGAACAGGGAGAAACCCAGGACGCGCTGCACTGTTTCAGAGGATCAGAGGAGCACTGAAGCCAGGTTTCCTCCGGGTGCTCCGGTTTGCCCTACCTCCAAAAACATGCTGGTCAGGTTGGCCCACAATGGTGGCGCGCTCAGTCGCAGCAACTCAGGACTAACACCTGGACCCAATTTTGTTGTATGGTTGTACAATGACAATGACACTTACTTACTTTTCCAGCACTTTCCATTGAACCAGAACTGACAGGTCTATGCACCCCAACTGCTTCTAGTCAGTTCTTTTAATTGTGCACATTGACACATAGGCCTCTTATTTGTACCAATGTGATCAAAAATATGATTATGCATGAAATATTCTTGACCACTTTGAGTTCAGTAGGTTAGCCTTTTGCACAAGAAGACAAGAACCTCAACACCTTTTACAACCCGTGTGAAGCTGTAATAGAAACCACCTTACCCTGCGCACGTGTTTAATCTTTCATTAGGCGTGTGCGCAAAGTCCTGTGCGGGCTTGTAAACCGGGATATATCAGACACTCAGCTGACCAAATAGCAGGTCCTCTGACATCCCAGTTTGTGTGTACTACCAATGAGGCGGCTCCTAAACTGGTTCAAATTCAACTCCGACTTCCCACGTTACAAGGAAAACAGTGTCTTTTAGTTTAACAGGTGGAATATTAAGTTTTAGTAATGGTAATATGCATTTAACCATATTACCGTGTGATTATACTTATACTGTGTAAAAGATTACTCACGATCCGTTGTTGTGTTTTGTAGGTCATGGTTTCCATAGCTTGGCGCTCCAGCTGAAAGACTTGAACTCTCGGGTGAACAGGCTCAGTAGAGACAGAGATGGCACCAGAGACGACCTGGGTGCACTGCTGCAGAGGTCTCTAATATGCATCAATATATAGATGATAACTTTATCGGTTATAATTATTCCTATTATATTAGGTTGCACTCTGCTAACATAGCCTATATTAAAAAGCTGCTGTGTTCTTCCAGCTGTTGTATTTTTCACAGAATCAAGTTTATGTATACTTTGGCTTGTGCTGTAGTTTCAGAAAGGACCAGCAGGGTTTGGCACGTTTGATGGAGAGAGAGCTGAAGAGAGTGTCCCAGAAAATCGAGCAGTTCAACCGCCATCATCAGCCGCCTCAAGACACTGCCCTGGAGCAGCACAAAACACACATAGGTAAACCAAACTGACAGTCCGCAATCAATTACAAAGTTTAATAGTTTCTTTGAAAAGATAGAAATATATGTTATATAAAGTTATAAGAATAGATAAGTGTCCTAGAACATTTACAGTGTATCTTGGGAAATAGCAACAATTGAGCAGGCAATCTGAATTTATAGTTGGATTGTGTCTACCATGTGTCTGAGCCATAAGGAAAGTGTAGCGACTCCGAGCCCTATTGCGCTCGGGAGGGTGAGTTTTGGGTTTGTCTAGTTTTATGACGAGCTGCATGGCTAACAAAGGAGCACACAGATTCATGGAATGGGTTTTGTTGCTTTTAATAAAAATGTGGCTTAGAGTTACAGTACATACATACATAGCAGATGGAAAATGTCTACACTGATGCATAATAACCCGCGCATCATCAATGTAAAGCAAACAAACGGTCAACAAAAAAGACTCTCTATTATTCCTTCATTCATGGAAAGGTGAGTGCCTTTGAAAACTCCGCCTGATCACCATAGCAACCCTATAGTGAGTGATAGCCTACTAAGGAGCCCTATCACCACTGACATTATCCCATCACACTGAATAATTAGTAAACATCAAAACCTATAATATGCACCTGAATGTGACTTAGTGGGAGAAGATCAATGATATTTTGAATCTCAGCTTAATCTCTGCTCACCGTACAAAGGGTTCACTGTCAAAACTGAAGCTATGACTTTAGGGCTTGTCCTAGTCATTACACGCTTCTTTATTACAAGTTCAGCCAAATAAATGGCCTCTAAATGCCTCATGTTGTCAGTCCCAAATAATTTGCCGACGCAGTGATTTTGTGTGGTCGCGCGCCGTGGTCAAAGATTTACGCTTAAGCATTGGCCGCGCTTTTCATAGCCGTGTTCGAGGTTAACCACACAATGAAGTTAACAAGCTGTGATAAGGGAGGGTGCGGGCGCAGGTGGTTCTGTGGATAAAGCCCTTGAATAGACGTTTTACAAGTCTCTCCGAGCGGCTAAGAGGTGTCAAGACGGAGCAGAGAGAGAGAGAGTGCTTCTTGTTGTGAAGAAGAAAAAAAAACACACACGCATAAATCAAACCTGAACCCACATTGACTGCCACCCATTCAAATGACCTCACGCCTATAAAACAGGAATTACCCACAAGGCCTTTCACCAGCTCGTCCGCTTGTACCCCCCTCTTTTCGGGGTTTAAATACCCGGTTTGGGGCTGTGTGCTTTGGCTGAGGTTGTCATAGTAAAAAGGGGAGATGTTTGGACGAAGCAGGTGGCTCAGGGGTGCAGTTTATACAGTGCCTGCAGGAGTTAGGACAAATAAGTGGAGTTGGACGTGGACTTACGGGAAAAGGGCACAAACTGCCCCTTAATGCATGCAGGTGAATGTTGAAACTGTGACTAAACTCTATTAATGTCAACGCGTATTTGTAAAGTGAAAGATCGTAGTTTCATGCACAAATTATTACTATCACTGTTATTTTTGTCAACAGGGCTGAGTGAACACTGTGAAGTTCCCTCGGACCCGACTTATCCACTTTGCGCTGAAAAAATGGAGGTGGGAAAGTTCATATTTGGAGTTTACGTTTCAGTAAAGCATTGGATTGAAATCGCACCTTTTTTGGGCGCTCAAAGACATACATCGCACTAACTATTGAGTCACATTCTCTTGAAACATTTTTAAGTTATTGTTAAGATTCATTTGGGAATAGCCCTGCACTGTAAGTTGTGATTAGTAAAGGTGCTTAAAAAAATTGCAGACACAAATTGCCACAATTTCACTGAGTAACAGTTCTGTCATTAGAACAATTAAAGCATGCTCTAAATGATTAATGAAACCTTACTCTTCAAAAAGTAAAGTTAGCTTTGAAAAGAGTAAGGTTTCATTAATGACTTAGAGTAAAGTTTACTCAAAATAAGTAGCCCCTAAAATACCTGAGCCCTTATTGGACCTGCTGTTATGGTCTGGGCTTTTTTCAGAGTTAGACTTCTGTCAGAAACCATGAGTGACAGTAACATGATGCTAAATACATTGTGGCCATTATATTCAATAAAAAGGCTGAGTCCTCACTGTTCTTCAGTCAGTCACAGACCGACAGGTGAAGAAGGAAGTCATGGAGCTTCGGCTTTAGACAGAACTTTCCACATGTGCTGTAAATTCTGGAACAAAAGTAAGTAGTGAGTAAATTAACCATGAAATGGAAATGATTAAACACTTTTGAAAAAAAATCACAAAGTTGATAAAGGTTGAAAAAATCCATATGTATTATCTGATGTAGGGTAATTTTTGTCCCAGTTCCTCTGAGTCATGGTGGGTCATGGTGGACCATGACAGATGTGGACAGGACTGTGATAGATCTACTTTTACTGTGCAGTCACCAGTTACTAAAGTAACTGGTGTCAAAGAAATTAGCCTCATAAGCTTCTGTAACATGAGCTTGTCCACATCTGTTCTGCTGCACCATGATAATAATAATAATTCACATTTTACTTTTGATTTATTCACTACTTACTTTTGTTTCAGAATTTACAGCACATGTGTAAAGTTCTGTCTAAAGCAGAAGCTCCATGACTTCCTTCTTCACCTGTCGGTCTGTGACAGACTGAAGAACAGTGAGGACTCAGCCTTTTTATTGAATATAATGGTCATAATCTATTTAGCATCATGTTACTGTCACTCATGGTTTCTGACAGAAGTCTAACTCTGAAAAAAGCCTGGCCCATAACAGCAGGTCCTATAAGGGCTCAGGTATTTTAGGGGCTACTGATTTAGAGTAAACTTTACTCTAAGTCATTAATGAAACCTTACTCTTTTTAAAGCAAACTTTACTTTTTAAAGAGTAAGGTTTTATTGATCATTTAGAGTATGCTTTAATTGTTCTAATGACAGAACTGTTACTCAATTAAATTGTGTCAATTTGTTTCTGCAATTTTTTTGAGCAACCTTTACTAATCACAACTTACAGTGTGTTGACTTTAATGTTACACTTTCAGTTTCTTCAGCTGCACTGGAAAACAGACCCATGCTACTCCTTTTACGGTGTCGATGGCACCACCTGCTCCCTTCTGAAGTACCTCAGCCAGACGGAGGACTTTGCCCCTCTCCGGCGGGGCACAACTTCTCTGCCCACCATGGCATCAGAAACCACCAGCGCGCACACAGAAGAAGGTACAGCGCATTCTAAAGCTATTATCAGTTTTGATACAGTTTGTAACCAGATGTCCGTTGTCCTCAGGCCGAAATCCGCACCAGTCTCGCTCCATTGTACGAGGGCGTCAGAAACGGCAGCAGTCCTGGTTTGAGGTTCACCCGGTCTCGAGCGCAGAGGATGGAGCAGAGGTGGATCCAGGCGGGTCTCAACATGAAGGAGAGGAGCAACATCAGTTTCTCCAGGGAAATGAGGGTACAAGCTTCTGTCACTTTAGGCTGCAATAGGATGATTTTTTTTTTCTTTTTTTCACAAGTCATCCTCATTCACTCAGGATGTTGTGCTCCTATGTGTTTCTTGAATCCACACAACAAGTGGATTATTTTAGCTCCACTACATTGTGTGTCTTGCCTTAATGCCTCAAAACATGAAATTGCAATACTAATGTGCGCTACACACTATAAAAAGCCTGAAAAATGCACATCCTTTTAAACAAACAAAAAAAGTGCACTATTTTATTTCACAGTATATGATTTCATAGACCTCATAGATAACCCTCAGAATTAATCGAAGTGAAATAATCAGAGGAGGATGTTTTCAATACCTTTATTTGTCCTCTAGGTGCTGCTCTATCCTGGGACTCTGGCTGGGCTCCTTGGCCAGCGTTTTGAAGCCATGGTGGAGCGAGGGGGGCCTTTGGGAGAGCTGGTCCAGTGGGCGGATCTGGGTGCCAGCCTGACCATCCTGGGACACAATGTGACCCTGACCACGTCACAGCACCTCCTCCATAGGTTGGTCTGTGGGTTCAGCAAGTTTTCGAATCTCTTTCAATTACAGAGAAATAAATAGGGGGCATTCCTGAAGCCGCTGTGTATAGAAAAGTGATCTGTGGGTGTGCTGAATGTTTTGTTGCTCGGATGTGTCCAGCTGATAGGTGCTGCTCCGGGTCGAGGCAGCTGTCCCATTCAGAGGCCACTGACGTTTGACCTCATCTTCACCGACTACCACGGCCTGGCGCATCTTCAAGGCGCAATGGGGATAGCCTTTAGGCATTATCAGTGAGTTCTAAAATCACTTCAACACACAGGCCAGTCACAAGTATTCCGGGCGAACCCTGCTCTCCTTTCAGGTGTCGATTCAGAATCCTGGACTCTTTTGGCACTGAGCCAGCCTTTAACTTGGGGACCTACGCGCGCAGCCGCGAATATAAAACACTATGGGGAAGCTGGGACCTGCATCCTCAGCAGTTTATGACCATGTTCCGTAAGTAGCTTTAGCACATGTAAATGCTGTCTTGTTATTATAAATTGAGCTTAACCCAGTCTTAGCTTTAATAAAACCTGTGAAACTGATAGTTTAGACACCATATTCCAGTCTTCTCTCCGATGTTAATGCTGCTGGACATGGTTGGAAACAAATTGCAACACCGATTGCAAAGAAAAAGGCTTTAAAGACTCAAGCGTGGACCTAGACTCTCCTGATTCACCGGGGGGAATTATTAAAGTGAGCTCTGGTTGTTAATGTTAGCTTTGTATTTAGCATTTCTGTGAGTCTTTGAAGATGATTTATAGCTTGGTCCAGACAGGGCTTTCATACCAACACCTCGCAGCCTGTCATGAGGCTTACACTGTTGGGAGATGAACACAACCTGGAGACACTACCTGTCCGCAAACGGTCCACATTCTCTCTCTGTTAATGTTGGATGATTGAAAATATGCTCTTTTGTATTGAGGATTTGCAAATACTTTAGTGATATCTGTATCCACTCGATCTAGTCTTGCTAACCTGATAGGTGAGCGTAAGCAGCTGTTTCCTGGCAGGTGCTAGAAACAAAAGGGAAATAAATGTGATTTTAATTGTCTTCTGCCACAAGCCCAGAAACATTTAAGTGTACTTACTCATATACACCTAGACCTAATATAAATACTTATCGCTCACACTTTGCATAGTTTATCATGGCTGTCTAGTCAAGTTTTTCATCATATATTTTATTTCGATTTGTTTGTTTTTACTGACAGCGCACACTCCAGATAATTCCTTCCTGGGTTTCGTAAGCGAGGAAGCCATGAATGCTGATGTTAAGAAAGAAGCAACAGACTCCTACGAGAAAGGCAATGTTGCTGTCGTGTACGCCAAACAAGAGTACATGTGGGAGGTTTGTACCAAAGTGGCTTTTTCGCTAGTGCCTTTTATGTGTGTGCATGCTTGGGAATTCTGAAATGTTGTTTGTTTAGGGCAAATTTGACTATGTGAAAATGATCAGTGAAGAGTTTGAAACCCATGCCACAGTCTACTCGCGATCAGGCATCCCATCAAAGTTACCAACATTTGTCACAAATCATGGCCTCTTGAGTCAGGAGCACTTTGTTCAGCTTCTCCGTCAAGCCAAGGTCAGACTTTAGTTCTTCCGAGTCAGTTATTCTGTTTTAACCGTAGTAATAGTTTCCTCTTTCAGGTTTTTGTAGGTCTCGGATTCCCCTATGAAGGCCCAGCTCCTATTGAGGCAATAGCTATGGGCTGTGCTTTTCTCCAGCCCCGATTCAACCCCCCTCACTCCTCAAAAAACAATAACTTCTACAGAGGGAAGCCAACCACAAGAAAGGTATGGACACACACTATGGGAGAGGCATAGATTTGGAAAGAAAATAAACTTTGTGCCAGATGTTGTTTCAAAAATGAGACATATACAGTTGAAATGGGAACAATGTCTTTGAATTCTAACCTGGATGCCTAAATATGAACTGAACTGATCGCGCCTCTTTTTTAATAAGCTGAAATGTTAGGTGTCACTTGTTTGCAGATCTCCTCGCAGCATCCGTACGCAGAGGAGTTTATTGGAAAGCCTCACGTGTGGACTGTGGATATAAACAACAGCACTGAAATACGGCAAGCAGTCAAGGATATTCTTCACGCGCAGGTAGTGATAAAGTTACAAATTTTGGCTCCAGAAGATGCGTTTTTTTAAATTTTATTTTGTTTTACTACGCGTGTGAATTGCAGGTGCAACCGTTCACTCCTCGAGAGTTCACCTGTGAGGGGATGCTGGAGAGGCTTCAGGCTTACATCACTCATCAGGTACATTAGGAGCGAAATAGGACTTACTGTTTAGAGTTTATAGTCAGACTCTGGCTGTTTCATACTTTCAATCAATTATTTATTAAGGAGTGAGGTTCAGTTACTAGCATTTAATCAGGATTGTTTCAATTTGGTCAACTCTTCTTCAAAGCAGCATTTACTTGTCACTTTTAGAACTTCTGCAGTAAAACGCTCCCTTCATGGCCACCTAAAAGTGCCCTGAAGATGCTGTTGAGTCCTCTGGGTGTGTCGTGCGCAGACGTGTGCCAGCGCTCCTCTCTAGATGTGAACCTGCCCTTTTTCATCATATAAACAGCGCTGCCACATTCTCCAGGTACCCCATGGGAACAGATTGATGATAAATACATTTATGATCATGTTTTGTTCACGACACTGGTTTCTTTTGTGCAGTTTGGAGCTGAACTGTTCAAGTGTTGAGCCCGATGTCAGTCACCTGTTTCCAGCCTACAGCCCCTGGGGCCGACAGTGTCACCTGCAGCAGGAGCCCTTCCTGTTCAGCTGTGCCGGCTCTGACCCCTCCTTTAGAAGACTGTGTGCATGTAGGGCCTTCCTGCCTGGACAAGTGGCACTGTGCCCTGACTGCCAGTAGTGTCAACTCCAAAGCATTCAAAACTGAAGACAAGTGTTCATTTTGTTGAAAAGTTTGCACGTGCAGATATTATTTATGGAAGAGGAAGAAGATATTCTGGGAACTGAAAATATCATAGATTGCACTTTTACCGTACATGTATTAAATTAAAAGTCATTTGAATTTACTAATGAACCAGAACCAGTTGGGTTGTCCTCCCTATGCCTGCACAGGAGAAATGTGTACATTAGGGTCTACTCTGGAGCCAGGGCTTAGTGGGACTTAAATAAAGGTACAAAAAATAAACTTATTTTTAATGTGGTTGTCTAGTTCCTATTCTGCACAAGCATCTACTTTCATGTCCGTTCACTGTTGACTTAAAAACGTTTTTCCTAGTATTTGAGACAAACTACGGGCCATTAAATTTATACATTCCTCCCACTGACAAGTTACAGTACATGCTCCCTGCACTGCAGCCAACAACTGATTAGTTTTGGCTCTTTTTGGACGTTTTGATGAAGAGAAATTCACCAAAGAATTGAAATATTTGCATTGATATGCACCAGGGTTCTATGAAATCATTGTTGCATTCTTTAATATCCACTTGAGGGGGTCATTTTGGGACATTGTTTATTTCTTTCTTAATTTCTCAGAAGCTTTGTTATTGTTATTCAGTAGTTATACTCTCACCTCTTTACTAATGTTACAAATATTACTACTGTAACTGTCTGAACTGATTTTTTTTTTTTTTTAAATGCTATGTTTCCTACTACATTCACTATTGGGTAAAATTGTATGTTGTTAAGTTTAAGAAACAACTTCCTCTGAACTCCACTCTAGAGAAACGCACCCGCTGTGTTCAAATGTATGTTTTGTGCTCATTTATCACATTGGTCAGTGGGGCATGGGATTAGCGCCTATGGACTGCTCACTTGTGCGAATATGAGTCTGTCTCTCCGAGGAGGAAGGTGACAGCCTATAACTGATGGGGCTCATTATCCAAACGAATCATGGATGACCTCCGGATGCCTTTGGGAGGTTAAATCCCCATTATGTTGTCATATAAACCACTGCTTCCCAACTTTGGAAAACCCCATTAGTACAGTCAGGGCTGCAGTGTTTGTTTTTAAGCACACATACATTTCGACATTGAGTTAAAGGTTATAAAAGGTCAGGATTAATTATGTTTTCCTGGATTCTTTTACCAGAAATTACACCTCAAAAGATCTTAATCATAACACATGACTCACTTTGGGAGACCACCCTCTTTCCCTTTGCACTGAAGCTCTTAATAGCACAAGCTGATAGGAAGAAACAACACTGTGATATAGCTATTTGACATATTGATATACAAACGGAGATCCGAAAGGGTCAAACGGGTTTATTTAAAAGCACTTGAACTTGAAATATTCATGGTGTTTAAAGCACTTCTGAATTCACTACTAACCTACAATATCACTTCTGCTTCTGTTACTGTTTCAACCCTCATATCCTTCGAGTACTGAAAAGTGGAAGAATCTCACAACTTGTTTGGCTGTGTGAGAGGCATAGTTTTTTTTAATGCAAGTTTAATCCAACCATTGACTATTGCTTAAAACTGATCCTGTAATAGATTTTGTTTGATCACTTTTCATGATCTTTCTTTTGTCTCGATTGATCATTAGCCTTGCATTGAATAATCTTGCTTTGTTTATAGCACGTTTCATTTACACATGACGTTGAATGGATGAATGAAATGATCGGCAGAATAGAGCTGAAGCGGGGGTAACGTGATCCAATGTGAGGGCCAGCCAAACATCATGGAGGGTTCACGCACGCTCCAGAGTAGTCTGAATAATGTTTATCTGAGCCTGTTTTAATTTTGCGTAACACACGTGAACTCTGGAAAACTGGAATGTAGTGGCAATTCCCATTCCTCTGCCAAAACAAATGGGATCTCATGCACCAGAAAACCCAGAGAACTTTACTTCGGTCAGGCGTTTCCCTCTGGAAATTGTTTATGGAAAAAAAAAGATTTAAATTCTCATTCATAAATTCTCTAATATGTTTTTTTTAAATTATTATTATTGTCAACATTCGTTTCTTCAAGAAGGATAATAATGTATTCTCAACATGAAAAATGACACTATAGAATGAGAGTGATTAGAGCGTTTTGGTCGGCTGCTGCAGACTGTCGTGTCCTTGGGCAAGACACTTCACCCACTGTGCCTGTATGAATGGCTGGGTGAGGGTGTGGTTGTGGATGCTGATGGGTGCAGAGACTGATGGCGCTGTGCTTCTGTCTCTCTTCCTCAGGACAGCTGCAGTTACAATAGTAGCTTGGGGAATGATAATCACTACAGTGTAATGTTTTGTTATGCGCTTCTTGCCTGTCATGGCCCCTGCAGCCAGAGCACATAACCTAAAGGGGGCAGTGTGGTTCAGTTTAATTTTTTTTGTAAATAGTAGCAAGTTGCGCTAGGACAAACGCACTTCCTTGAGAAAGAATGAAATAGACTTTTGTTTTTAGGACTGCATCCAAAAGTAAACACTGGGCATTAGGACAACTGCAGACAATGGTCTTGAGTGCTTGCAGACCACAGTGTCTCCGAAATCAGAGGAGGAGGAGAGAAGAGCAACCTAAACTCCATCCGAGCGCAGCTGCTTTTATTGAAACCTGTTATTGGCGTGCCAAGATTACGCTGAAAAACAACAACCTTCCTCCCTGGGAGCCAATAAAACGCCGACAACAAACAGTTGGCTCGCCGACAGCGCTGTTAGAAGCCGCAGAGGTTTGGCCTTAATGATACTGGTAACTATTACAGACTATTAAAGTGAGGGAATAAAAGAGGAGACGAGGGGTGAGAAGCAAACAGTGATTCGTTCTCTCAAGTTGTTTCCAGACTCGAGCCCACGTTACGAGCCCAGATAGAAGGAGCTGATTCATCTCTGAACCGCCTCAAAGAGATGCGTCAAAGGAAGTAGGTTTTGTAGCATGTTTGTGGCCTGAGTAACATTAAAGGCAGGCGCTGTGACGTAGCCATGCTGTTAGAACCATCACCATCCTACACTGGAGTGATGCTGTCTGTGCTTCAGTGGCTGCCTGTTTCCTTGGTTTTCCCCACGTCAACATCTCTCCGCACGTGAGCGAGTCCGTGACAGATTTCGTCAGGCCTCTGTTGCGCGTGGTTATGTAGACAACTGTTAATTCCATTGTCCTCATGCATATTAAAGTCACACATGTATGACCTCTGGAGGATGCCCATTCATCTGGGGGGGAACATCTGGCGCAGAACAAGATTTCAGATGGAATTTAGTGGATACCACAAGGGACTGTACATGTAATAGAACCGAATGATCAGCCAAAGGGTCTTCTATCTCAGGGTTCCAACGTTTGGCTGGGACCCAAAATTGACACGTAAAAAACTCGGGACCCATTGTATAAGTTATTGCTCTTACGCTACTTAGGGAAGAAACACATTTAAAATCAAGTTAACATGTATTTAACTGTTATTTTAACTATATGAATGGATTCACAAATGACATGTGTTTTACACTCGAAATATATCAAAACAGTTGCTTTTTCTTTTTTATTTCATCCTAGATCATCTGGGACCCCACCAATGCCTCACGACCCCCGAGGGTCCCGACCCCACTTGGAACCAGTTTCTATCTATTAGGCCTACATTATAGGTTAAAGCACACTGGGGAACATTCCAAGTTAAGTATGTCATACAATTCTGAAATATGTTACTAATAACAGTTAGACACTGACAATACTACGTTTTTGCAATTTTTTGTATGAGGACCTAACTTGTTTAACCTCCCACCTGAACAGAGGACATTTTCTCCAGTTCGGCTTTACCCAAATCTAAAAGTAATGCCTCATTTGAAAGCTAAGACCTACAGTTCGTAACTTTTTTTGTCGCTGCTTTTTTTAAATCACATTTTTGCGTTTCTGTTGCGTTTTAATTTTCTATTTTTCTTGCTTTTTTGACACTTTTTGTCGTGTTTAAGTCATTTTGCATCACATTTTTGTCACGTTTTTTGTCGCTCTTTTGTGGCTTTTTTGTTTATTGTTTAGTCGTGTTATTTGTCACTTTTTTCCTCCTTGTTTTCGCTCGATATATTGATGCTTTTTTCAAGAAGCTTTTAGATTGGGGTAAAGCGGAGCTAGAGGAAATCTGCTTGGTTCAGGTGAGGGTTATAGAGGTCAATACTTATTTAGCTACCTGAATTTAAATCAAAGCAACAACATCTCCATGGAGACGAGCTGGTGATGTCCCGCTTCCAGCAAACTTATGAGTGAGGTCTTTGGAGGCGGGAGAGATGAAAGATGAAATTAAGGTTTGCATTGAGTGAAATACTGTTGGTTTACATTATTATTATTTATCATTATATATGTGTTTTTGTTTGTTTTTAGTTTCGTTCAAAGGGCTGAAATTGGAGCACCTGGAAGAAACCTACACAGATCCGGGAAGAGGTGCAAACTCCACACAGAAAGGCCCCCCCCCCCTGCCTCGAGAGTCAAACCCACCCCTTCTTTGTCTTTTGCAACATAAAATGAGTAAGACACCAACAACTTTAAAGCTAATGATCAGTTAATTTACCACTTCTTAACAAGCTTCTCTGTCAGCCTTGTTTCGTTGCCCTTTAGCACCTTTAAAAGTGTCACTTCCCCTGAACGCCGCTCCCTACGCCGCAGAGAAAGTTGTGAGGAAACACAGAGCCACCAGCTAACGCCTCCTAGCCTCCAGAAAGCCCTTGTCATCTTTCAACCCACACCTCGCAATTGCCTTCATTTTCTGGGGGTTCCATAAATTGACTCTTATTGTCCCATAAATGGCTCCTTTTGGGGTGGGATTTTAGTGCGGGGGTGTACGGAGCCCGCCGTTTGATGTCCCACATGCTGCCTGGTGCTGTGCCACACACCGCCCGGTGCGATGGGCTCACACTGAGGCACATTAAAAGATATTAAAGTCCTTTTCTGCTTTCGTTCACAGTCATGGGATGTAACGAGCGAGCGGCGGGTCACGCTAAGCTGCGCCACTTCCGTAACTGTAATTAAAGCCACCCATACGGAGGTCTGTGTGAGGACTTTTCAGCTTTCAGCTTGCAACCTTTACTATAGAGTAACAGCCTATGTATGATTTTGTAAAGCTGCTTCTTTTTGTTGTTGTACAGTGATATTCCCACGCTTGCGCTATCAACGTATACCCGAAGAAGCCCAAGTTTGAGAACAACTGCACTATGAGATTCAAGTTCCGGGTCATCGCTCTTTCCATTGAGCCTCAAATCCCATGCACCACACTTTCAGCACACTTCGGCCAAATGCTAGCCTGGTATAAGACACATTTGTAAATTTAGACACAGCCCGTCTCTGCATGGGATACCGCAAATTCCCCTGCCGCGATCTCATTCACAACCATTTAGCAACATTCATCCCTCTCCTTTCTTACTTTCTTCACTCAGAGGCAGATGATCCAGGTGATAGCAGAGCGGCCAGCTGTGTGCCCGTTGCCGTGGCGATGACAGCTGCCGGCCCAGGTGCATGTTGGGTATGTGAGTCCGAGACGTATGTGTGTGTGTGTGTGTGTGTGTGTGACAGAGACTGGTGGGTGCACTGAGGACACAGGTGTGGCAGCCACGGAGGGAGCGTGGGAGAACGGGACGAGAGGAAGGAGCAGTGTGGGGGACTGGTCTGACCTTTGATCCTCTAAATTAGTGGTTCTCAATCAGTGGTACGCGGGCTGCTTCA
Source organism: Neogobius melanostomus (assembly GCA_007210695.1). Classification (NCBI taxonomy): domain Eukaryota; kingdom Metazoa; phylum Chordata; class Actinopteri; order Gobiiformes; family Gobiidae; genus Neogobius; species Neogobius melanostomus. The sequence goes on from VHKM01000606.1 coordinate 430,541, forward strand.
GGTAATAGTCTGGCTCCTTTGCAGGTCTGTTCTTTGTTTAGTTTAGAGACCTATATAATCCTTATCTAGTGTGGTTTGATCTAGTGGTACCGTGAAGGCCTTTTTAAGTGCATGGTATTTATGTGCTATAGCAGTGGTTTCCAACCTTTTTCCTCCTACAGACCGGTACCAAACTTGAAGTTGTCCACGTGGAGAGAGACTGCAAAGGACAGGGAACAGCGTTTTTGGTGGTGCCAGTCCGATAACACCACAGGTACGACATACATGTTACCACCATTCGGCCTTCTTAACTTTCTCTTGAAGCCCTATGGAAATGATAGAAATCCTGTCCAATGGATTAAAATGGTTGGTCAGAACTCTGCTGGTCTGGGAACGCGTCGGGTTCCCCCTAGAACAGCTGGAGGAAGTGTGAGTGGAAGTCTGGGCATCTCTGCTCAGAGCCTCAGACTGCTCCCGCGATCCGGTCCTGGATGAAGCGGAAGAAAATGAATGGATGATGGAACACAACCACAAACATTCTTTAGTTAGACCTATACCTGCCAGACAAAGAGCATGACTGATGTGCTTCATCTAAGAATGCTTCTTCAGCTCTTGAGCAGGATTTGAACGCCCCAAATTCTAACTTTTCCTGCATGGATTTAGAGTTTTACCTTATTTTATACACAAATCTTGCTTGGTTGTGCAGTTCATCCTTAAAGCCCATATACAAGCACTGACCATTGCCCCTGACCATTCAAGCTGTATTGAGTCATTCCAGCGAGGCACATTCCTGGGCTTTGCACCTGTGAGCCTGGGGCATTGATACACCTCTTTCTTTCGCGCCCTCTGGGAACATTCCTGCCCCTCTCTCTGTCGGGATTGGGAGGCCTGCCGTGCCATCATTCACCACCTGCTGATAACTGGCACAAAAGGGCTCTTGGTGGCCCGCTGCAGCCGCCCCGTCCTGCTCCGGCACTGGGCAGGGAGCAGAGGAAAGTCCCCTGGTCCGTCGGGCCGGTCCCAGCGCTGGTGTGTTGAAAAGCCTGTCAGCGCAGATTAGGAAGGAGCGGTGTGCATCAGCGTCGGGGAATAACGCCGATAAAAGCGGCCGCGCACCTCAGACGTCCATCCTTCAACCTGCTCACTATTTGTCACTTTAAACCAATTTGGGGATTTTGACGGCCTTTTGATGCTGCTGCAGCAAAACAGCTGGGCAGCTTCAGAACAGACAGACAATGAAACATTCAAATGAATCTGACCAAATTCCATTTAGTATTAAAGTCATCAAAGGGAAGCTTTAAGATCAGTGACCGCTTTGGCTTGCTGTATGTTGCAAAACTAAATCCCAGTTGGATCAAACATACCAAAGAAAAACTTTAAATATAAATAGTTACTTTAGTTTTGTTTTTTGTTTGACAGAAAGTCTACATATCATTATTCAAACAATATATATACAGTATGCATGTATTTTTGTGGAGTAATCTCTAAATCTAAATCATGTCAGTCTTAAACTCAGGTAAATGGTGAAGCATCCGTTGCTGAATATGTGGTCCTCACTCCTCACTGAAATACTGTAGGGTTTTTCCAAACTCACAATTCTAATCTGATCTATTCGGATATCAAACTTTGGGTTTTGATTTTCTGATATCCACTTGGATGAATGTCTGTTTTCAAGATATTTCTGAAACAAAAATAATTACAACAACCAAATCAAGGTAGGCTTCTACATATTGAACCGTTTAAATATGCAAACATGCATCTACAGATAATGTTCTTCAAATGTCTTCGAATATCAATTTGTGGCTGGGAAAGACTACAGCGCATCAACTTGTGCGGGAGCGGAAAGTCACATACAAAAACACTTAGCCCATTTAATCCAGAGGAGTTTTAAGATAGTAACTAGGGCAGAAATTTGGGGGAAGTGGTTTTTTATCTGACTGGCACAACAAGAGTCTTGCTTCACGGTGGGAGAGAATGGGCGCCGCAGAGGGAGGGGGCGCAGGCTCCAAAATCGATTTCATGGCGGAGTCAGACGCTGCCTGAGGAAGGAGTGTGCGCATAGAGGACAAGTTCAGTGTGAGGGTGCACAATAGTAAAGGGGCCGACCTGCATCATAGAATAAATCTGCATACGAAAGAGCACGCTATTTTTCTTTTGACGTCAGCAGCAAAGCACATGATGAAAATGGGGTTTCCAATCAATATGAACCATTTCGCCAGCTGCATATGTAGGTTAGCTTATGTTTTGCACGCTGAACCGGCTATGCAAGGTTTGTACGCATCACTAGACAAAGACGAAGTTGCATTTTGATTCCAAATGCATTGAGATGTTTTTAGCCAAGAAACAACATTCACCCCTGTTTAAGTTAGACAAGGGATCTATTCTTGAAAAATGTGTTCGCCGTCAGTCATTGAGTACCTACAGGAAACGATACATTTCCAGTCCATATATTTGCCAGTTGTGGTGAGTTTCACAGTCCATTTAACAGACTTAAACACTGAGGCTGTTACTCCCTAATGCAGTACTGATAAGTGTGCACACAAGCATGGTGACGCTGGCCACATATCTCAGCAGGCTGCTGTGAGTGGGTCTGCTCTCGGGCCCGCTGACCCTCACTGATGACTCTATCTGGACTCATTACATCGATCATGTGCACGGGGCCTTTCTTCCTGCTCTGAGTCCATCCTAGGCCTTGATCTAACCTTCCTTTTCCCTCCCTCAGTCTCGCTCCCGTCTGTTCTTTCTCCGCTTCTTGGCATCGAGAGCAGCATCTCTTTTAAGGCACATGTCAAGGAACTGTCTACCAGTTTCAAAGGCTTTTGTGTCCGCCCTTTCTTCGCCTTAATTTGGTTTCCCCAAAACACTTTCCCATAGCGTGGCTGTCTCGCCCCCTTTTCTCCTGCTCCAGTCTCCTCGTATCACTCCTGGCTCTCTGCATGTGAGCCGTCCTGAACCTGAGCTACCGCAGTCGAAACTGTGTCAGGCCACGGTTATAGTTGAAATACTCAAGTTTAAAAGCAGCCCACTTATTAACCGGGCAGAGCGTGGTCGTGTTCGTGAGTTGTTAGTTGTAATAGAGGTATGCCAGTACCCTTGGTCGTTTATTATGTCAACAGATTCAGCGGTTACAAATACAAAAATGAAACCTTCATAACAGCACTGGCCCTACGGAGTCCTGGGCATCCGGTTACCTCACTACCCTGTTCCCATGACTTCTGCGACCACATACATTTCCTCCGGGATCTTCGTGTCATGGCAACATTCACCGAAGCATTGTTGTCTTCCTTGAAAAAAAAAGATTAAAGATGGTATGTTAACTTGCCTTCATTTATTTATTTGCAGGAGAAAGTTGGCGGGACAAGCGTGTTATAGGAGTGAGCGTGCGGTGCCCCCGGTGGGTGCACGCTGCCTTTTCGGTGTCCTCACTTCAGGCAGACACATGTGGTTTCAATCCTGTCTCCCTTAAGACGATCTCCATCTTTCCCCCCTTTTCACCAAAACATCTCTTCATCTGTTCATCAGTTCTGCTTCAGCTCTCATTCCGATACATTTGACGGCACTTACTTCTGTCACAATACACTCTGGTTTTTCATGGATTCCCATGCCAACGGTGTCTCAACAAAGTTTCACCTACTTTTAAACTTTTCCTCCCGCATTTTGTCATGTTTGAGATTGATTTCCCAGGATCCATTCATCAAAGGACGTCACTCACCTTACTACTCAAAACAGAAATCATGTTTGATCATCGCGTGTCTATTTTTGGCAGTGTTTGGTACATAAGGCTTCTCCTTTCTTTGTTGTCCCGAGAGTTGAAGTATCCAGATCTGGAGTAGATAAATTTTGTTTTTAGGCAAGCGCTGGTGCCTGTTTTTTATCCAAGATACTAGGAAGATTTAAAAAGTATGAAACTTTGAAAAAGACATAATAATATGCCTTTCCAAAAAAAAAAAACACATCATAATAATTTACGTGAAGTGGGCATATCATGCATAATTGACGCTAATAAAACTGCTACTGGGCACATTTTCTCTGTGCTTATGGAAATGACACTTCATGATTAAGCTCTTAACCTCTTACCCATGTGGATTTTCTCCAGTTCGGCTTTACTCAAATCTAAAAGCTTCCTGACTGGAGAGCAACAGTGTAATGCCTCAAAACCACGACCTAAAAAACGGATCCTAACTTTCTTGTCACATTGTCGTAGCCTGGCTAACCCCAGACTAATGCCAGACTAACGCCAGACTAAAATCACAAGTGATGTCTACTCTGGGGATCACCAATTCATTTCCTTGTAGGAGAGGTGGGGTTTACGATTGTCCATAGCTGCGCTACGAATGTCTAACCTCCATCCCTCCTGGTACAACTTAATTTTTCACCTTGCATGGAACTTGCATTTGTGGTTTCTGTGTTCCACATTGTTTTTCTGGATACTTTTGTACGTCTTTGCCAAGTTTTTGTGGAGGTTTGGTGGATTTGTTTACTTTGAGAGTCTAAAATGGTCCTGAAGAAAGCAGCTTTTTAAAGGTAAACAAAATGCTAGCTTTTCAGCTAAACCCATTTGAGACCTAAGAATTTCTTCTTCTGAGACACTGAAGAGGCACCAAGAGCCCCCACAGCTGCAGCACAGAGGAGGCGTCACAAGAGGAGCTACAGGAAACAAGTAAGGGACAAACGAGGAGATGGAGAAAGACTGTTGTGGAGCGGAGGGAGCTGCAGGAGGAAGAGGAAGGAGGAGGAGCTGACCAGTGCAGGACACCACGCTCTGAAACAGGGACAAACCCAGGAGGCGGTGCACCGTTTCAGAGGAACAGAGGAGAGAGAGGGCAGCCAGCCAGGTTTCTTCTGAGTGCTACAGTTCTCCCGACCTCCAAGGTCATGCGGGTCAGGTCATGTTGGATCCGTAAATAAACTTTTTTTTTTAATCCGTAAACAAACTACAAGCTTCCGTATGTCAAATAGCGCATCATCGTCTTGCCGTCCCTCTTCGTTCTGTGATTGGTCCCCAAATCCATGCGAAAATTTTGGCCATGGTCCCCAGACTGTTGTGAAGTTCGAAAAGATTCGAGCGCACACAGCAGTCTGGCGTTAGCCAGGCTACCGTTGTCGCCAAATGTTTGTGTTTTTGAGTGTTTTCACACAGGCTCTAGTTAGGTCGACTTAAAGGGACTTTCGGCTCGAGAGCTGCACTTTAGGGTCAGTGTGAATCTAACCGCAGCACTTTACGACGGTCTAAACAGCCGCTCCGACTGCGGCTGAAACAGGTGGTCTCGGAGCAGCGCATCTTGCTCTCTGCTTTCATTAACTTGAAATCATCAGGTACTCCTCTCTTTCCTGTCTTCCCCTTCCTGCTGCAGTGAAACTTTCCTCTCCATGTGCTGATTAAGTACATTTCTCTGCACTGCGCGTCTATAAGCCTCAGTGTATTTAACCACGAGGGAGAGGAGTGACCACCGCGTAACATCGGGGAAGTGTGCACGTACGTGCGCACATGTCGGCACATTGACAGGTCGATGCCCGTTGTCATGGGAATAAGTTTGTTGAACAGCTGATCATTGTTACGTGGCTGATGTTGTGTTGTTTTGTGCGAGCGCGTGTGAACACGGACTTACTGTAACTAACTTTGGAGTAAATACAGTTGGAGCTAAGGCGGTCTCGAGGCGACCCACAAAGCGCTCCAACACGTGTGAAAACGGCCTTTGTTGCTTATTTATTCTTTATGTTTATGTTTTTGTTCTTGTTGCTTTTTTGCTGTGTTGTCGCCGCGTTTTTTGTCACTTGTTTTGTTTTCTTTTTTGTGTATTTTGTTGCCTTTTCATCGTTGTTTCCATTGCTTTTTGTTACATTTTCAACGCTTTTTTGCCGCTTTTTTGTGACATTTTTGTTGCGTTTCCATCCTTGTTTTCGTTGCTATTTTGGCACTTTTTGGCCACCTGAACCGAGCACATTTTCTCCGGTTTGGCATTTGCCCAAATCTACAAGCTTCTTAAAAAAGTGTCAAAATCCCAACAAAATTTGATGAAAACGAGCGTGAAAATGCAACAAAATAGCGACAAAAAGGCGATGAAAAGTGACCGAAAAGTGACAAAACCGCAACAAAAAAAGCCACAAATGAGCAACAAAAAAGCAACAGAAACGTGACAAAGGCAAAATGTAACGAAAACGCATTAAAGGGGGGTATTATGTAAAATCGACTTTTTCAAGCTTTATATCATGTTATTATGTCATTCCCTCATTAAACACATGCCTGGAGTGTTGCCTTGGCTCATTCACATATTTTTGAGTAATCAGTAAAAACTTAGACGGCAGCCATTTTAGGTGTAGCTATGCCTCAGTCCTCCTAGGAACGCCCCCACCTCCTGGAGACGCCTCTGGACCTTTTGTCACCAGCCAAGCCACCAACCACTGCTCTCAGCTCAGCAGAGCCCCCTCCCCGCACAGTAGTGTTGTTTAGATGCCACAGCAGTGTGCTGAAGGGGGCGTGTCGGAAAGCTTCTTAAAGAGACAGAGGCCTATTTCAAGACGTTCAGTACAGCTATTTTGAGAGAGCAATTTTATTCAAGGCAGTTATTTTAATTTACTGCATATACAGACCAACAGAAGGTTACGTCATCATTGTAGTATGCTATAGACTGGTGCTATGTGATTGAAAAAAGCATAATACCCCCCTTTAAGAAAGCAATGGATAAAAGTCAAAAAAACGGCAACAATGCAGCAACAACGCAAGGAAAATGATCCATGTGGATGAGTTTTGTAGATTTGGATAAAGCTAAACGGGAGAAAATGGACTTGGTTAAGACGGGGGTTAAGGGATCAGGGAAACTTGTTTTACACATGATCCGTGTTGCTTCTAGCGCCCTCCACTAACAGCACGGAAGCTTACGTTCCAAAACACAGAGCTAACAGTGAGCCAAGAGAACAATGACAAAAATAAAACACAATTTAAGTGCTGAACGGATCTGATCTGATTCGTTTCTTATGGCTACACAACAACATCCAGGAGAACCACAGTGGTGCACTTTAAAGCAAACAGGATTACTCAAAACTGCATGAAGGAAGCAAAAAATACTGCAGCTTTATTACATACTTAAAAGCTTAAAAAAGTTAATATTGCATATGTCTTTTTTTTTTTGACAAAACCATGACGAAATCATTGTTTTTACTTCTGTACCCTGTGACACATCAAAAAAATGGCCGTGGGAGATATACGCCGCGCACTCCTCAAATCACCGAATCAACAATGGGATAGCATTTCCAAAGAGTGTAGTAAATCTGAGAAAGGCAACCCGACTCTTTAAAAAGGTTTACTCGATTTTATGGCCTTTTCAGCCGCGTGATGGTTATTGAGTGTGATACGGAGCAAAACGCGACACAGCCGGGGTCGGATCAAGTCCTCCGGTGCACAACAAAAACACGGGCGGCGCTTGGCCACAATAGAGCGATCGTGATGGAGCACATTTTGCTTGTAGTTGACCTTCACCCTTTTGAACCTGGTTCCCCTTTTTTAGTTGGGGCGTGGCGCGTCATGACCCCTGTGTAGCATCTCGGACTCCTTTAGCGGGATAGAAAAGTCGCCCGGTGTCCCATTGCGATGTTGTACCTTTCGCCTATGATGCAGGCGGAAAAGGTGTTTAGTGGCAACCAACCATCAAACTGTTCTCAGACGTGACCGTGATCTGGGACTACAGCGCCAATCGCTGCTTCTCTGTAGTGCAGTCACTTCCACGCTGAATGATGGTAAAAAAATAATAATTAAAAAATGGCTGTGTTTTACAAATTGTGTAAGGAATCATATGTAGAGGGCCTTTGCACAAACTCCAAAATCGTACAGTATAACTAAAAACCCATTCTCTGTTTGAAATTTGTAGGATCCAGACACAAGGGACAATCCATTGGCTCCTTTGTACCAGACCCAAGCCTGGATAAGTCTCTTGACCCCCACCTGAACCGAGCACATTTCCTCCAGTTTGGCTTTACCCAACTCTAAAAGCTTCTTGAAAAAACTAGCGACATGATTGCGACAAAAATGAGACAAAAATGAGGATGAAAACGCAACAAAAAAAGCCACCAAAGAATAACAGTAAAGTGACAAAAAAGTGATGCAAAAGTTACGAAAATGTGACAAAAATGTGATGAAAAAGTGACAAAAAATGTGTCGAAAATGTGATGAAAAAGTGACAAAAATGTGATGAAAAAGTGACAAAATGTGATGAAAAAGTGACAAAAAAAGTGACAAAAAATTGTCAAAAATATGACAAAATTGTGATGAAAAAGTGACAAAAATGTGATGAAAAAGTGACAAAAAAAGTGACAAAAAATTGTCAAAAATATGACAAAATTGTGATGAAAAGTGACGAAAAAGTGACAAAAATGTGATGAAAAAGTGACAAAAAAGTGACAAAAAATTGTCAAAAATATGACAAAATTGTGATGAAAAAGTGACGAAAAAGTGACAAAAATGTGATGAAAAAGTGACAAAAAAAGTGACAAAAAATTGTCAAAAATATGACAAAATTGTGATGAAAAAGTGACAAAAATGTGATGAAAAAGTGACAAAAAAAGTGACAAAAAATGGACGAAAATGTGACAAAATGTGATGATAATAATGTGACAATAATGTGACGAAAAAGTGACAAAAGAGCAACAGAAAAGTGATTTAAAAATGCAGCATAACAGCGACAAAAACGTGGCAAAAATGTGACGAAAGAGAAACAAAAAAGTGGCTACAAAGTGACAAAAACGCAAGGAAAAAGATCCGTTGTAAGCTTTTAGATTTGGGTAAAGCTGAACTGGAGAGAATGCACTTGGTTAAGGCGGGGGTTAAGAGGTGAAGGAAATCTCCACGTGCTGCATAGAAGAAGAGGACTGGGCACTAGCAGCAGCACATCTCAAAATATTTGGGTCAAGTTTAAAGTAGTGCCACTAAAACAGCTGGAGGTGCATTTTTGCCAAGGCTTAGATTAATTGGCGGCATTATGGGCAGTGGCGTTTTTGATTGATAAATTGTAGGATATTTAACTTTGTTTGGATACAGAAACACAGACTATTGGTTTTATTACGAACCACTTTAGCAATTTTCCAGTCATGTAAAAAAACTAAAATTATGCCTCTATTTTCCACAATCACTTAACCTGATGTCAAGCAGCTCAGTGAAATTGGCCATTTATTTGGCTCACAAATGAGACAGGCGACCACTTCAGAGAGACTGATTACCACTGCCAAGCATGCATGAAATCACAAGACATATTTTCAGTTGGACCCAAATGACTCCCAGCTCCGTGTTTGGGAGGTCAGGCCTTCACTGATGACTTAAAAAAAAAAAAGCCATGTTCACATAAAGTATTAGTGTGGAGGACTTCTTCACCAAGGGACAGTGGAGGAACGGCTTAAGAGTATGTAGGTGCATTGAGTTGCCTTGTGAATGAAATGCGCGGTATAAATCAAATTGCCTTGCCTTCCCTTACTCAGTTAATATTGGACAAACAATTAACTAGTTAACTGCCGTCCACCATGTGTAACTTGAGTTTTACTCACACAGACACACACAAACTACAAGGTCTTAAACAAAATCATGAAAAAAACATGACCAAATACCAACGACAACGCGACAGAAAAGCAACAAGAAAACATGGTAAGAAAAAAGCGACAAAAACGAAACATAAATGCGAAATCAGTTTTGTAGGTCTTGGCTTTCAAGTGAGGCATTACACTGGCCTATCGGCTGTAAGCTCCAGTCAAGAAGCTTTTAGATTTGGGTAAAGCTGAACTGGAGAAAATGCGCTCGGGTTAAAAGGTTAAAGATCTCGCTTTAAAGCTGAACTAAGTATCTTGTTTACCTTAATAAATCCTACCTGTAGTCCCTCTGGGGGTAATACAAGTGTTAATGGGATGATTGGGGGTCTTTCATCTCCCCCTGGTGTCTCTGGCCAGAAAACCATGCTTGCAACTTTCCCTGCTCCGACCCGGAGGCGCAATACACACTAATAGAATCACGAAGAAGAAGCAAACAGGCTAACGGGCTAACTGTGGGCTAGCCAAGTTTGAGTGAAAAAAAGTATCTCCACTGTGTAATTGGGTTGTGGCACAATGTACAATATCCCTCTCTGCCGTTGATGCAACATGCTATGACACCTGCAGTGGTGCTCATGGCCTCTAGGGGCATGAGTTACTTAGTTATGCTTTGTTCGGGCCTATTAAACTAGCTTTGGATACCTGCATTCGTTGGTACCTATTTCGAGGTTACTTAAAATAATACCCCTAGGTACTTAATAGTTCTGAAATGTAGTTATAAAACACTCCTGCAGAGTCTTGTATTGTTGTACAAGACACATCAGGGCACTGAGAACCGGCTTTAGGAGTGAATGGTTGATCTGACAGCATTTTGATGACTGCTGGCTGGAAACAATTTTGTGGGGGGAGATGAATTTAATACAAATTCCTCAAAGCGCACATCCATGTGCAGCGGCTGACCTAAGCTGCCCTCACGCACCTCCATGGAAACTCACACCCCTCGCCCGTCTCCCTCGGCAACTAGCTCCTGTCACTCACGCCGGCCTGTCACAATCTCCTCACGGTTGATACGGCCCCGTTTGTGTGCATAAGAAATGTAATGTTGAGCACAGAGCTACGTATTGGGAAAGTCAATCCTCACAGCTCCAGGGGTGAATGATGGGCCCGCTGAAGTCCACTTTCACGGGACCGCTATGTTTTTTTTCTTTTTCTTTTTAAAATCTCATTGTGAATGGGATCTACAGATGCAGCTTATGAGACCTTGAAAACATCTCACACAGCGGTTGTTCTGAAGTGGGCCAGTCGACCAAATTCATCATTCATGCTGAAAACGGATACCCCACATTTTTCTGCACTGTTGGCGAACATGACCGACAACAATTTAGCCAATTACTGCCACATTAATGACTGAGAGAGACAGCTGACAGGTTTGATGAGGGCGGCTATTCCCATTCCACTGTAGCCTCAATATTAGCGAGGCCATCAATGTACAAACTGAAAATCTAGACCTGATCTAGAGGTTGCTGCAGGTGTCTCAGAGCCCCGTCGTTCCCAAGTCATTTTTCTTTCTTCTCTAGAAAATGCTTTCAACCGGAGTTGGGTTACGACAAAGCAGCAAAGAAATCCCAAAGATGCAAGGAATGTCCGTCGCATCAAAGGGGCAGCATTTAGTCATTTTTATATCTGCAATTAAAACTGTCCAAAAGAGACTAGGCTGGAATGCCAGCACAGTGAGCCGTGTGTGCCACCAAAGGAAAGTTAGTAGAGACATTACAAGGGTTGACTTTGATATTGCGGTAATTTAAGTTGAGATTGGAAAAAACAAACTCATGACTTGACCGTTTTTGACCCAAATGTTGGATCTGGTTGTGAGTGCTGGCGATGGCCTGTCATGTTTTAGGCTTGTAGGCTCTCTTACCTATCAAGTAGCACCACTCAGAAGTGTTAAAGGCAATGTTGACTTAAGAATCTGATTCTTTAGTGCAGCCAAGCACAACCGACAATGACACCCAACCTCCATTTTGGGGTTTAGGGCTTATAAAGTAGATGTACATAACGTTTTGTTTCAATCCCAAAACCACTGGAGTCCGGTGTTTGACTTGAAATGTAGGATTCGGATCAAGTACAATGCATTTTTTTATTTAACTGCAAGACTTAAAGGAGATTTGCAATCTTGACCCGTGAAATTCATTTTCACACTTGGTGTACTGTAGACGAGCAGTGGAACAATGTTGAGCCTTTAACTGGTGGAGCTGCAGTATATGAGCAGCTTTCACTTTTTATTCATTTTGTGAGTTAATGAAATGCTTTTATATACATATTTCTGGAGCAGACATATTAAAGGGATAGAGATGAACCAAAGTCACCCCTCAAAATAACAGAAGCTTAAGACCTGATTTAGTATGTGTTTTAACAAGCCTATGTCAAACACAAGACTTTCCATTTACAATGCCTACAATTATTGTAATAACATGGTTTTAAAAGTGCTGCGCTGGCAGCATTTTCTCGAGTGCACCGGTTGTGGGCATTGGTCTGGTATCAGGGAAAGGTGACTCTAATTCTAAAAAGTACCGTAGACAATCTACAGTCCAATGCTGAACTATGACTCACCATTTATCACTGACCGTTTATAATGGGACTCTGGCATGATGGGATATTCAGAAAATGTTGCTCAATGGTTTTAACACATTTTCTGGTTGTGGAATCCACAAGTGCCGTCTTCTAGAATATCTCTATCTAACAGATTCTAGAACAAAACTTATGCAGATAAAACAGTGTTGTAATAAAAAAGTTTTAGATGAATAATACTAATAATGCATTAGACATACAGTATATAGCACTTTTCCAGATGCCTAAAACGCCTTACAATTTTGTGCATCATTCATTCGCACCATACCTGGTAATGGTAAATGGTCTCAACTTATATAGTGTTTTCCACCTTCATTAGGCACTCAAAGCGCTTTACAGCATGGATCCACTCACCCATTCACACTCTCATTCATACACCAGTGTACGCAGACACTGGAGGCAAGGGGTGAAGTGTCCTGCCCAAGGACACAACGACACCTTCAGGAGGCGGGATTCAAACCCCCGACCTTCCGATCAGGAGACGACCCGCTCTGCCATCTGCGCCACCGTGATGAACATGAAACTGAACGATGTTATATGTTCATGGGAAAAAGATATTACACAACGTTATTGCATGCTTGAGAAAGACTTGTAGTGATCCGAACCCCTGCCCCCTCCCTCCTTGGCGATGCTCTCCTCTGTGGCTGTGGTCGGCACATTGCGTGCGACACTGGTGCTCCGGGTGCTGGAGGCTCAGTCCAGCAGCAATAACCCAGAGTGCTGCTGAGAGCCCTGTGCCTTTTACTACATCACTGAGACAGTGGCTGCACCTGTAGTGAGGCCACAGTGTTTTCAAATGTGTCGCTCAGCGCACACACGTGAGCCCGAGCCATCTGGCAACTGCCACGTTAAGACCGGCAGCTCCCAGCTTTGTCTGTGACATGGACTGCCATCGCCAACAAGCAGCTGTGTTCTGGCGCCCCATAAACAGAATTCCTGCCTGATTTTATGGTTCTTTCCTTTTCCCTTTTTTCCTTCCACCAGAATACGGATTAGAAGTGATATAGGCTATGAGCTGGACCGCATCCCAAGACATCCAGAGATCTGCTCCGTGCCAAACATACGGTAAATGACTGAACAAGTGCCAAATGACTATAACAGTCTTCAATCTCAGTGACAAGTTTAGGGCCATTTGTTGAGGGCCACTCGGTGGAGGGCACAGAGCTCCTCTAAGCGCCCATCACACTACATTAGATTTATTAATGCCTTATACTCGCTCCAGAGGTTGGTCCTTGGCACTAACTGCTCTTTCAACTTTAATGAAATAACCCTGCATGGCTTTAATGTTCATTTAAGTGAGACTAAATTCCCAACATCAACATCTGAAAAACAGTCCGGTTTCCATCAGGACTGGTAAATGGTTTTAAGGTTTTCCAAAATGTAAATGGTTCCTGTTCAGCATTTGTTCTGCTTTTCATGTGAAGCTATTTTTGATGATTTGCCGTGACAGATATTGAGAAGTAGATCAATAAAAGTCCACTTTCTTAACAATACCCTGGGGATTTCATCATTTGTATTAAGCTTTTAAACATATGACGACCATTTGAGAGCCCCAATGCAACAGAGCCAACATTGGCCTCAAATTCCGTTAATTTAAGGCACTCATGTGTCAGACCAAACTAAAAGTTCCATAGTCTCAACGAGTCACGAACTCTTACCACTTCAGTGTTACTGCCAACCACAGCCATTTGGAGATGTTCTTACCGTGTTGTCTGGTCATCACAGTTTGTCTCTCTAATCTGTGGCCCATTCATAGCATTATTAATTGCACTTTATAATGTTGTTGTACAGCATGCTGGGCAGATGTAGCTGTTTTTAAATGCGCTGACATTGACATTGACATTGATAGCATGCTCAAATTTGTCACGACATTATGGTTTTGTAATTGATCGATTCTCTCGTGCTGCTCCAAGAGAAAGCACGACTGACATGGCTAGTTTAATCGTGTAATTTGTTCATGGTATCTTGGACCTTTTCACCTGAGCGCTGGTGGCCGTGGGATTTTGAAAGCAGATCTGGAGCCCTCGCTGATCCCGCCGTAATGCTACAGTTGGCTTTTTTTTTATTGGAGAGGGAAGCAGGAAGTCCCTTTGGATGCCATAAAGCTTACTCACAGAAAGAGGTAATCCCCTCATAATTACAGGTGCTACTCTCAATATGAGGGCTGAGGTGGAGGCAGCACTTCCCCGGGTCAGAACCGGAGTGCAACCCCCTCCTCGGAACACAGATTATAAAACACTAATTGGCTGGGCTGGACGGGGCAGGGCACGGAGTACAAGGCTTTAGATAGCAGGCTTAAGCAGGTGCATTTAAATGGTTTCAGACTACTGCCCCGGTCTAGGAGGTGCACAAAGTTGTTTAGGAAATGCTGTTCGGAGAGAAGCGTCATAAGTCTTCCCGATGCATAAGTCCTCAGCAGTTGCCACAGTGCTTAATTCCTCCTTGGTAATAATGCCAACATGACTATCAGTGGCTCCTGACAGAATCTAAAATATGTCCAACACAACCACTCGATACACAGACACACATTGCGGAGGAATGTTCTGTTATCTGACAACATTTGACTCATAACATAACTGCATTTTTTCCCTCTCCGTGATAAAATATCCCTAAACTTCTTCATGTGTGCAGAGCAGAGTACAAACACAGAGGTGGGTATTCAATTAGGGCCACAGTAACAAAATCTATAGAAAAGCAAACAAATTTGATTCATTGGCTTGGTACTGGAACAATAAGCGGGAATATCGGGTGCCCTATGATTTATACAAATACGTTGGAAAAAGCAGGAGGGCAGATGTGGGAGCGGGTATTCCCTACAAACACCAGGGGCCAAGTGAAATGGAGCCTAATCCCAGGAATGCTGCTTCCGTCTGGACATGTCGATAAAAATAAAGCTTGTTGTGATAGTGGAGGTCTGACCCCCCCTCCCCAGGTAAAGCTAATGAAAAGAAAACTGGCACTGACCCCAATGGGAAAAGATCGCCCCTATATGCGCCAGGGCATAATATGTAGCCTTTAGCTACAGGAAGGAAGCGCAAACAGATTTGGTAAGTGGATACAAACGCATGGGATGCCAGTGTGGTGGGAAACACGAGTCAATTAAGAGGATTTCAGGTTAAGGCCGGGGTGTGTGGGACAAAACAACAGGTCAAGTCTTATAACCCATAAGAGTTCTCGTATCATCACGTATCAATCAAGTGTGCTTTACAGAACAGAACAATCGCAAAGTAATATGACAGTACGAAATCTAACCATGTCCTGGTAATTTACAATCTTGGGTTTAAAGCTGTTTTTTGTGTTAATGGTATTCATTTCTTTGCAACCTTTGGCCGACAATGTAAATTGCATATTCCCTGAAAGGGCCCCATGAGCGCCCCTCCCCCACCTGCTTCTCAGAGGGGAAGGAGAAAGAGAGAGAAGGTGCAAGCAAACCCACATGTTGGTGTAAACAGAGGAGCTACGCATCTCCTCCAACAAAATAAAGAGAAGTGTTTCCTCTGGCAGCAAAAACGAAAGAAAATAAGGAGAAAGAAGAGAAAGGAGAGCAAGACAGTCTTGTAATAAGTTTACTGTAGTTGTATGACTCTGAAGTGCCTTCTTTTAGCAGCCTTCATTGCTTGGCATGCAAATATCATCGTCCCCCCTGGCGCAGAACACAAAACGGCTGCCAGAGGGCCCCCTACTGACATTCCGGCTTGGGACCCCCGGTACCCTTGCTACGCCACTGGTGGCACCGCAATTTCCCTTGTTGATCTGTAAAGTTTAAGTCAACCACTGGCCTCGGCTCTTCATTCACTTGTAATTTGTAGACTCATTTTTGCCAGTACACATTGAAGCATACTACTGTGCCATTTAAACACAATAATTCTTAGTTTATTCTCTTGGTTTGGATTTGTTGATGTGCGCCAAAGTCAATTTTTCGATCACAGACACAGTGGTGGATTTTCCCTTGAAATGAACAAGTATTAACTTCAAGTGGAGCAAATGTGAACTTGGCCTTAAGGTTAGGGTTAGATCAACCCTATTCTGTGAAATTAAGTAGAAGGATAGGTGTAATGATGCGTTAGTCTTTCCAGACGCTCATCTTTGGTTGGTCAGCTCATCTGACCAAAGATGGTCAGATGAGCTTCCACATGGTAGCTGTGTCTTCCATATGACTTCTAGCAAACTTCAAACGGGATTTCTTATGGCCTCCTTTCAATAATGGCTTTCTTCTTGCCATTTGTCCATGAAGGCCAGATTTGTGTAGAGTACGACTCTAGTTGTCCCATGTACAGATTCCCCCATACGTTGCAGCTCCTCCAGAGTTATCTAGGGCACTTGGTTGCATACATACCAGTGCTCTCCTTGTTCGGTCTGTTAGTTTAGGTGACGGCCGTGTCTTGGTAAGTTCACAGTGGTGCTATACTCTTTCCATTTCCGAATGACGGATTGAACAGTGCTCCATGAGATGTTCAAATCTTGGAATCTTGTATAACTTAACGCTGCTTTAAACTTCTCCACAACTTTATCCCTGACCTCTCTGGTGTGCTCCTTGGCCTTCATGATGTTGTTTAGTGACCAATACACTCTGACCATAGCTCTGAGGCCCTCACAGAACAGCTGGAATTATACTGAGAGTAGATTACACACAGGTGGCCTCTATTTAATGGTTAGGGCAAGGTGTGAACTTTCTGCAGTCATTAGGAATGTTATAAAGGCAATTTAATGCACTCAGAAAATGCTGTATGAATACTTATGCACGCCCCACTTTTCACTTTTCTATTTTTTGAAAAATAACAGAATCATGTATCATTTTACGTTCACTTCACAGTTGTCTCTTACTTGTGTGTGAACTTTCAGTAAAAAATTCAAAATAAAATCTTTATGTTTAGGGTTGTAAACATGACAAAATGTGCAAAAGTTCAAGGTGTATTAGTACTTTCGCAAGGTCATTTCATTACTGTATATCCCACGTTATTGCTGTGTTTGTTACCATGCTAAGTCCACCCTTTAAAGACTATGCTATTGTTGCCTTATTACCATGCTTTTATTGTGCAGTTAAGTAGTGTGTCACCAAAGGTTACACGATTCAAATCTAGTCCAGGTAAAACAACTGGTAGCATTTAGCTTTAGCATAACAAGCAGCTGGACAGGCTGTTTTAATGTTTACAAGCCAGCTCAGGTGTGCCTTTCTCCTGCGCTGCTTTACAAGCATGAAGATGCAGTTAATAAGCCAGGGTCCTCTAAGCGCGCTCACCATATGTGGGACAATAGCCTTTATTTGAAGCTGTCGGCCCACTGGGTCATAGTTAGGAGGTGTTATCTGGTTAAAGTATTCTTGTGATGACTCCAGAGGTAACTTTTGGGTGCCCTCCGGTTAAGTCTCAGCAGTGTGTCTGTGGTCTGGTTAGCAGCTGTGCTCTCACCATCACTGAACATTACCACAAACATCATAGCACTTGAGCGGCTGATGCTGCACAGACGGGCGGCCCAGTGTGGACTGGAGGAATGTGTTTGTTGTGCCGCTGCGTTGGGATGGACACAGGGGCAAACTGTGAGAGGGAATAGGCTGGCACTACGTTTGTGCTGTGACTGCCACACACAAAAAACAAGCGAGGTGAACGCTGCAGACTTAAAGTGCATAAGACAGGTTTCTTATATATGGTTTTTATATATATTTATTACTTAGTTTGGTGGAGTAATGGTGAGTATTATAAAATCATAGTTTGCTGAAGTGGATTTTTTATGAAAACAAATTGAAAAACAAATCAATAAAAATACTATATTGTTTCTCAAGTGGGTTTTTAAAATAACACCTTTGAAAGAGGACCTCAACATCTTGCTGGCGATGTCCCTCTACCAGCAAAGTTATGAATCTGGTCTGGGAGTTACGTTACCTGGGGTCACATTTTTCATATTATCTTTATGCCACACCTCAGCTGAAGGCTTCACTTTCTTTCATTTCCTTCACAGCAACACAATGATTAAACAAACCAATGCTTTAATGTTATAAGTCAACTACTAAGCTAGCTTTCAAAGACATTAAGTTATCTGCAGAGGACATCGGGACACAAGGAGACACATTTCCACAAGCAACCGTCACTTCTGCCACTCGACTTCTCAAATCAATTTTTGAGGCAAAATTTTTTATTACAAATTTTATTGATAAAACCAGTGACAGGCACCAGTAATTGTAGATGTTTATTTTCACTAGACTGTCATTATTCATTTGTTCCACACTTGGCAGTGGTGAGCCTCTATTGTGCCACAGCTGCCTTGAAGTAGACTGACAAAAGCTGTGACTGTCGTTTACATGACCCGTGTTCCTAACTTTGTGATGAGGGAGATGAACACGTTGCCGCATGTTAAAAATAGCAAAAAGTCCCCATATTGCAGGAGGGACTCTGCTGCTCCATTGTGAGACGCAGACAGACAGAAGAATTAAAAGAACAATTGACAATGTGGAAAATGAAGACAATCCTGACGCTGCAAGAGGTGAGAAGCAGCTGTTCGGACTTAAGTAGTTTAAAGTCTGGGCTGCAGCTTGATGGAATTTTAAACATTAATGACAAGCCGATGGTGTCGACAGTAAGACCACTAAAACTGTCATCTGGATAAACGCTCATTCAGGAAACAATCAAAGGGATGGGCCGGTGATTAAATAATAGCCTCCTAAGCTATACGTATTTTATTAAACTAGTAAGAAGCATTTGTCAAACAATTTGTGCAAATAGATGAGACATTCTGGGGGTTGTATTTGAGTTTACTGTCCATACAAAGTGCTTTGTTGAGTCCTGCGTGTGTAGCAGGGGGTGGGGTGCTAAAGGTGATGTAGTGGTAACCAGATGGGCCCTAAGTAAAAGCACGCGGTAGCAGTGAACAGAATAAGGAAATTGGGGAGATGAAAGTGACAAATATGAAGATGCTTTGACGGTGCAGCTCATGTTTCTCAGAGGAAGAGAAAAAGTAGCCGTGTAAAAGCTATCCAGCGCCAAGTAATGGGAAATTTCAAACTAAGCAGATTGTTTCAAGTTTGATAAAAGAGCTTCTTTTTTTCCTCACATTGCTAAGAATTCCAGGTGCATTCTATATCATTCAAAGGAGATTTTAAAATGTAATGCAGTTGTGTGGAGTGCTTTTGTCAGTCCACACTAAAGGGCAGCTGTGGCTACATACAGTACAGTTCTGCCAATAGGTTTACACGCCCCGGTGGATTTTTGTTCTTATTTTCTTTATGGCCATTTCTCAAAGAATATGAATGAAAACACAAACACTTTTTTTTTTTCACTCATGGTCAGTGATGTTGTGAAGCCATTTTTTGTGGGGAAAAAATGTGTGAACTCATTTCAAATCAACAACAACAAAAAATACCAAAATGACGCTGTGAAAAAGTTTACACACCCCAGTTCCTAATACTGTGTGTGTTGCCCCCTTTAGCTTCATTGACAGCTTGGCGTCTTTTGTTGTAGTTGTGGAGAAGGTTCTGTATATAATCTAATGGTGAAGCGGCCCATTCATTAATGTGGCTCATTCTCCAGACTCCATATATTCACACTGTAACAGTACTAAGCCAGGCATTGTTTACTTGAAGCACAGTGGCCTCCTTTAACGTGGCCCCTGGTGAAATTGTCTCTAAACGCGTAGAATATTTGGTTTTATTTTTTATTATGAATGCATATTGTACAGTAGTTATAAGCAGAAAGCATTGGTGAACAGTAGGGATATCCACAACACAAGTCGTAAGAGCTTAAAACTGTTCTGTAACTGAGCCCTGTGAAAAGGCCTGAACTAACCCACAAATCTGATCCGCACAGAGATAAAGAAAGAAAGGAAGTTTTTCTTGCAGATTGAAATGGGCAATGAACTGATTTATATCAAAGAGGAAAACTCTCCACTTAATCCAGTTACGTTTGGCCTCTTACAAACCAAACTTTTTTTCTTTTTTTTAATCTTTTTTCAAAACTTCCATTTGACTTTTTATAATCAAATGTTCTCATAAGTGAATGCATTCCCGGGAGCTTGCGACTCCACCTCACCTGGTTGTTATTATGCATGCTTTTGTGTGGTGCGACCGCCCTACTCCCTTTTCCCCTTTTCCCCAATAACCCTTTCCTCACCTCAGCCTTGAAATAATAAACACAGGCCAGCCGTGGCACCCTGGCACCCATAGGCCCCTCCGGCTCCTTGCCCCTCTCGCCCTGTTGGCCTGCCTGTCATTTGTGGGCCCTTGTGCAGCGGCGGAGGGAGGTTTAGGCGGATGGGCCGGTTAAGTGCTTCTTCATGATGCTGCATTTGGAGGGTGCTGTGGTTTTGATTACTCACAAAGCTCCCGGTCTCTGGCAGAGATGTCAGCAGGCTATGTAAACAGGCCTGACCTCGTATATGAATATATCACTGTTGACTTAGTAAAGCGGAGGTGCATGAGGTACAGAGCATGCTGTACTTTCAGTGACCGATGACACCGCACAAAACATCCCAACGGACACGCCAGATGGAGCTTGTCCACGTTTTTATACTGTGAAAATATTCATTATTTACTATAGCCATGTTTCTTCTCAGCAGCAATGTATAGATTTAGACTAAGGGCGGGTCATTTCTGATGAGGTTTGCATAACCTTTGTATCATTTATAGCATTCGTCCTAAACACACATTTTCACACATCCAGGTACATACATTAAGTTGGATAAATGGAGACTATACTGGACTTTTCTTGATACAGACGGCCCACGTTTTGTGATTAACCATGATCCTTCTAAAGGCCCAATTCTGGAAACTGTGTTGTTCACCACACATCAGTGCACAGGTGTTAAAGATCCCTCACAGTCACCGGGGAAACTCTGCCAAAGTCTAGCATAATTAAACAGAAATATCTGTGCTCGGTAAAAGTGATGTCATGCACAGAATAATATAATATACAGTATTTTATGGCAAAAGCAATCTGCATTTAAAGCTCCTGTACCTGATTTTCTCTTGTTCTCAAACAGTGACAGAGGAAGCTTTAAACTCAGCTGTGGTCCCAACTCGTGTATATCCACGGACATGTACAAATACCCTTTTTTATTGAGATTTGTTCTGGGTTTTGATCCATATGATTCTTTATTACAACTTTTACAATATACAGTGTTTCATTAGACTGAATGTACTACAAGGAAACTTTAAGTAGAAGAACTATAGTGAGTGATCTAGTCTGAAACCGGGCATTAACATCACACAACACATGTATTTCAAACATTGTGGCTACTAAAAGATGGAATTGGCGAATTATTCTGGTGTCAGTAATTTCTCTAATTTCTCGCAGTCATGGATGCTTGAAGGAAGAGGAAAGCCTTTAAGTGTGTTTTTGCATTCCTGGCGGACGGAGTTGGGCTATATTTTTTCCAGTCGCCCATTCTTGCAGGTTGAGGTACATTTGTTTCCTTGTTTGAATACACCAATTTAGCACTGCGCCTCCATGTGCCAAGCATGAGCCTCTCACTACCTGCTGAGTGGAAAAGGCCTGTATGAGCTCCGAGCGTCCGACTGTGCATGGAGGGCCTGAGGTTTTAGTGCCAAAGTAAATTGGGTTGACTATTTCATTTGCTGGATAGGCTTCACCACATGTATCCACCGCGGAGCTCGGCGCTTGGGCCATTACCACTTCTACAACACGAGCGGAGGACAGGAAATGTGGTTTCCTCTGGTTTTACTGTGCTGTGTCAGGGGTTAGGACCTTCACTAAAGTGGACACTTCACTCCGACGTGCTGTCGTAGGAATTTAAAAGAATCAAGACCTGAGTGTCATGACTTAAAGAATTCTCATTTCTCTTTTTCTCCTCCTAAGTTCAGCCACATTTTTTTGAAAACAACACATTAAAGATCATGCAGAAAGTCTGGGAGATTCTTGATCAATAATAAGCAATTCAGGTGGAATTACCTTAAAGGGATACTTCGGGATTTTTGACATAGGGCCTCATTTCCTAGTTATCCAGAGTGTTGTTGATGTCTGGAGATATTTTTTTCTTAAATTCATGCAGTTCTTGTATTTGAAGAGTCTAGTTGCGCTAGCCTAGAGCAAGGCTAAAGCATTTCTATGGTAAAGTCTAGCCTGCATTAAAAAACAGTCTGACTCACTCCACAGTGCACCTGAGGTAAATCACTTATAACACCAGACTAACCATATAAATGTCTGTGTTAATAGAATAATTTTTGAAATATAACTGACCTTGTATCACATGAATTACCGCATTTTGAGGGACTATTTTCTCGCAGATCACTCCGCCGCTGCATTAGCTTACAGCCACGAAGCTGATGCTGCTCAAATATAAGTTATTTTAAACGCAAAATGGTTAAAATTATTCTATCGACACAGACATTTATATCATTAGTCTGGTGTTATAAGTGCCTCAGGTGCACTGTGGAGTGAGTCAGACTGTTTTTTAATGCGGGCTAGCGGTTACCATAGAACTGCTTTAGCCTTGCTCTAGCGTAGCGCAACTAGACTCTTCAAATATAAGAACTGCATGAATTTAAGAAAAAATATCTCCAGACATCAACAACACTCTGGATAACTAGGAAATGAGGCCCTATGTCAAAAATCCCGAAGTATCCCTTTAACCTCTTAACCCCCACCTCAACCGAGCACATTTTCTCCAAATCTGAAAGCTTCTTGAAAAAGTGTCAAAACAGCAACAAAAATGAGTATAGAAAACGAGAAAAACGCATCAAAAAAGCATAAAAAGTGACCAAAAAAAGCAATGAAAGTCCAACAAAAACGTGACAAAAAGTGATGAAAGTGCAGCAAAAAAGTTACAAAAACTAAAAGTGGCCAAAATGTGACCCAAAAAAACGCAATAACAAGGCCACAACAAAAGCAACAAAAAAAAGTGACATAAATGAGATGAAAAAGAACGTGAAAAAAGTGACGACAACACGAGGAAAAAGTCCCATTTAGATCCGTTTCGTGAGGTCTTAGATTTCAAATGAGGCGTCACACTGGCTCCAGGCGAGAAGCTTTCAGATTTGGGTAAAACTGAACTAGACAATTGAAAACCCCTGACGATGATTGAAATCGACCATGTCCCTATATTTGTCATCACACAGACGAAATGGAGAGAATCGAGTTTCCATTCCTTTCTGGATAAACGGCGTGATAAAAAAAAAGAAAGAAGTGAAATCATGAATTAAAGTGACGTTTTAGAAGTCGTATCAATGTTTGGTGTGCTCTTCTCTCTCATTTCGACTTGCCAGTGTTGGAGCCCACTGTTCACGCGCCTATTATCACACCCCATTGTGAAGGTGTTTGGCGGCTGAGAGGGCGCGGCCTTGGCTGGTCCCATCTGTCATCGGAGCGTGCCTCTCTCCACGCCGGGGTGAATTTATTTGCTCTGATACGTGGTGCGTCGCGCCTATTTTCACAGGTGCTTTCGGTTGTTGAAGCGAGAGGCTGAGGCGTGCTTACCCTGGCCCGGGACAAGGCTCCGGTTGTCCAGGGCTTCCAACCAGCAAATGCAATCTACAGAAGTGCGGCTGTAGGAAGCAATTGTCTTCAACATGTCCAGCGATTAGACCGCCACAGAGTATGTGTTAATGCGGAGCTGTATTTCTAATGTGCAGGTTGTAAATGGTACCACTTTAAAGGAACTTTGTCGGAGAATAATAAAAAGCACGGACTTACGTTTTAAAACCTTTGATTTCTTTGTGTGACTTCAAACATCTCTGGCGGCGAGAATGAAAATGTAGTGGAAAAGTTCAGATCCAGCTGTCGTTGGTTTTGAAGGCTTGCAGGTTGGAGGGACCAATTGGCACGCGAGAACCACGAGTCTCGCCTCGGAGTTTTGGGAAAGTGGAGATTGCCGGCCCAGAGTTGGACATTACCATAAATGAACCTGTGACATGTGGCGCGGAATCAGAGGATTCTGATACTCGTAAATCCAAGAACAAGATTTTCGCAGGAGTTGTATTAGGGTTACACAATTTCCGCCGTCAAACTGCAGAAGGATTTGTTATAGAAAGAGTGGGGAGCAGTTAAAATCGCCAGATGTTTTATGTACCAGATAAGAAGGTCTTTATTTCATTAAGATATGATAACCTAAAACACCACCCAAGGCTTTGCTAGTATATCATTTTTTTTGCACAGTGAGCGAAAGGGAGAAAAGGTTGGTCTCAAAACTTAATAAACCGTGTCAGTAAGCAGGGACATAGGTGACCCAGGCGACTGCCTACGCGCCATCTACTGGAGGGGCTCCGAATTGCGCTTTATATTTTGAACCCCATGAGGTCCATGCCCCGCCATCTACAACGTCGCCGATTTCCTGACATAACTCTGGAACAAAAAGTGATAGAGACTTGGGGTCTTCTGTGTGCCAACTAGCTTTCAAACTTCTACTTCCTTCTACACCTCCGGGGGGGAAAATGTGTAAATTGACTTCAGTAGAGGTTCCTCCTCCAATACAACTGTTGTGCGCACTTTTCATGAAGCACATGTTCAGATTATTTTTGAAATGAATCGATAATCATAATAATATAAAATAAGACTATCCAAAGTGTGGGATTGTGATTGGGATAGAAAAGCACAGCAAAAAAAAGAAGGAATATAGATGGAAAAGGAGATGCAAAAGTTCAATCTTGCCCAAGGCGCCACATTGTCGGTAAGAACCAAAAGTTGGGTATGTTTATTCTCAATCACACAACATGTCTTGCGCAAAGACACAATGACTTTACGGAGCGGTCGGCGGTGGAATCGAAGCACAAGATTGGAATTGGCCTACACTCCCCCACTGCGAATTTTACATTAGTTTATGTGGAGTGTTGTGTCAGAAAGTGCTTCAATTGATCCATTGATTTATTAAAACAGATTTCTATTTTTGTACTACAGACAGAAATAGAAATAAAAAAAAAAAAAAACGAATTACTGGAGACTGGCCATAACTAAAATGAGTCTTCATCAGTGTTACCTCCCAAACATGGCGGTATTCACTCCACACATCTGAACTCTTTTATTCCCGCGCCCCCTGCTTTTCTCCCACAGTGCTTTTTCCACATGTCAATCTGTAATCGCCGTCTCTTCCTCTTTTCCTCCACTCTTTTAACCTTGTCTGACCTCTCTTGACACCCTGAGACCCCCTCCCCTTTCTCTCTCTCTCTCTCTCTCGCTTCGTGTTGTATGTGTGCTATAGTCGTCAGAGATAACTGGCATCCCTCACCTTTCACACCGCCTCACGTGGTAACAATCAGAGCTGGCTTGGCAGACAAATTAGGCCCGTTATTGTAGACCGGAGATCAGCGCGCAGGCAGGAAAAGTGCGGCTAAATGCCAACAGATGGACCTCAAGGAGTGGATGGGAAGAGTGTGGTACAGTATAGGCCCCATAGAGACATTCTACATTACTTTTAGCTGAAAGGTAGTGTACTTCCAGTTACATATTGATATGATTGATATGAAACGAGCATGGTTACCTAAAACGATTCCTACTGCATTATGTGGACTTTGTTTATGGCATAAATAGGTTCAACTCGTCTTTGGCCGAGTCACTTTGTTTCATCGATCCAAAGTCTGAGTCACAGTGACTAACAGGAACAGTTCACTGCTGACTTATCCATATTTCATCAGGAGTCTGGCCCGGTCACTCGGTGTACTGTAACCCCACGCCAAAATTTCAAATTCTTACCCAACGGCACATTTTCGGATTCAGTCTGTCATCACTTGTACAACCTCAGATGAATAATGCCCATGAAATTGATTAATTCAGAACGCGTTCGCCAGCATAAACCGTTGATCTTTTAGTTAGCAAAAAAACATTTAGTCCGGGCTGATGGGGGCTGACACTTCGTTTGGCGCTTTTTATGTCTTTTTGGGTTCCTCCGGATGAGAACTTGTATTCAGTGGCGACAGTGGATTTTCATAACCGCACACATGTAGACCGTCAGCTATCACCTTTATCGCCTTTTTAATATTCTAGAAGTCATAGTGTATAATGTCTGAAAAAGCTAAATAAATACATAACATCCATTTTTGTAAAAACAATATCTGCTTTCCGTCATGGTGGTATGTGAACACTTCAGCTCCTTTGAAACAAATGCTTTCAAGTTCACATTAGACCTTCATTAATTGTTCTTTGTGTGTGTGTGGTGTGTGTTTGTGTGTGTGTGAATCTAACCTGCGCCCAGCGAATCAATCTGCTCTCTCTCTCTCTCTGCCTTCTCCGTTTCCAGCCGCTGTGACCACACAGTCTATAAAGCACTATTTCTCCTTTTGAACCCGGAAAAATCAGGACCAAGGGGGTTTTGATTTCTGTGACCAATCTTCATTCCAGAGTGAAATGCTTGACCCGGCTGTGACACACCGAGGCGCAGGTCAGACGAATCTTATTCAATTCAGCACAAGTGGGTGAAAAAGTAGCATTATGCAATTTATCGCTGTAATTTGAATACATCCATCCACACAATAGCTTTCCTGTGGTAAATCCACGCACACACATCCATCTTGAGTTACTGTGGCTCGCGCGCGGCAGGCTCATCCCCAATTTCAACAGCACTCAATCAAAGGCAGAGCGGAGGTATGGATTAGGAGAAGTCCAGCGGTGCACCCCAAGGCTCCGATCTGGCACCGCACGGGTTTTGAATTACTCTCAATTCCATTCAATCACTCAATACCCCAATAAAGTCCTGCATAAACAGAGAAGTGAATGGATGTTTTTGCTGCAATCTTTTACAGTCGTTTGGCGCATCAGTATGTAGCCGGTTGAAGATTAGAGGGGTCTAATTTAAGGGGAAATTACCATTCACTGCATCAATATAGATAGTATGGCTGTCAGCCTAGGTTTCTGCATATCTCTGCGTTTTTCTCTTTTTGCCGCTCTCATCACTGCTCTGAATTGTTTGATACGCCACGATTCCTGTGGTCAAATCCCTGTAGTGGGCAATTGTAGGAATTACCAATGACAATCACTATTTTGATTCCCAGACGAATCCTGAGAAAACCATTGCCCTACTGCCTCCCCATAGTCACACAGTATAAGAGCCTCACAAAATGACCTGTGATCTGCTGAGATTTTCTCATCTTCATGGCACCAATGAATTGCTTCAATATTTTAGGCAGCAGTGAATGTTTGTCCTCGAATCTGGTCTTTTGCAGTGTTGCTTATTTTCTGAATGGGTACGCAGTCATCCCCAAAAGTGAAAGGGAATATCCCATCCATCCATCCATCCATTTTCTTCCACTTGTCCATTGCCGGGTCGTGGGGCAGCCGTTGGAGCTGCTCAAATCACATTGCACCAGCCCCTATGGCTCCTCCTGCAGGTGGTGGGTCCACAGAAGGACGGCCTCATGGTTCTAACCGGGCCTGTTGGTCTCTCATAAGGGGCTTCTGAACCGCTCTTTGTCTCAAACCCCTCCACCACATTAAGGTGGCTTTTCCAGGAGGGGAGGGAAAATCCCCCCTTTTCAAAAAGACAAGATTGACAAGCCTTCAGTCTGAACGTATAGGCTTTGTCAGTGGATCTCCAGAGCGGCAGGTTTTGCAGAGATCACCCATCAAATACACGGTGAACATCATTTTGTTTTTACTCTCTCAGGTGGGCAAAGTGAAGTGTCTTGCCCAATGACACAACATCATTGCACTGGTCTGTGCTGGGATCATAACGACAAGCTTTTGATCAGTGGGCAAACTGAACCATTGCAGCCCCTGAAAACGCTGGCTGATGATGTGTCTGATGGCAACACAGTGAAACATTAATCCACTATATTATCACAATGGTAATAATGTTACAGCCATTTCTCGGGCGGTTCCAAAGGAATCATAGCTTGTTCCAGTTGACAGGGCTGCCACTTTTACGTGAATGGAAAAATGGAACTATCTAGAGATTGAAGGTTGACAGATGTGGAGGTGTGGTCATGTTGTCAGATCCAGAGGGAGGGGTCCCACTGTAGACAACAGCTGTTTTTACTCAGAGCAAAGACATGCAGCCGTTCAGAGAGAGAGAGAGAGAAAGAGATCAGACCTTCAGCGCTGAATATTTATGATCTCAGGCCGCACTGATTTCTCGCCACATATTTTGCGGTTTTACAGAGGGGGCTTGGTGACCCACACACATATACATATGGCAGCTTTGTAAATTCACACATGCTTTTGACTGCCTCTAAGTGGAAAGGAATACATTTTTGGAGATCATTAGAATGGAAAGTTTAGATGTGGCAAAATGTAAAAGCAAATATAGATTTGGGAACCAGTCTTGGCGTTCACACGCAGTGCCCCGTGCTGGAAAATGGCGTTGTTGCTCTTTGAAGCGCAGAGGTAATGAGGCTCTATTGAAAGCCAATGAAGCCGGCTTTGGCAGCTTATAAAAGGGGGATCGGTAAGCCCCGGCACTCGCCTGGTCCTATGTGGAGCGAGGATAGAAGAAGGACAATGGACAGTATTTGGTATTTTAACTGGTGTTTTTGTCCCAGTGCGTTAAGCCTTAGTTGACACCAAAACGAGTCCAGTGGTTTCCTGAAAATACAAGTGTGTCACCTACTTTAAGTGTAACATGTAACATTTTTAGTTTATTTATTTATTTGAACAGGGACAGTGTACAATATACATTAACCTCAGAAAGGAGAGATGCATTGTACCAGGTTGTAGCACTTGTGCTAATTTCCACCTGCAGTCCCTGGGCAGACTGATGTCCACATACAAAGTCTTAGAAAATTACACATGTTAAAAATACATTTCCCCCTAAACAGCATTAAAATGAAACCAATTTACAGTACATTATGGGAACAGGTTTGTTTTAAAAGAAGCCATTGTTTGGCCTGGTGTGAAAAAGTGTTAAAATGTACACATGTGGTCAGCTCTGTTGGCAACATATTCCACTGTCTGACGGCCACACTGGAGAAGGCTGAGCTGCCGAGTGCTGTTTTACACTGAGGAATCCTACACTCGCCCCGAACAGTCGACCGAGTGGCTCGAGATGAAATTTCTGATCTCAGTGAAATAAACTTTTTAATGGAGGAGCTGCAGTACCATTAATTATCTTGAACAACAGACAGAGATTTGAATATATGATTATGTTTTCAAAACTTAATATACTGTGCTTTTTAAGAATATGACAGTGGTGATATAGCCGAGATTTCTTGTCATGAACCTTAAGAGAACTTTTGTACAACTTTATGTCCCAATAGGACTGCCATAATGCTCCTGTTCTCTCTATAAAAAGACAAGAGACTGATGTTGGAATGAATCTTTGCTCAGTGGTCAAAATGTCTTGTACATTGTACAAGACATGTACATTTTTATTCAAATGAATTTATTTGTATTCATTGGACCAGGGGAGTCCTGGCCCCAGAGGAGATCATAGTGTATGTTTTAGTGTTAGGCGAACAGAAATGGGGACATACAAACTCCACACAGAAAGGCCCCACCCAGCCCTGGAGTCAAACCCAAGACCTTCTTGGTGTGAGGCTGGAGCGCTTATTGCTGCGCATGTACCTATGTTTCCAAGCTTCAATCAAACCGTAAGAGTCACATTACCTAAATATACTTTTAACAGAAGTAAAAAGCATGTTCATAAATATTTAAAGAATAAAAAGTATTTTTGTTCTACAATCTCTGCAAGTTCCTAAAGTAAATGTAGCTGATTACTGAACAAATGAAGCTGAACAAATGCCTTCTATATGATATAGATTTTGAGGGTGTCATGTTTATTACCCTCACAAATCAACTGGCAGGCAGCACTGTGTCCAGTTGTGGCTCTTAAAGAGAAATAAATGATGAATAAAACCCTAACATTTATCCAACATATGAAACATCCCTGTGCCAGTTTTGGTATTTGTATTGCAACACTATCAGTCTGGTACAGTAGCTCCCCGGCCCTAAGCTTTGAACACTCCTTTTTCCACCTTCCTGTCTGAGGGTTCATCAGTTATCGTCTGGTGAGGACCGGAGCCAAAATAAGCCAGAGCGGCTCTTACAGGGGTTTTGTCAACACCAGCTGAGGTACAGGCTGAAGGCTTTGCAGGTCCACTGTCCACTGCTAATCTGGGGCCAAGGTCAGGTGTCTCCAAAGTTCTCCAAAAGAACAAAGGAGAAAGAGAAACTGCTGGAGTGTGTCTGAGAACACTGTGCCACCGCTGGGGATTAGAGCAACACGACTGTTATAGAAACAGACCGAGAGGGCTGTGGGCGAGAAAATGCTTTTAATTAACATTTTAAAGAACTCTGAGGTCTCAGCTTCATTGTACCGGGGCTTTTGGTTTTTGTTGTTGGAGCAATAGCACTATTAACAGGCAAATATGTGCAGCGACAAAGAGAAAAATTTGTCATTCTACAAAAGCATTCAACTGAACCTGCATTTTTTTTAAGTAGGATAGCATTACAAGTATAGTTCCCTCTACCCACTTTACTTTTGCTATACCGTTTTCACAGGACATTTTTTTTCTCACCACACCAGCTCATTTGTCACTGCTGTTTGCTGAGTTCTGTATATTTTCTGTCTGTTGCCGGGAAACTATTCAACATGAGTTTTCCTGGACAATTTATCATGATTAAATTCAACTGCGCAACATCCAAAACCCCTGGCCTTGGCATAACGCAGCCGCCCCAACTGAAAATGATGACACCCACAGTGCAGGCACAGCGGATCCCCTTTCATCTGAACGCAGAGGCAAGAGAAATCACACTGAGATTTTGCTGGGTGTGTGTGCGTGTCATAAAGACGTCCGAGAGGATACAGTAGGTAACCCATGGTTCTCAAACTGTGGCCTATATTTGTATCAATTGTTGCGTAATACTTTGCTGTCGGCCGAATAGAGTGGAGCGCGTTTGGTACATTTCCATGGATACGAAAAAAAGAAATCGCTGCCCGGTTTACAAATCTCTGGAAAAGTTCGAATGGTGTGTACAGTATACTCTCAAAGTGGATACTCTTAACCCCGATTTATTTATCCATTTTTGCTATGGGTAATGACTCAGAAAGATGAGCAATGCAACACACGGTTCGTTAACTAATAATTTATTTTTTAGATTAAAAAGTCAGTGGTTCATTGCCTCAAAAGGAAAATGTACAAGGAAGAGATCAGTGTTAAAAAGATCAGCACAACTGCTGTTGCACTGTTGTTTCTGTGAAGAATGCAATGCAAACTTGTGGTTGAATCCGAGTGGCCACTTTCTCCTTTTAATCCCATACATAAGTATTATAATCTGCAAACAAAGAAAAAGAATACATTCGGATTGAATATTTGAATCACATCTCCTGGTGGCGATCACAAAAGCATATGTTTCTGGTTTCCACTTCCATGTAACATCGTCTGCTTTATACATCCCAACATGAAGTGGAACAAATATGTATTTACAACAACATACATGGTGGTCTACGGGATTTCTTCATCTATAGTAAACACTATTATTGTTCTCTGTAGTCTGACCTGGGAACCTCATAAGCAAATGGTTTGTTTATGCGGATAGCTTAATTAAACACACACACCTGTAAGTCTCGTAAACTCTGCCATGGGGGGAACAAAGCCTTTATGGCCTGGGTTCCACTGCCAAGTTGCCAGGCTTGTTAATGTAAAACAACAGGATGGCGCTCCCTATGTGGCTTACTAAAGAGCTTTCACAAACATCTGTCTTGCTCTTATCTTTCCCCAGCGTTCAGGGTGGGAAACAGGGCTTTAGTGTAGATTTACTGGGCAGCAGGGATGTCACACTTCCTCTGCGTTGTGAGGAGCGCAGAAGCCTTGCAGGCACGTAACCTGACCATTCATCATAATGTTCAGCTCCGCTCTCACATACCAGACTGAGGAGGCTGGTACTGCTGCAGCAGCACCTGTCCATCAGACACAGTACAAATAATCCACTTTTTTGAGAAATGTTGCCAGTGGGGATGGAGCTGCAGAATCACGCAGCGTAAGAGTTCAGTCAGAAGTCTGTTCTCAAGTTATGTCTCGATCGGGGACCTCACTACAGGGTTTTAAATTTAAAATTGTGTGGCACTAAGACCACACAAGGAAAGGCAGAAAGAGGAAAAAAAATATACGGAGGAGCCAATATTGGGCCATGCCTTCTGAAACTCAAATCAGGGCCTAAATCTGTCAAATGATCCTGTAGTGTGCTCCAGGCTGCAGCTGCGAGAATTAGAGCTTCTTTTAGGAGTCAAAATCCAGGCCAAACCATCTTTAGTTAGAAATGGACCAATTTGAGCCCAAGTCATTCAAAATGTACCGGCCTGGGTCAAAATGAACTCTATGTATGAGTGGGCCAAGTCACTAAATGGGTGTGGGCCCAAGTCTGAGTCCCTGTCTGGAAAAAGAGATAAGTCTAAGAGGAGGTCTGAGCTCTCAAACCAAAGGCTTGAGGCCAAGTCAAAGTTATTAAGACTTCAGGGCAAGTAAAGTTCAGGACTCTTGTAGGTTCATTAAGCTAATTGAAAACATGCAGATAACTCAATAAGAGTAGCTTCATATGATTTACAACTGTTAACCACTTCAGTCGGCTGCGAGAGTGAGTTCACAGTTTCACATACATTCAGTCAAATGCTATAGTGCAGTACAGTAACGGTTTTGGGCTGCCATAAGTTTCTTCTGTGCTGTCACTTCTTTGAGGAATTGGACACACATCATGAAGATACTCTGAGGAAAACCATGAGAGGCACAAGATGCCTGTTAGTATTCACTGTGCACTCGCATGACATGCTCCTCTGGTTATCTTCTACTCTATTTAAATCAATATAATATGTTTTCAAAATGAAATAACAGCACTAGGCAGATAAAAGCTGCAGAGCCCTCGCCCGGTCTCTGTGGTTTGGTTGCCCCTGACTCCCATAGCTCTGTGAATTAAATTGAATATAAATGTGACTATGCCTCTTTGGCAGCACATGACAGGGCAGTTCAGGGAGGCATAAGGGAAGATGACTTGGGAGGTTTTCCTTTGGATCCAAATGCTCAGATTGGGTTAGTTGTTCTCCGCTCACTTCATGGTTTTGATGGACCAGCACAAACCACAAACATGCAAACATAACAAAGTTCATGAGGAATGAAATCTGATACTCTCATGTCATAATACAATCAGTGAGCACTAAAAGTTTCCAGCCTCATTCATTTTGTCAAAACACACCGGAGGAAAACATGCTTGTTTATCCCACTTTGTTTTCTCATTGACTGCATGAAAAGAAACTCTCGTTTCAATCTCTTCTTTTGGCAAACAAACGTCTGCCAGTCACTGGACATCACAGAATTCATATATTTAAAGAGAAACTACATAGGCCGCAAATAACATCTGAGGCCACACTGTCCTTAAAGCACGAAAGTCTCCTGGAATATTGGCTATTGTTCTGAGATTCCAGTCGTTTGTCCACAATACTTCATCTTTCCTTCTAAATAGTGACAAGCCACAAGTCATGGTGGTGATTCATCCACTCGTGAGCGGGGCTAGTGGTGATTCAAAGACACTTAGAGGGTTCTTGTGAAGATGTGGTTTGCAAAGTGCCCTGGCGTTGTGCCCTTGCAGAGAAGCAGAGAGCTCACTGTGACAGAGGCAGCAGCAGAGATGGTATAGGACTGAGTGTGGTCCAAATA
Organism: Neogobius melanostomus; assembly: GCA_007210695.1. NCBI lineage: Eukaryota > Metazoa > Chordata > Actinopteri > Gobiiformes > Gobiidae > Neogobius > Neogobius melanostomus. The sequence goes on from VHKM01000606.1 coordinate 464,166, forward strand.
TAGAAAGCCCTTGGTTCCTCATTGAAGAAGAGTATACTATGAACACACTGTGATCATTTGGCTAACGACGGAGTTTCTTTTAATGGCACCTGCAGCGGCCTGTTAAAATGAGGTGTTTGTCTTTACACAGGCTGCCGCTCAGTCTCAGTAAAGTGACGAGCACCGTTGAGTCCGTTCTCCAAGTGAAAGGAGAACAAAGATTGGACAGTTTTTTAGGAGGGCACAGTGGACTTTCTGCTGTCGTCTTGAAGGGGATGGACTTTGTGTCGACACTTCATACACTTTTTATTGGTCCCTTTTTAAGGCAAACCAAAGCGACAAAACACACGGACATCACAATAACAAACATGGAAATAAAAATACCATCATAATTATACAATATACACAGTTGTAGTCCTTAGAAATGTCGGTACATGCAGTCTGTAGTGTGCAGTGCTCTGTGACAGGGCGGGGCTCAGAGGTGTCCTGTCAAGGTTCAGGTGGGCAGAGGACAGGGGCGTCCCCATCACGCTTTGCCACACTTCCCTTTCTTTTCTTTGCGCTGGAACTTCCTCAGGCGCCGCGCCCAAACGTCCCTCCACTGGATCACTAAGCTGTTCTTATCGGCCACCAGCCCGACGCGCTCCGACCCCGTCACCTGGTTGGTTGTCCCGCTGCCAGGCCCGCCCCGGGCCGCCCCCTGCTGCGACTCCACCCTCGCTGCCGCCCAACACCAGGAAGCGCTTGCCGATCTGGATCTTGGGACACTTGCAGGCCAGGTCCTTCATGTGCACCCACAGCACGTTGTCCCCCCGCTTTAAGGGGTCGCCGCGGCTTTTGTAGACGGACACGATGTTGACGGAAAACTTGGCCCAGTCGCCCACTGTCTCCATGTCCAGGACGTTCACCTGCACCGCTGTGGACACATGGACCTGGTCAGTGTTCAAACAATTCAAACTTTTTAATGCTTACATTTGATTTTGACAAATACAAGGGATATGAACAATACTGGATGAAAACAGTAAATTTAATGAAGGACGCTGAAAATGGACGAACTGTCTTACCATAATCCTTTTTACAGTACTTCTTCATGTTGATCTTCAGGTTTCCCTTCACCGGTTTGCAATAGGATTCACAATCTGTAGGAGAAGACAAGAGATGTTGAACACGCTCACTCGTTTTATGACCAATGTTCAGATGAAATGTGGTCTACAGTGGTGTCCAGGTTCAGCTGCCTATAAAGGGAGCTGGGGTGACAAAACACTGTAAACTGTTATGTACTGTGAAAGCACCACTTTCCAAAACGTTAACCATAAATCCCTGGCTCACACAAGACGCCTTAGAACAGAAGTACCTAGAAGATTCAAGCTAGGGTTCTGCGGGATGGCCTGACGGTTAGGGAGCACGCCTTGGCATATTTCACCCGGTTTCTTTGACATTTTATGCTGCTTGCTGTCTACATTTTTGCAACTATGTATGTCTTTAGATTAATTGTGAGAAGTTTTAGATTCCAAAATAGTTTTAACCCTTCTGCACATTGAAGACTTATTTGTTTTGTCTAAGCACGACTACTGTACAGTTTGTGACTCGATACATGTCCCATTCCCACAGAAGGCGCAGCTGGGAGGCCTGAGACATACCAGAGGAGCACAAGTGTAGGGCCTGACATGTTTGGGAGACTTTGAGCAAAGACAGAGCGTGGTGGAGCAAGTCATGCTTGGATGGATGTGAATAGAGCTTGGCTGCCAGCGTGAGCATCCAGACCACACACTGCACACATGACCTTCTCCGACCATTTGTCCTCCGCGCTGCCAGGGAAGCTGCTACAATTGTTGGACTGTAACACCTAAAATGGAGGCGTTGGGAAAGATGCAATATTGTGCTAACAAGTCATGCCTTGGCCGAAGTCCACACTAAAATGAGAATGGGACTGGGTCTCAATTGGAAAGACATGCTGGACTCAAACTCAAGCATCTCCGATTTTATGAGTAAATGGGCTTTCTTTTAATAAAATATAATCCGTCAAACATATTTGTTTTGAAGCTAAATGGGATGGGTATGTGGAACCACAACAACCCCAATCTGCCCTTGGCCTAAACTTACGACAAAACATTTCTTTATATTTCATTACAGAGTAAAAACAGTCATAGCATTTTAAAAGTACAGTAAAACTCTTTCTCCTGGCTCCTGCTTTAAGTAGTTCACAATAGCCATAAAGCGAAGTATAGCACGCAAGCCTCTGCTTTTTGGTCTCCACGCAGCACATGCATGTAATTATTTGTCGTTGTTTGTTTTTGGAGGTCATTAAATATTTATTCTGCCATGCCAACATTAAGGCCATTGATTCTCTGTGATCACGAAATATGTTTTGCATGAAGTGGAGCAAAATCAAGTGAACCATTCGAAACAGATGAAAGGCACGTCGTGTCCTTTTTTAAAATAATAGAAGGCACAGGACTTTAAGATGAGAATATAATCACACTCAATGAAACGGTGCCGCGTTTTCGAAGCAATTACTTTAAGTGCCTTCGAGGACCCCGGGTTAAAATAATAGAAAATGATTGGGGGAAGAGCTTGAGAGAAGGGACACCGTGCATTGTCGCAGTTGGAATGTGGGCGCAAGTTAAAAACCACATGCGCGAACTTCCCTCGCATCTTCAAAAGGAAAAGCATTCAGAGGGCGAATTCCAAATAAAACGGACATGAAATATCTCGATTAGGAAAAACCTGCCACAGGAGGAAGAAATGAAAGGTTTCGGGGGTTTGCATGAGAACTGGGTGTTGGAGCAGTGGAAGGAAGAAACAGGGGACCAGGGCGCCCGTAAAAATGTCCAGGAGGCTTGGCTGTATATCAGGAATTTTATAAGAACAAAGGGAGAGGAGAAGACAGGGGGAAAAAGTGGCTTCCAACTTTGACGATCCAGTGTGTAGGTGTTGATAGGTCTGGAGATGTGCGTGTGATCGGTCAAGTGTAGGCGCATCATTCACTCACAAACCTCACCGAAATTATTTTATTTTCAACTTGCCAAGATGTTTTATAGTTTTGTTTGCGAAATATTGCACACAACAGTGAGTGGCAGCCAATTTGAGAAGCAGGACTCCTTATAGGGCTGAGTTTCGTAAGATTTTCCCGACACTAGTTTTGATAATGATACAGTATGAACGACTTTTACTGTGCCTATGATGCATCAATCATAATCTACATTTGAAAAATGTATATAAATTACACAAAAACTACACAAATCATTTATTTAGGCTAGGACAGCCAAGTAACTCTCTACAGAGCGGTTTCAAGGCCAACCAGGCATTAAAGTACAATTGTTTTTAGGTGGCAGTTTCTGATTCTAAAAGTGTTTAAATGTAGGGCCTTTTGAAAAATATCACTTTGTCTTGGGACAGTGCGGACAGTTCCCATAAGGAGTCCCTTACTGCCAGTTGACCCAGAAGATAGTCGCACCAAAAGCAGCCCTTTTAGAGCCATTCAGTGGCCCGCGACAAGGACAAATTGCACCCAACGCCCCTTCCACACAAAAAAACAACCCTGGATGTGAGTGAGGGATATGGGGCACTGGTCTGAGCCTGAGGTGAATGTGCGAGTTGATAATGTTTCAGCAGGACTTTCCCAGGCCGTGGATGTGTACTTTTGTCAATGAGCTCAGTGAACGGTGAATATATCCGTTTAGAAATAAACGGATATACATTGTCAGTTTTCCATATTTCTGTTTTGGTTGCCAATATTTTGCATATGATTTGAGATCAATTTTCCATGATTACGTGAATTCAATTTTGATTAAAGTGATAGTCTGTAAGTTTGCAAAGTGAGGAGAGATGGAGTGAAATTTTAAGGTAAACAATCAAATTCCTCCCCTCTTTAACCAGAAAGCTCTTCAGGTTGCAAGGAGAGCAGGGACAACATTTTCCAGCTCCTCCCCTCGCTCCTGATTGGACCTGACAAGCTGGTTCACAGGAAAAGCTCGTCTCATTGGTCAACACGGGAGGATACTAGACTCTGATTAGTTGCTGAGATCCGGCAAGGAGGGACTTTACAAAAAAATAATATATATGTATTATTACTTACTTAAAGCAGTACTAAGTAACTTGTTTACCTTAATAAATCCTTTTAGTCCCTCTAGGCGTAATACAAGTGTTAATGGGATGATTGGGGGGGAGGGGGGGTCTTTCATCTCCCCCTGGTGTCTCTGGCCAGAAAACCATGCTTGCAACTTTGCCTGCACCGGGTCGGAGGCCCCAATACACACTAATGGAATCACGAAGAAGACGCTAACAGGCTAACGGGCAAAGCTAACGGCGGGCTAGCGCTACTTAAACAGTATTTACAGCCAAGTTTGAGTGAAAAAAAGTATCTCCATTGTGTAATTGGATGTACAATATCCCTCTCTCCCCTTGTCTTTTCTGTCAGCTTAATATTTACTCTCACAGACAATTAATGAGTAAAAAAAACGCAAAATGCTACGACACCAGCAGTGGCGCTTATGGCCTCTAGGGGCATGACTTACTTAGTACTGCTTTAACATCAAAATGCAAGACCAGGTGGTCGATTTTGAACATTTTATAAAATTAGTATAACATTTAGACTTCTAGACTATCACTTTAACTCAAAATGTTGACTATAATTGTGCAAGTTTATGACATGATCAAAAAGGTTCGTGAGAGTAAATGAGTTAGCCAAAGCTAAAAGTATGCCAGTGTTTTGCAGGTTGGCTCAAATTCTTTCAAAAACTTTTAAGGCTACAGTCCATTTACTCTACCCCCTACGCCCCTACTCTTTTAAAATGTTTCAAATCTGTGTCTTTCGAAGCCATAAAGTCGCAGAATGAGAAATAAAGCTATGTAATTGAGCGCCTCAATTGTAGAGTCAAAACCAGGGACCCAGTCACACGCCAGCGCTCCTTTCACGCCTCGCAGCCCACTCCTTCACTAAGTCTCCACGAGCTCAAGTGTAACTAATTACCTCTGCCTCAGCCTATCTGCATGGCCTTGGCATTAAGCTGCGTATACACTCGCCGCTCAAGGCTCCACTAAGTCAGGCTCAGGAGCTGTGCCAAGGATAAAGGAATTCACGACAATGGGGGAAAGTGCCTGTGATCATTCAGACAGAGGTGACCCGCCCTGTTTTAATATTTATGACACACCTTCAAACGCGAGTCTAGAAATGTGGAAATATGTTTTTGTTCTCCGTCTAAAGCGGCGGTGCAGGGGCTGAAGTACGAACCTGCTGGCTCCTCGGTGCTGCTCGCCACCGTTGTGGGGTTGACCACGGGGATTTCTGAAACGCAAAATGAACACAGTAGTGAGAAGAAAGCAGCGTTTTAGGGTCATGTTTAGAAATGGGCTTCTCCTCAAATTCAGAACACCTCCCTACGACGCTGTGCAGATTGACAACATGATCCTGATAAACAAACCATAAATCCAGAGCTAACAGAGCAAGTCTTAACATTTAAAAGTCCTGTACCTTTTTCTTTTTGTTCAATGAAATTTGTATTATCCTGCTTAAGTGCATTGTAAAAGCAGACATTTGTGGAAATAAAGATCTCTGTAGTCTGCATGGCACTTTCAAATAACTCCTCTGTGGGATGAATACATTTTATTTTTATTTATTTATTTGATCGGGACAACACACTTTAATGAACAATCATATACAAGTTGTACACAAATTGTAAATGTGCCAGATTATAGCAAAACTGCTCATTTACTCATTGCTGTCAATAAAGAGCCCTCCTGGAACCTTAACGTGGTGGAGGGGTTTGAGCGCAGTGACGGGTCAGACAAAGAGCGGTTCAGAAGCCCCTCATGAGAGACCAACAGACCTGGTTAGAACCATGAGGCCGTCCTTCTGTGGACCACGACCTGCAGGAGGAGCCATAGGGGCTGGTGCAATGTGATTTGGGCAGCTCCAACAGCTGCCCCACGATCCGGCAACGGACAAGTGGAAGAAAATGGATGGATGGATGGATGGATGGATGTCAATAAAGAACTTTAAATGTTTACACCCAAGAATCAAGTGAGTATGTAATGTAGTTAGTTTATTGTTAATTAATAATTAATATTATCTATTTTTTCAGCCTATAATGTCTTTATCAGTTAACTAAAGCTATCTTCTTCTTCTGACAGTTCACACTTCATTGTGATTGGTGAGATACATCCATCACACTCAGAGCATGACCTGGAATGAACAATGGGAGGAGTGCTTGGGGAAATGTAAACAGCATGCCTTTGTGTTTGAGCATCACAGAAAAGCTATGTAGGGAGATCACGATTTGGTATATCACAAATAATTGTTATCTAATCATGATGCCCTGGCCATGTTGCACAATCAGCTCTAACATTTAAAAGGGTGAGCAAATTTGCTAGTTGCACAGTCAGGTTTATATTTACATACAGAGGTAGGCAATGTCAGGCCCTACAGCATAGACCTCCGGCCCTCAGGATGTTTTTGAATGATTTTGAAGATGACGTTATGACACAAATCAGAGATCAAATGCCTGTTAGAATACTCTAAAAATGAGCAAAATACAGTCAATTCCTTCAAAATTTCCAAACAGAACACCCGATTAGGTCATGTACTGTATAGGGTTGGGTACTGTTAAATTTGTTTGATACCGATACCTGAATGATACTTTTTTCAAAGCCTATACTAAAATATTTGTCATCTAAACCCAGAAAACGGACCATTAAATGTGTGGAAATGCTGCAAATTTACAGTATCGGGTTCATCTCCAATGTGAAGAAATGTGTGAGAAATGGAGAATAATTTGGGGGAAATATGGAAAATATTAGTAAGGAAAAAATTGGAGCAAAATAAGAATTGTTTTTGTAAAAAAAAAAAAAAAAAAGATTGGGAGAAATGGGGCAACATTAGGCAAGAAATTGAAAAAACTGAAGAAAAAAACAATAGGCAAAACAAATTATTTTATTTATCCCTGGACCAACAGCATCAAAACTATATTTGTAAACTGTATTTTTTCCGGTACCTGCTTTAGATCAGTAGAACATAAACTTTTTCCCCGACACCAGACTGGTATTGTTTAACAGTACCCAGCCCTAATCATGTTCATACAACGCTGGTATTTGTAGAAAATGGTGCTTTACTTTGGGCTAAAATTGGCGAGTCCGGCCATTGGTCTTTTTACAATAAAGAAAATCGGCCCCCACCAAGCAAACTTGCCTACCCCTGCACTAGAGTAACACTAAGTACAGAAGGACATTTTAAGTGAATTGCCTTGTTAGTGAATTTTGAATTGGTTGACTCTACCTCTGTGGATGCTTTGCTTTATCAGCTGTGTAATCTCTGTGTTGTATGCACGCACACTTGGACAGATGGCGCTGAGGGAGCTGTTTGGGAAGATCCTGACAGTTAGTATAGACCTCCCTTGCGGCGCCCGCTGGCTACACTAAAAAGTACCGCCGCGTGGACCTCCTCCAGGACTTCTGCTAATCCTATGTGACTTTCCAATACAAATGCTAATGCTACCGACAGGCTGCAGGCCCCTACCATAAACACAGTTAGGAATGCTGGCTTAGTTAGCACCCACCGGAGGATCTGTCTTTCATTGGATCCGGAGGTTCGGGGCTTGTACCTCGGCAGCGGGGAGCGTGAGGAGTGAAGTTGTTGGCGAGATTTTTAGGGATTGCAATCGCCGTGTTCTCTTTTGAATTTACGGGACTCCCCACCGACAAAAACAAACGTGATCACTGAGCTTTGTGGCGACACAGCTGCCCGGTCTTCTTTAAGCTGCGTGCCGAAGACAGAAAGCAGCGGATCATTCAAATTAGGGTTGTCGCCCTCATAGTAATTGGCTGCTTTAATAGCTTTGTCTTCCTCTGTCGTCTCACTGGGAGGTGAGGCAACACGGCGCTCATTACCATTACCGTTTGGCTGCGGTCACTTTGATTTCGGTGTCACTCAAAAACACATTCGCGGCTACTGTTGCCTCTGCCAGCCTTGCCATCTGCTCCGAATCTGGAGTCTCCAACAACATGGCACCACAGGGCAGGGTGTTACTCCTGGATGGGGTTGTTAGCCTTGTTTGAGGCCTATTTGGCATATTAGCGCTATGAGCTAATATTGCCTGACACGCTTTAGTGAGGCTTGCTTTTTAGACACAGACTAACGTGTGTTAACAATGCACGCAATCTGTTTGTCAAGTTTGTCAAGTAGTTAGTAGTGTTAAATAGATTTATGTTGATATATAGTCAAAAAAGACAATAGCTAGCTTCATATGACAGAGGTGGGCAGCCAACCTTTCCTTCGACAGTCAGGTTAAAGGGGTTTTCTTTGGACCCATCGACTTACTTTTTGGCACACAATTCTTTCGATCGATTTGCGCTATGTGTGGCTGTATCATCTCTGATTTGACAATGTCTTCTTCTGGCTCTCCGTATAGCGGCGTGCGTGCATGCGGTCACTCACTGATGCAGGGTGCGACCGGTGAACGGCTCTGCTGGTATCCCTTGGCGCAGCGGTTGCACGTGATGCCGGTCACTCCGTCCTTGCAGGGCACTGGCCGGTGGTCTGGTTACACGTCTTCCCCGCCGCTCCGACAGGTGGCAGTCGCAAGCTGGGGGGGGGGGAGAAAGACAGAAAGAATGAAACGAGTTAACGCACGGGCAATTTTGCTGAAATGACACGCCGTCACGAGGATGGTGTGGATGCTTATACGGTAATCAGGTAATGACTAGCCTCTACTTGTTCTTGAGCTCATAACTGCTGTGTGGACTCTGGTGACACATGCTCCGCAATTTCATCACTTCCCGAAATAAAAGTTTAGTAGATGCCACACAGACGCCAACAGCAACAAGGAATACTTGGGTCACGCTGCAGCGCAGCACATTAGAGCCTTCCCTGGTTGTAGGCAATTTATTTAAAAGTGTTGGTCTTAACCCCCTCTTGGAGAACTGCTTCACGTGGATATTCTGAGCTTTATTGCGAGGGACAACAGGCAGTGTAATCCCAAAAAGTCCCCCATCTTAAACATCTATTTTGTTTGTTTGCGATTATTGTTATTCAGCTTTAAAAAGGGGGGTTTTGAGCGACTTGGCTGTTATTTGATCGCTGTAATTGTCCAAGTCTATCAAAGAAAAAAGCATGAGCAAAATTACACTTTACACAGGGGGGGGAAAGCCCAATAACTTGACAGTTTACTCCAGAGCGTGCCAGAGAACAGCAGCTGCTAACACACCGAGGCCTCTTCAGAAATGTGTTTATTCACCCCGATATATCAGAGCGCTGAATGCAATACCACCTGTTGACTGCGCAAAAAAACACCCCGCCAAAGGTCAAATGGCTGAAAGTCGACCCCGGTCGGATGGTGCGCGTCTGGCGGATTAACTCGGGGCTCAGAACTTTGGTGTTTGTTCCGGCGACAGGTCCACAGGTGTCCCGGAGAGCTGCGCCGCGTTTGATGCCCTACGTAAATCTGAAGACTCCGACATAGACAGGGTCGCTTGCACTTTGATGGGATTTGACTGAGATGTTCCAGATGAGGAGGGTATTCGTAAACGCGTTGCATTTTAAATCAATGTTACGTGGAGAAGCAGACGATTATTTTCAGTGGACTGTAACTCTTCTCCAGCTGCGTCTTTGATAGTCTTACATTACGCCAAAGTGTGTTACTCAATACTGGCTAATGTTGGTTCGTAAGCCTGTAAGGGTTCAAAGTTGCATTGCACATTACAGGGGTCCATCTTTATAGGTAGCAAAAAAGAAAAAAGCAACGTAAATGAGTTTAAATATTGTGGAAATGCCAGAAATGGAAATAAAAATGAAATCTGAAGGGCCGGTTCAGACGCTATTAAGAATTCTTCTCTATATAAATATCAAAATGACATATTCCCAGAAAAATGTACAGTAACTCTGTTTGGGTTCAAAGTTACCTGCTAAAGGGCTAGTTGAAAAAGACAAAAAGATCCGCACAGCTTGAATGCTCCCAGTCAATTTATTTCGCACACCATGAAAGTGACGTTTCGGGCCGCAAATCAGCCCTTCATCAGACTAGATGTCAAGTCTGAATTCAAGCTGTGCGGATCTTTTTGTCTTTTTCAACTAGTTTTTGGATCCCGCACGCTTTTCAGGTCTCCGTGATGTGCGTGTCTGCTTAACCTTCACACCTGCTAAAGGGTGCCATGCAAAAAGTCATCTTAAATAAGTAAAAACCCGCCTTTGCTATGCCTGATCCCGTCAGATCTCAGAAGCTAAGCAGGGAAGGGCCTGGTAGTACTTGGATGGGAGACCGTTTGGTAACATCAGGAAGCCTGGGTGAATGTAGTGAGTGAGTGAGTGGTAGTCGGAGGGGCCGATGGCGCAGACTGGTTGCCTCACTTCCGTCAGTCTACCCCAGGGCAGCTGCGGCTACAACAGTAGCTTACCACCACCGAGTATGGAGTGAATGAATAATGACGACAGTGTAGCGCTTTGAGAAACTTGGTAATACAGGCTTGTAAAGCAAAATACAAGTGTAAGGCATTATTATATTATTATAGTAGTAACATTTTCTTGGAATAAGTACCTTTGTCCTTCATTTGAGAGTCTAGTTTCAAGAAATCAGTGCATGGGGCAAGATATTCAGCCCCCCCTCCCAATATCCCAATCCCTTTGGACACACTGATATGGAAAAGGCAGTTTTTTCTTATTATTATGACTAAAAAAATAAAAAAATAAAAATCTGAACATGTGCAATCATGAAACGTGCACACAACCGTTATGTTGAAGGAGGGACCTCTACTTCTGAAGTAAAATTACAAATTTTCACAGCAATTGTACGCAGCTCCTTGGAGGAAGAGAAGGACCAGGGAAGGGTCATTTGAAACTTCTAGTTTTCAAAACACAAGATCGCAGGTCTCTATTACTTTATGTTCCAAAGTTATGTCTGAAAATCAGAGATGTGGCCCTGAAGAAATCTACACTTAAATTAAGATAAAAAGAAATCTCCACACTCAAATACCTTAAATGACCTTAAACGGTGTTTCATCTTAATTTAACTGTAAATATCTTGCCCCAAATCAAGAAAATGTCACATTTCAAATACGAAGAGCAACTGTACATTTAAATGAGTGTTTTGAAACATTCTTTATTATGAATGGTTCAAATGTTATTCTTGGTCATTCCTTCAGCAGGTCCTCACATACTACAGTACGCTGATGTCTTTAAAAGAAGGATCAATATAATAACAACTAGCCAAACTTAGTCTTTTCTTTGAATTGAACAGATCCCAAAGATTCCATCACTTTCCTGTACTCCTTGCATCCTTCTCTCCCCTCCCCAGTGCTCCTGCTGCTCTCCAGATGCAGTCGGTGGTGGCCGCGTGCTGCATTCCTGGGATTTGTTCTGTTAAACGTGCAAATCAAAGCCAGCTGATTATGGGCGCAAATCCACATCTAAAGGCGGCAGAATAAACTTATTATATCATTATCTCACTTGGCCTTAGCGCATGAGTCACTCGGTTAAGGCAGAGTAAACACACACACGGCTCTCCTGTCTGGGAGATGCTGTGTCACTGATAAAAGACACGTGGGATAAAAGTGTTATGGAGGCGAATGCTGCCGCTGAGCCGATCTGTCAGGTCCGTCCGTGTAAACAAAACGGCGGCTTTGTTAGATGTTCTCACTTCCCCGTCAAACAATCGCGGCCTCTTAAGACATCGGAGTTTACAGTGCACGTCCAGGGCTCGGTAAACACCGGGCACCTCCGCCCACACCTCGGCTCGACCTGTTTGTCTGAACTTTTATGGCCAGGGGCTCGGGTCAGTGAAGAAGCAGTAAAAACGTCCTCAGATGTTGATGACTTCTCAAGCCAGAGCGGCTGCAGACGTGACAGAGGCCTGATGGGATTTGTAGTCTTTTGACAGGCCCAATTTAACTGATGAGGCCTGCTTTGCTATAGTTCTTGTGCCATTAGGGTCTCGACTTTGGCTGAAGAATGCTAAGAGGACATGTTGGATCTAAGCCATGTCGATTTAGTGAAAAGTTGTTTTTTTCCCTCACACCTTGACACTGAAACTCTTCTCCTTGGCTCCAATCCCGACCTCACTGTCATACATAGGGGTGGTTGATGGCTTTCAGGTGGAGACGTTCAACTGACCGTGCACCAACTACAACACAGAGCGTTCCCTGTCTACATTGGCTTCCGTTGCCTCATTTTTGCACTTTATATATAAGCACTCGCTCGGGTCAACAGATACCAGCTGCGCGACAAGGCTCCCAGAATCGTGTAGCATGGTTTCGACGGCCCAGCGTGGTTGATTTTACTGACCATTTAAAGCTTGTGACACTGTAAAAGCCTATAAGGAGGCTGCTGTCTCATGCAGAGAGCTGTCGGCTGGGGCCTGGTGCACGTGGGAGGTAGGAGATAGCGGAGTGCTTTGGAGGTGAGTGTGCAGGCCCTTTTCTCCACGCAACAAGCCTGATTGGAACCAGACTGGGGCCACTGAAGCCCGGCCGTACCTCCCTCCTGCCCCCTCCTCCTCCTCCTCCTCCTGCTGCTCTGTGCTGTGGAAACACCTGTATTTTATTGTCCATTTCAGATGTTGACACTTGCCGCTTTGGTCACAGCCACCTCTGACCTCTATCTTCACCTACAGATTAAAAAAAACAAAAAAACAAGCAGAGCCAAGCAAATCCGGACTTCAGAGAACTACAGTGGGGGCAGGAGTCTGGAGGATAGCAACATAAACATTATGATAAAAAGTTAGAAGCAGAGAAACTGGAAAAGTGGCAGCAGTTCTCTCTTACAGAGGCTGAAACAAGTATATACTGACTGAGTTTATACTGACTAGCGTAACACACTGCTCCTTAGGCAAGAATAATAATAGTAATAACCTTTTTATAATAATTATAATAATAATAATAATAACAATCACAACAAGGCTATTTTACCATCTCACTTTCAAACCGATTCTTGAAGAGGTATTAGAAATCAGGAAACGGGGAACACAGACCCTAAACAGAGATGTGGAAGTGTTTATAATCTCACACACAAGGGACCCACTTCTCCGGAGACCACAAGGCGATGGGTTTGGCCAGCCTGACAAATCTATCAAGGGATACGTCAGGCTGGCCACGCCCTGGGAACATCAGCTGACAACTGACACGTCAAAGCAGTTCACTAACGCTTTGAAGATGGCGGCAGCATCGACAAACCTCTTTGTGTTACCTAGAGAAAGCTAATGGTGAATGTTTTTAATAATAATAAATGGTTTACAAAACAGTAGTGCTTTGTATCCCACTTGGGCCACACAAGACCAGTAATATCGTAGTGTGTTACTTTGAAAACCATTTGCATTAGATTGTAGACTGTAAAAGACTAAGTAAAGCTAAAGGAGAGCACGTACCACCAGTCATACCCGGCTGACAGTTGTGGAATTGCACGGATCCATCATGACCGGCAGCTTCGCAACCTATTCATAACTTTCATTTCCGACACATCTACAGCCTGTGCATTGCTAAAGCACTCCGCAGGCTTTGATACAGATAGATCGTTCTGTCCAAAGCTTCCAGGTATTGCAGGAAATGAACGATAAAGGAACACTTTGGCACCAGGAAAAACAGACATCTCCATCAGGGACTGCGGCGCGATGACTTCAGATCGGAAAAATGTGACCAAGTCACAGTGAATAATGTTTCCATGTAACAGTGGGACCAGCACGCGCCACTGCACGAGGATATCGCGCCATGTTGGATCTGTGGTGTTGGGTTACAGCGTGCAGAGGTGACAGACGTGAACGTGAAGACAAGCCAATAGGGTATTCTCACTGCGAAATGTTGATTGTACTAGTGTTGGCCGCTTTCACTTTTCTTTTGGGACTTTTCTGGAAGAAAGTGCACATATTTATAATGATTTAACACAATAGGACAAGTGCAAAACGCCACATTTTCCAACTTGATTTTGTAAAATGGGTAGTATGGCTTAAAACTGCTATCCCCAAAAAGGAAATGGAGAACATGGCACATTGTGTTCTCAATGATTCAGTCAGGAAAAAGTTTTTGAAAAGTAACAAGAGTAAATCGAGGGTTTTTTGTATCTTCGCCCTCTAGTTCTATTGAATCACTGACATAGGGCCTTTTTCTCCTGCACTAAAATCTGAACCTCACCGTCAGTTTAGTTTAGTTCTTGTGACTTTGCAACATATGACGTGGAATGTTCTGCAGTGTGGCTTTAACGTACAAATCACTGGATAAAAGAATCACTGACAGCCATAGCGACATCAGAAGATGACAAAACAAAAGTAAAAAAGTCCAAGGGTGATATATTTCATTACCATAAAAATGCACTTTTCAAACTTTCGGTTCTCGAGCACTTTCTCAGAAATGGCATGATTACAGCTTTAGTGGGGTCGGAACATCTCGATCTGGATTTGTTTGAAACGTGAATAAACACTTTTTGCTGCTTTTTGCCAAGTGTAAAGTCCAGTGGGGCTTAAAGTAATAATCCATGACATGTTCTCATAAATAAATATTCATGAAGCCAGTCCAGTCCAGATTCACGGGGTGTGTGGGATTAGTTCTGCATTGTTCTGACTACAAATTTAGTCAATCTCCCTCGCAAGTGCTTCAAACGCTCTGCTCCACTCGCTGATGTCAGGAAGTGGTTCTCCTCTGTGTGTTTAAAACCTTTTGTGTGTGTCCGCAATCGTAGTTTGTGTACGTGGTTGATGCTGATTACCTTTGCATGCGCGTCGGTGGGTGATGGGCCGGGCCATGTCTCTGTAGAAGCCCTCTTTGCAGTAGTGGCAGTGGCGTCCGGCGGTGTTGTGGCGACAGTTCATGCAGACCCCTCCGCTCTTCCTCCCTGATAACTTGTACAGTTCCATGTTGAATCTGCAGCGTCGCGCGTGGAGGTTGCAGTTGCACGCTACAACAAAACACAAACAAATCCGATAAGTCGACCTACATTACACGCCATTGAAAAACAAGCATTCGTTGCTTTCATTTTAGCCCAGCTCTGTAGGTAGCTATAAAGTGAATGTATATTTAGAGATTTGCGAGGTGGAGTGAAAGTGCTTCTTGGCGGCTATTTTAGATCTCATCCATCAAAGGCCATATTTGCAGAACTCATTTTCCCCCATCTCAGGACTAATGAATACGGCTTCTCTCACTCCATTAGTTATTAATCCCTGGAAACATTTGTCTCATCAATCACTCGCCAGCAAAGGCTCCAAAGCTCTATTAAAAGCAAAAGCCATTCCAATAAAGAAATGGACCCCGAGCTTGGCGTTTGCTAAATGAGGCGAGGTAGAATATATACGGCACGTGACGCCTGCCTGTATCTCTCTATGACCTCTTCAAGTTCCAATCTTATGCTTCATGTCCCTTTACCCTGTCCAAGGAGGAGGTCTCATGTGAAGCGCTTGTTGGACAGGCTAATGAGAAACCTGCCCGCGTTGTTTGTGTACGCCAGTTTGATCCGCAGACTCCGTTTGGCTAAATCAAAGTCAGACTCGGGACCTGAAGATTTGGCCATGGCTTCAAAGGCCACTGCAGAAGGGCTTAGTTCCAGTTCAAAGTTGGCCGCACATAGTTCTGTGAGCAGTAAACAGCGGCAGGGCTGTCTAACCCTGTATGTCAACAGCTGAGGTCAACAGGGACGAATGCACGACAAGATGAAGAGGGATTTTCATTAACCTACCGAGTAATAAGACTGTACTGTTATTAGGTGTCTGAAGCGGAAGCAGAGTCAACTGTCCAGTATCATGATTGTCTTTAAATATATGAATGGTTTCACTCCCGTAAGCCCTTCCTGACCTGTTGCAGGATGTTGATCAGTGTCCAAAGCAAAGACATGAGTTGAACTAAGATGTTGTAAACGTATTAACACATTTACCATCTACCATGTTTGTCTGTTTGATGTAGAACTTCAAGAGATGGGAATAGTTCTGTGTCACGCATGAGCTGCTACTTCTGCGCGACAATCGCCGAAGCTGAATGCCGTCTCGCAGTATGCTAATAATGTGATTCCTTGTAGTGATAGGTGAAGCCACGGGTCCTACGAGAACACTGAACAAAGAGCCGCTCCAACAATGAAGAAAGAGTCCCAGCTCTCCAGCGTCCAGACTGGAAAAAAAAGAACACATTCTCAGACACGCGATTCCATCTGGTTTAACAGTGGAATTCTGCAGCTAATAAAATACGATTCTGGATCGGGCCAATTATGTTTGAAGATGGAGACAGTTGGATGTGGTGCCATGCCAGACCATATTGTACCACAATCTGTTTGCTATTTTTGCATCAAACAAACATTATTACTTGGGAAAAGTGGGGAAAGCCTGCAATATTATGTAGTTTATCTGGTACTATTGATTTTGCTACTGCGAAAGGTCAAATTCACATGTGAGATTCAAAATGGACAGAAAGCCAAAAGGTACATATACTACAAGGGCTTTAGTGGTTCACCTGTGTTTATAAACAAGCCATTCGCTCTAAATGTGACGGAACAAGTTGCCCCGCTCCTCTGCGCCCACTGTGACAAACCCAAACGTCTGCCTCCAACAGCTGGGAGCACTTGTGGCCATTAACACCTACAGCCCCACATGAAAGCCCCGCATCTCCTCACATTCGCTCTCGCTGCAACGGGATCGGCCCGACAAAGTCCTGGCTCTGCAAGGATGTGTTCAAGTGTGGAGAATGTCAAGGAAATCCCGCCGTCCTCCGCTGAGCGCTTTAACATGTGTAACGGCAGTCGGCAGATTTAACAAAAGCCAGGCCTTTTGTGAGGGGGGGGGGAGAAGAAAGGTGGAGATTTGGATTTGAGATCTGAGAACGGAGAGGAGGTGAATTTGAGAAAGATGGGAATCTTAAGTCCCTGAGTAGGTGTTCTGCAGGTTTATCGGACCATCCCACATCTGTATTTAGCATCGGGATGCAGCGAGATGTACATGACTTTTGAAGTGTACTGTCATTTTAACTGTTGCATTTACAGTTTACATGAAATGTGCTATTTAGATGAATTATCTTCTTCTTCAATCTGATCAAATCATCCACTCAGATAAATAAAAAAAATGCACCGCAACCCTTTTCATAAAATAAATAAATAAATAGTCACGCATAAAACATCCTAAAAGTGTAATAACGAAAAATAATTATGATAAGTACATGGATCTCATACATGGAAATATGATTAATTATAACCTCCACTGGAAATGACCAGCACAAAACATGGTGTTTTTCAATATGGAAACAGGGCTGCAGAATGCATTATCCCTTGTTGATCAGAGTTTCCAGGCCATTTCCATCATATTACCATGTTTTTTCCTGGTGGTTCCCAGAGTCAATAATAAACACGGTGAGGCTGCGTTTCAGTTTCATGCAGCTAAAATCTGCGACAGTCTTCATGACGATGTGAGACAGGCTGTACTCTGACAATGTTCAAATCCAGGCTGGTTGTACCGGTGCATATCACGACTGAAAGTATTTTATCTGGCCTTTTTACAGTAATGAATATCTGCTTTCTTGTAATTTTATGTAACTGTGAAGCACTTTGAATTGCCTTGTGTATGAACTGTAATCTATAAATAAACTTGCCTTGTCTTTTTACTGTGTGGTAAAGTCCAACATGCGCCTGTAAGAACATGAATGCTACAACATTGGTCAAAGTACCTTTCAGGGTAACTGCCAGAAGGAGAGCTGATATGATTGCCTGTAGACTTTTGGGAGTAATCGCTTAACATAAGAAGGAATCGGAAATTACATTAGCTGACAACAGTAACGAGTCGCTTATCCTTTGCGGTAGGATCTGTGGGTGGTGAAAAGCCAGTACACTGTAGACTCTGCAATACCCCAGCTATACTTTATGAGTCCAGCAGCAGCCAACATGTGGTTCATCAGGTTGTCTGGGAAATCAAACAAACAAAAGCTAAAGACTTGGCAGATGCTCTGATGGCAAGGGGCAGGGAGGAATAGCGAGCACTACCTGCGGAAACTATTACCACAAAATTATTAGCGCAATCATCACTGCTGCGGTAAATCTCCGTTATCTTTACTAGGGAGCGTTTGAGATAAAGATGATCAGAAGAGCACAGACGTAACTCTTGCATTTAGGGGAAAGCCATGGTCCAGCAGCCTCACACCGCTATGACAAATTGCCCCATAAAGACTGCGCTAACCAAATAAAATGTGTTTGTGGAGTGTGCCGCCCCCTGCTCTCTCCATACAGTGCCTCTCGAAAGTACTAATACTGTACGCCTTGAACTTTTGCACATTTTGTCATGTTTAGAATCATAAACATAAAGATTTTATTTTGAATTTTTTACTGAAAGTTCACGCACAAGTAACAGACAAGTGTGAAGTGAAAGTAAAATGGTACATGATTGTGTTTTCTTTTACAAAAAATAGAAAAGTGAATAGTGGGGCGTGCATAAGTATTCATACAGCATTTTTCTGAGTGCATTAAATTGCCTTTATAACATTCCTAATGACTGCAGAATGTTCACACCTTGCCCTAACCATTAAATAGAGGCCACCTGCGTGTAATCTACTCTCAGTATAATTCCAGCTGTTCTGTGAGGGCCTCAGAGCTATGGTCAGAGTGTATTGGTCACTAAACAACTTCATGAAGTCCAAGGAGCACACTAGAGAGGTCAGGGATAAAGTTGTGGAGAGTTTAAAGCAGCGTTAAGTTATACAAAGATTTCCCAAGATTTGAACATCTCACGGAGCACTGTTCAATCCATCATTTGGAATTGGAAAGAGTATAGCACCACTGCGAACTTACCAAGACACGGGCGTTCACCTAAACTAACAGACCGAACAAGGAGAGCACTAGTGCCCCAAGATAACTCTGGAGGAGCTGTGACGTACTGCCGCTGAGCTGGGGAATCTGTACATGGGACAACTATAAGTCGTACTCTACACAAATCTGGTCTTCATGGACGAGTGGCAAGAAGAAAGCCATTATTGAAAGGAGGCCATAAGAAATCCTGTTTGAAGTTTGCTAGAAGTCATATGGAGGAAACAGCTACCATGTGGAAGAAGGTGCTTTGGTCAGATGAGACAAAAATTGAACTTTTTGGCCCAAATGCAAAACCTTATATGGCACAAACTTAACACTGCTGATCGTCCTGAGTGCACCATCCCCAGTGTCAAATATGGTGGGGGGAGCATCATGCTATGGGGCTGCTTTTCCTCAGCGGGGACTGGGAAGATTGTAAGAATAGTTGGGAAGATGGATGGAGCCAAATACAGAGACATTTTGGAGGAAAACCTGCTGGAGTCAGCAAGAGATGAGGCTGGGCGGAGATTCACCTTCCAGCAGACAATGACCAAACAAAGCTAAATCTACAATGGAATGGTTAAAACAACATATTAATGTGTTAGAATGGCCCAGTCAAAGTCCTGACCTAAATCCTATTGAAAATCTGTGGAAAGACCTGAAAACTGCTGTTCACAAACGCTCTCCTTCTAATTTGACAGAGCTTGAGTTGTTTTGTAAAGAGGAATGGGCTAAAATGTCAGTCTCTAGATGTGCAAACCTTGTAGAGTCATCCCCACAAGACTTGCTGCTGTTATTGCAGCAAAAGGGGGTTCCACAAAGTATTAAGTCATGCTGTATGAATACTTATGCACGCCCCACTTTTCGGTTTTCTATTTTTTGAAAAATAACAGAATCATGTATCAGAAAAAGTCTTTATGTTTATGGTTGTAAACATGACAAAATGTGCAAAAGTTCAAGGTGTATTAGTACTTTTGAGAGGCACTGTATGTCAGGGATATATCTAGGCTCACCCCCCACCCCCCATCTGCACCGGGCCAACGCGGTATTCCAAGCCAATCGATTTTCAGAGGCTCGACAGAAACAAAAGCCGTGATCTAACACCTTTGAACATTTCGGAGGAGCACCGTGCAGTTTTGGCCATCCCCCGCTCCGCTGCCCTCTGGCCTGGGTAAAAGGGCTGGCCGGGCTCCTGCAGGTGTCCGGAGAGGCCAGTGTGTTTGGAGTGTGTTGTTGTAGGGGAGGCCCTAGTTGTTGCTCACCGTACCAGCACCTGCTCTGATCAGGGCGAGAAAATGAGTAACGGGGACAGATTCAGTTCTCTGTGCACATTCGAGAGAAGACTGAATTATGAACAGTTTACAGCAAAACTAATGCAAGGATCACAAGCATTTCAGATCATGTTTGTAGAGGTCAAAGTAGCAGATTTTCTTTTCAGCGTAATAAGGACTTCACCAAGACATTTCCAATAGCAATCATTTAAATTGCAATTTCAATTTGACTGGAATTAATTGTGCCATTGCCATGATTGGTCAAACTACAATTCCCTTGTAGTGCCCTCCGTCCCCTCTCTGCCTTAAGACCCTGTTTCCCACATGGTCACTGTGACGTTTGCTGCTTCCTCCTCGGTCCCCTGCCTCAGTTATGGCATCAGGCACACACAGCGATGGTAATGGGATTAGGCTGGAGGGTTGCCAGGTTGTGTGGGGGGGGGGGCTCTGTTCCCTCTCTGGTCCACTTCACTTGACCACATCCAAACATTGTTATCTGCATCCCACCTTTTACTCTCGGTCTTTCCCCTCCTACATGCACTAACCTAATGTTCCCGTAAACACACGGCGCAATCGCATTATCCCGGGAATGGGCAAAATAAACGTCTTGGCAGAGTACTCTCGATGCGAGTCAATCTGAGTTTGGGAATCACAAAGCTGACCTGAGGCGAGACATCAGCGCACATGTACTGTATGCAAAAGCCTGAGTATATATGAAAACTTGGTCTATATGTGTGTCCCATGGGCCGAGTGCTGCACATGGAGATGATAATGGATGTAAGGACAGACGGCTCCCTGGAACATTTGATTAAAGCAGCGGATTTGACCGTACTCTTAACATATGACATTGATTCCATGCTAATAGGGGCTGGGTACGGGTCGTCCCATATACACTCGCGGCTACTGTGGGACACAAGGCCACAGTAAGCAATAACAGGAGACACAAGAAGAGCAGAGATGTCATCGCTCTTCCATCTCACTAATATAGTAGTTTAGTTTATTAGTTTAGTTTATTTATTTATTTGAACAGGGACAGTGTACAATATACATTAACCTCAGAAAGGAGAGATGCATTGTACCAGGTTGTAGCACTTGTGCTAATTTCCACCTGCAGTCCCTGGGCAGACTGATGTCAACATACAAAGTCTTAGAAAATTACACATATTAAAATACATTTCCCCCTAAACAGCATTAAAATGAAACCAATTTACAGTACATTATGGGAACAGGTTTGTTTTAAAAGAAGCCATTTTTTGGCCTGGTGTGAAAAAGTGTTAAAATGTACACATGTGGTCAGCTCTGTTGGTAACATATTCCACTGTCTGATGGCCACACTCGAGAAGGCTGAGCTGCCTATTCCAATGATTTGCTCTGGCTCCAATGATAGTATTCCAATTATGCCACGATTTGCCAATGGTACAAGGAGACACAATTCCAGAAGACAAGTCCAAACTGTTTTCAAGTTTGAGGGAAAATGTTAATGAACGCTGATTCATATGATCACTATTCACCATACAACGCAATATCCATCACAAGAAGCACCATAATAGTCCATAAAAACATACTGTTGCCATCTTCCATATAAGCACTTTCTCTAGTGTTACCAGGCTCTAGTGTTACCAGGCTGAATCAGAGCCTGACACGGCTCTGATCCAGCCTTATTAAACATCAACAATGTAATTTTCTGAGTCCACGAGTCTCAACATGAATATATGCACGACATTTCCAAAAAGAGCATTTAATGAACAAAGGGACTTCCAATCCAATAAAGTTTTTCTAAGTTATTATTAAAGTTTTTCACGAAGCTATTTAAGTCATTTTTCCATAAAGCTAATGTGTAAACCTGGACATCACTGGGAGCAAGGGCACAGGGAGTAATCGTTTTCAGTCGTCTCCAGCAGACAGCAAGATGGACGCCTCAGGAGGTGATCAGTGCCATCTGTGAGAGCGGGTGGCACAGTGCAGCCCCTCTGCCCCACCTCAGGTTCAGGCACCGCATGGTAACACATGGCCTTTGGCCACCATGAGGCTTTTCCGAAAGGTCTAACCCGACTGACATGATAGAGCTACAAACATCTCTGCTGCTATGTTTGTAAGGAAAGAAAAGACAACACAAAGATTCAACGTTTAAGCTCTATATCCTTGTTGAACTGAGCCAGTCTTCCTGAAGATGTGAGACAGACCAACACTCTGACATTTCTGCTTTTTATGCATATGACAACTGAAGGTATTTTAGCTGCACTCTTTCCAATGAATTCAGTTTTAAACAGGATTAGCCTGCTGTGCATGTTGTTGATCCCTTGAAGGTTGTAGGTTTAGAAGTTATGTTGTTTTTAATACAAATCAAATCATTTTGTAGACTTGATTTGAAAACCTTAACTTAAACCTATTTACTGAACGACTTCATCCATCTCCGTCTAACACTGAATCCGAGTGGAGTAAGTGTAAGTCGGTCACACACACACACATGTAGCAAGCGCCTGCATCTCACGCCAACACCCCAGAGGCATCATTTCATAGGGCTGTTGATTTTAGAACAACATTCCTCTGCTGTGTAATTATTTGAAAGCGCAGGAGGTTCCCTTTTCAAATCCACCTTTCAGCAGCCCCTCTGCACACACATACACTCACACTCACACACATACACTCACACTCACACACATACACTCACACTCACACACATACACTCACACACACACTCACATTCACACACATAGCTCTGGCTCAGTTGAGGGCTGCAGTGGAACTAATTGAAGTGTTGGGTCCTTGTTAGCCCGCAGCCACGGCGCTGAGGCAGGAGAGGGGGGCATTAAAGTCAATTAGCGAAAGTTGCAACATGGCACCTGCATGTTTTATCCTCTGTATACCTTTAAATATACAGGTATTAACAAATGGCTTTACACTACACAGTAACTCAATACTTTTTCCAAACAAGAGCATGTAGTTTTGTCTGCTCCAGGTAACGTTTAAAATGACATTTTAGTACATTTAACAATAGTAACATCTGCTAGCAACAAGAATGCCTGTTGTGAGAGACTCTTGTCTGATAGAGACCCCATAACAGAGCAGTTTTCATTGATGTGATCCACTCCTCAATCACAAAGCCTGAAGAATGTCCTGACAAGTGCAGCAGTGTGTCTGAGCACGGCCTGACCTCTGTGTGCCCTTGCTCAGAGATGTGAGGCGAAAGGAAAACTTATTTTGAAATTCTAATCAGCCTCCAATAACCATCTGAACTAAGTATGTCAAGGACAGCGTTTAGGGTTGGACTTTCCACCAGGTTCACACTTGTATCTTCTGGTGCACCTCTTCTGGATCTCTGCACTCTTCCAGCTGTCAGTGTCCTACTAATTCAGCTAAGAGTTTCCTGAAAGCACAAGCTGAGCTCCCTGACACCACACCTTCACAGGACATGTCTTCTTTCTAATACACAGCTTTAATGTGCCGCTTCATCTAGCGGAAGGCATGATCTAATGCCATCTACAGTATCATTGATGGCACTGGAGTGTTATATAGTTACATTACGCAAAATCATTTGGTTCCTTGATTTAATTTTACAGAAAATTCTCTAATATATAATGTTTTACCTAATAGTATCATATAATTGGTTCTACAGTAAAAGAAAAAAGTCAAATGTAGCATTTATTTCTCTCAGTCGCAGCAGCACAGCGCTGTAGTCTGCTCCATTGGGGATGGATGAGGCTTGGCACAGGCCTGTACACCTCTCAGAGCACTACTCAGGACTTCCTGTAGCAATCCAAATGAGAGGAGGAGGTACGAAAAGAGAACAGCTTGGCTCTGTGTGCAAACAGAGCCAACATGGCTGCAAACATGGCCAAGAGTCTGTAGTAGCTCCATCATAAATGATCATCTACACTCTGTGCACAAGAGGGCTCTGGTCTTACGTCTTTTTCATGTCTTAATCAGACATGATAAAGCGTTTCACATCTTAAAGTGTTTTGATTTTAGCACTGTGCCAACAGAAAAGCCAACACTCCATCCCCAGCAGAACACAAACAGCTTATATCCATCTGCTTCCTCTTTCAGTCTGTGGCTTCAGCTGGAGACAAACCCAACACAGCGATTTCTGTCATGTCTTCTTCATTGTGAACAAACAGACTGCTTTACGGGCAGCTCTCCCCCGCGTCTGCAGGGGGATTTGCAAAGCTGTGTCACTGTTCAAGGAGGGATTCGCAGAGAAGAGGTGCATGAGTACACGCTATAGTGTGCGCACGGATAGTGTCTCCGTCTGTGGGCGCGTGCCAGTGGACTGTCACCATATGCTGCACGTCAGGCATAACCCCAGTCTGTTAGATCATGTTTAATGCAGGGATACAATCTGCCCGCAGGAACAGCCAGCCACACAAGACTTCAGCGCCGCAGACGGGTGTCAAACAACCACTGCTCTGGCTCTGCGTCTGCCCCTCAGAATTCCTTATTAGCCACAAGCATTCTCACCACAACTTAACCTTGTCACCACCCACACAGGATCATGACCTCTGTGTGCCCCCCCCCCCCCCCCCCCCGTCACCTCCCACGCCTCGGGGCCCTGTGAAGACTTTGGTGACACCTATGGGACCTCTCATGCCTGTAGCCCTCACTCGCTCTCCCAGTCTAAACAATGACACATTCTCGCGCAACAGCAAGGAAAGCGCAGTGGGGAATCAGAACAGCACCGTGTATATACTTTGGAAAGAAATATCTCTGGAATAAGGTTTTTGGAACTTACAACGTGGGCATTTGGGATTGAATATTTGGCGTGTCCGGGTGAGTGGTCAGGTATAGCGTGCAACAGGCAATTGTTTTTAACTGCCCAATATCAGCACTCAGATTAGGTCATCCCAGTTGGCTGCTGCGGCGTGGCTGTTTAGTTCAGGCCTCATGGATGGAAGTGACATATCAGTGCCTCAGGGAGCAGCCCAGTGCGGCGCGGGGTGTAAAGTTTCGGAAACCGCCGCGGCTACAGTCAAAAGAGGCGTGTCCGACATTACCGGAGAAAACACTAAGGGATTCACAGGATATTGTTTAGGGCAGTGAGCGAGCATGGCTTTAGTCAAGAACGGTGTCGAGGCGAGCGCAGGCGCCAAAGAAAGGTAGAGTTGGCAGAGCGAGTAAAAAAAATATAAATAAATAAAAGGGGAAAGCTTGAATTTATTTGATTGACGCTGGTATTGCTCCTCCCTCGCTCTGCCCCCTCTGACCTGCGCTAACAGATCTGGCGGTCCATGTCGAAATAGGATTTGAGACCAACGCATTGGGCAATTACAACATGTCAGACATATCGAGTGGAGTGTTTTCTGGATGTGGTTATATTTCATTATCGAGCAGGGTTAAAAAAGAGGGCAGTGGTTTTTACCGAGTTTCCGACGCTGGGATATTTTCGTGACAAGCACAAGTGAACTAAATAAAGCCCTACCAAAGTCTATTTATACTAAGAGCAAAACTGTCAAAAGCAGCACATATAGTGGAAAAGGTTCTGGAGAAAACACATTACTTACATTCCCGGTCTCAGAGTGAGCTAAAACTACCATGATACACTGTAAATAAAAAGTGAAGCCCAGACGACCTTCAATACGTAATATCACGGATAACTGCATCACAAAGATAATCATTTACATTAACGCAAAATGCCAAAGCAGTTACTCCTAGGCTCATGTTCGGAATAGCTTTGAAAATCTCACTGTGCTGCAGGCATGTGTAGCCAGATAACATTCTGTTCTTGCGGCGGTTATTGTTTAGATGTGCCCTCTGCAAAGACGCATACACAAAAGGCACATGGGCAGTGCTCTGTGTGCCCTCAAAGCCCATGTTGCTACTGTGGCTAGTTGTACGGTTGTGTTTAGAGCTGGATAGGAGAGAAGACTTACGTAGACACTCGTTGGCCTCTCTGGCACTGGCCCTCTGCCACGGCCGGTCGTAGTGAAAGGGTTTGCAGCGGTCACACTCGGGGCCCTCGGTGTTGTGCTTACAGTCACACACCAGCTTCCCCTCCTTGTCTTTTAAACAGCGCGAGGCATGTCCATTGCATTTACACCTCCCACCGACCTGGAAGTCTCCCACGGCGTAAAATAAGTGGCCATAGTGGATGGGACAGCCACAGGCTCGTCCTCCCTCCCTCCATTGTTCATCCCCACAGTGTGGTCCCGGGGCAGCTGGGGCCGGCTGAACACAACTCGTATGTCTGTGACGGTGACCCAGTCCTGCAGCACTGGGCTGTTGTCAAAGTCCTTCCCTGAGGGCCTTCCGTCCAGAGTGCTGAAGGCGATGAGCCCCCCGGACAGCGGGAGGGGGTCTGTATGTCCGTCTGTGCATACCGCCTCCTGCTCGTTCTGCTTGGTGATGGTGGCTCTGTTGGGTCGGTTGTACAAGCGGCGACACTGAGATGAGTAAAACTGGTAGGGCATCCAGGTCTTTCCGTAGTCCATGCTTTTGTAAATAGCCAGGGACTCAGGGCGAGGGGAGCAGAACTGCAGGCTCACGTAGGTAATCTCAAACTTCTTACCCAGTGACAGAGTGAGCGTGACGTTGTGAGGCGAGGTGTTGAAGTTCTCGGACTGCCAGCAGGTGAGGTTATGAGCTGAGTTAAGGTCTGTGAGGTAGGACGGGGGGTGGGCGCGGCGGGGGTCAGCAGCATCACAGATCTGACATGTGCGAACAGATGGCCGGTCGTCGCCTCGCTCCACCACGCTGCAGGAGCGAGAGGTGGGTTTGCCACACACACTGGACACTGCCACCTCTTTGCCAAAGGCAGCATTGATGAACTCAGGGATACACCGGCGCGCCGCTCCTGTGTCATCGTAGCAAGGGTCCAGAGGGGCCTGCTGTCCGGCAAAGGGGTTTATAGCACTGTGGCAGAAGGCAGAGCATGCCAAAAGGCACAGAGCCAAAAGGCATCTCCAGGGCTCCCTCATCCTGCTCCAACGGGCTGTGGGCTGTCCAAGATCCTCTCGGTAAAAGCGTTTCTGCGACAGCGGATTGAAGAGATGAATGAATGTCGATTGTGCTCGGCGTCACTTCTGCCAAAGGTGAAAACTTTTGTCCTGCAGAAAGACAGACGAAGATCAGTTCTGTTTTCAAAATAATACATGTTTTTCCCTTTACAATAGTGAATAGACCTGCAGGCTAAGAGCATGTAAGATGATAAATGAGTTAAATGGATAGCGATGCGAGTGTCATTTTGTGAGAAAACAACCTTAGTATGTTGTTAAACTACAAAAAAGTTCAATAACAGGAAAGGAAGAGGAAGAAAACTCAAGAACTTGACAAGTCCCAGCGAAGCACAAACAGGCACTCAAATGTAAGTGAGGACTTTGACAGTGGCACTCAGGGATCACCAGGGATACTCAGGGGACATAGAGCGGAGGACATTGATGAATGGAAGCCAGAGAAAAAGAAAAAGAAGAGTAAGAGCGGAGGAGAAGGCAACCCGACAGAGACACAGGGACAGGGGGAGCCAGGGGGAACAGATTAGGCCCACGCGCCGCGCTGTTTTGTATCTGACTAAATATGGAGCTCTGTGTGTGCCGCCGGACCTGCTGGGAGATGACACTTCGACAGAGAGCAGTGACATGACTGTTTAGTACTGAAATATTTCACTGACTCTGGTCTTTATAAAACCATTACTCCGATATCACTTGCAAAAGAATGTTTCAATAAATATTTGGAGAGTGTGCCAGGATGTCAGCGGTGTAGCTGGGTGACCCGGAAAATGCTGAGACTCCAAGAACGCTCTCCGTTTTCAGCCCTGACATTTTGTTTAACAAGCCACAAGTATCTTATGAGGCAGCGCACATTGTCTTTCATTATGTTTGGTTCAAGTAGCAGCAGATTTGGGCCTGCGTTTCTATAAGAACCAGATGAATTCCACGCAAAATGCTGAATGATTCATAGAAATTCATGCCAGAGCTTGTCAAGCCATGCTATCAGCAATATAATCCATTTTGCCTTTTGAAAAAAAAAAAGCAATGAAACTCCTAGTTATTTGGATGTCCTCAGCTGGGACTCGAAACCAAGACACTGTGGGCAGGCACATCACTCCCTTTGACCAAAGTGTGGAGCATATTGTGTGAAATGTATGAATTCAAAAAGTTCTGATACAGCCAAGTAAACAGTCGTAAAAAAAAAAAAAGTAAGCTCGAGAGTGGCCTGGATGTACCACAGTTCTCGATGGAAAGTCGCTGTAGTGTGAGTGGAGAGAGAAGGGAAACATCCTGCTTTAAAAGTTGTTCTTGGCCCGAGACGAATATTTAAGTAATCAAGCAATGACAACCCAACGAGGAAGGTACTGTATAGGGGAGGGGAAAAAAGCAAAGGAAATCCGATTATAACCCAGCCGGAGGAGTCCACAACCGGACAGACGGACGGACAGATCTGAGGGCGGCAGGGTGGTCCGCACTTTCAGCAGGAACATTCCGGGGAGCGTTTTTTCAGCTTCTCCCTGTCACCGGGGGATCGTCCCATGTTGAGTTGTCTCCCTTTCAAGCGTGGGCGCCCCTGTCAGAGTTCACAGATTAGGAAAACACAAGTGGCTGAGAGGCTTTATTTGGCTTGGGAGCAGAAGAAGAAGCAGCAGCAGCAGCACCGGGAGGGGTAGAGGGGGGGGGGGCGCAGACAGCTGAGCCACTTTGTATCCCACGTGGGGAAGACGCGGGACTCGGGGAAAAATAAAGGGTCTTGCGGGTCGCCTCTTCCAGATGACAGCGTGCCGGACGCCTCACGCCGCAGCCTGCCGTACAGTGATCCCTGGGGGGTTATTAGCGGCTGCGTGGGGGCATGGAGGCCGTTTTAATAGGCTAACAACAGGGGGGCACTTCCAGCCTCATTATCATCACACAAAGATTGATGGTATGAATATAATAGGATACTGGCAATATCTGTGAAATACAGTAGTACCAACACTGTATCATCATATGTTGTATCAGTCTGGACCGCCTCCCTTCACCGCACCATTGTATCTTTGGTTTCTTTTAGCAAATGCAAAGGGGAATTCGGGGTAACGCCAATTGTTTGCATGCTTTAGTTATCCAAACACGCATGCTGATAGTGAAAACAAACCGTTGGGAGAGTGAGTGGCAGGCTCTGACAGCTGAGGTCAGACTCTTCACCTCTCTCCCCTGTGTACTTTTGTGTGCTTTTGGATCATTAAAAAGGCATATATCAACCTTGCTGTAATGTTAGACTCATCCTGCGTCCCTCTCTAAGACACACCACCCCACCTGCTGATGTCATCAAGTGATGCTTCTCTATATTTCACAGCAGGCTTTTTCCATCTCTAATCATTCAGACCACTCAAATTGCCACCACCAACAAAGTAAGTCTCGCAAAGAAGTTAGAGCTGAAGTGTACATTTTGGACATGCAACAAGCTACTATGGAGGATTACTGAAGATGGGGGTCTACTCTTACAAACATCATTACCCTGGGATCCCCGCCTAATTTCTTAAGCCCACTTCTGTCCAAGAACTTGTGGGCGTGTGGCATGGACACATCCAAAAGACATTAGTCCAATAATCTGCGTCTCTACTTTTTCCATTTTTTCGGGAGCGAGGGGCTGAAGGAGGAGAGGGGGAAAAGAATCGGAACGAACGCCCCACGGAGGAATGCGCGCTGCTTCTGTTGCCCTGCCCGCACGCCGCTGGCCCGGGACCCCGACTTCTTTAAATCAACAGAACCTGATCCACGAGCCAACGGGAGGAGCGAGGAGGCAGACAGCGCCGAGGTGGATGGTGAGGTCAGGACCATTCCCACACACCCAGGCCGCCCCGGGTTTACAGTGGGTTCAGAAAGATTACGGAATCACAGCTGGTTCAGCGCAGAGTCTCTGAATCATTATACGTTGGAACTCTGGTGAGTAGCAAAAAAGATGTGCAACGGATTTCGCCATGAGAAAATAATCGGCTACAGCCACTCTTCTATTTTCACCGCTGATCCACTTCCAATTGCAAGAAATACTTCTCCTCCATGTGCCGTCAAGATGTTCCCGGGAAAAGGGGATGACACCCACAGCCAGATTCCTTCTCAGTAAGTGTCACAGGGGCAGAAACTGTTAAAAAAATGCTCGGTTTCAGCAGGTCTACGTGGGTGGACCTCGCCCTTTGATTGAACATTTCCCATGGACTTCAGCAGAGTGATCATGGAAACAAGCTACTACTACTGCACTTTATTGATCCACTAGGCGATCGGTCACACTAGCCCCACAACCCAATCCAAGTAAACAGCTGATAGAATATAAGGAAGTCACTCGTTCAGACGGATGAAGGGGCTTTACGGAGAGAAGAGGTAAGCGCCGGAGCTGTTTGAAGGCCGTTGCGGTAGGCAGTGCTGTGGTTCCCCCCCCCCAACAGGAAAACAAGTCTCTTTTTTCCATTGCACAAGAGAAACCTCTAGCCCACAGCCCAGAGCGACAACCTGCTTTGAACTCACAGGGGGGAAAAAAACCACTAATTATTTTATTAAGTGCTTGTAATACTCACACTGTGGCATACATGACACTTAAAACACATGTTGATGGACAAACACACGGTCTTCATGTCAGCGTATGTGGCTTCGGCTAGTCCGTCAGAGGCCACGGGGCTGCCTCACACTTTTAACCCCTGCCTCTCTCTGTGCGCGAGGGGGGAACCACTGGCTCACAGGCCCGTCCAATAAACAAACACGGCATTAGCCACTGTCACTGGATCATTGGTATTTTCTGGGCCCTATCCGCATGGAACCAAAACAGGCATAAGGTTCAACACGTTCCTTGTCAGCACAAACTAACGATTTGTTTCATAGTATTCAAAAGTGGTGGCATTCAGCAGTGTTTAAGTCGTGAGATTTACACGGCAAATTAGCGGATCCGATCCTGAACTAAAAACGGTGAGATTCGAAATGGGGTGGACTTTCTGATCTTCTCAGTGCTAGTCTTGGCGGTCAGTAACATCCGTGTCCTTGATCTGGTCTGAGTCTGGAGCCCTGCCCTGTGACTGAAAGTCTTACTGGCATTTGTGCTGCAATAACTAATCTAAAGTACAATCTTCCTGCAGTAAGAGTACTTGACCTTGATTTGAGTATGCCAATGGATGCCTATTTGCAATATATAATAAGAAAAAACATCTTATTAACTAATCAATCAATCAATCAAACAATAATTTTCACACCATGGGGCAATTCCGTTCACCGCTCTCTGATCATAGAAATAATGGTAATGGTCTCAACTTACAGAGCATCACAGCAAGTAATAAAATAAGACACTTCCAACCACTTCATTGCATACATATACATACAGAGTAAATGCAACTTTTTCAGTCTCACCATCATTTGCACAAGGAAGGGAAAAAGGAAATGGAGGGGGGAAAGCCATTCCTTTGGAGAAATGTGGCATGAGAAATGAACGCTGCCTCCACTGCCAACGCAAGTGGTGTCTCGGGAAAATCTGGGCCAGACAAAACCTCCTGATCGACACTAAATGGGCACAGGCCGCAGACAGAGCCCACACACACCAGAGCATCTGCAGCTAATGTGGCCGACACATGCAGGCCTGGCAGGGTGCTAACAGTGCCACAGCCTGGTCCCCTCTGACAGGGACAGAGTGATGAGCCGATGACTGAGGGCTGTTTTAACACACGGGGGTCTCACAGAGAACCCAGCGGCACTTAAGAAGTCCCCCACTTTGTTTCCCGCTTTGTTCAGACGCGCATCATTTCACTCCACATCCACAAGGAAAACAACTTCAGAATCATTTTGCGATGGACAGAACATGCAGACAGGTCTCAAAGAGGAGGAGCATTTGCTTGTGTTAAATCTCCTGAGGTACTGACTCGAAGGGTGCAGGAAAACAGAAGCAGGATCCAGAGGAGGCATGTGTTTCAAAGCGCAGATTATGATTCTCTATGTCCTTATTTGTCCATTCACAGGCCTCTCACTCCACCATTGAACATACACACTGCACTGTGAATTAGCTCCACATCACTGTTGCTGATGGAGACACAGAGTGATAATCAAATAATGATGCTGATTTGGAAAAACAAGTCCTGGCTGCTCTGCAGATGACCAGCACCTCAGTCCAACAGTGCACATAAGGACCAAGCATTTTGGGATCACTTTGGATCATATAAATCCTGTTTGATCTTATATCAATTTGAATCAAAGTGAGATGTACTGTAGGTTAAGAGAATGGTCAATAGTTGGTGTTTGTGCAGTTTTAACATCCGTAATAGAAGTTAGAAAGTATAGGGGGCTATAGTTAATGGCATATATATTGTTCACGGTGCATATGGCGCTGTTGAATCTTGAGGGGAAATAGTGGAAGTGGCAAACGCTTTGGGAGACTTGGCAGAAGGTGAACCATGGAAGAGGAGAACCAAGAAACGCTCTGCTTGCTTTGGCATCTCTTGCTGGCATTGAGCACAGTCGCTATTAAAGGCTTTGCTCAATCCTGCCTCTTCAGTGCGCACCGGACAGTGCGCTTCGACCACAGGGTCAAGTGAAGTGAGGCACTGACACCTGCCTTTCACCAAAATACACCGACAACCATACAGGACATACACAATAATCTGATGGGATAGATGTGACTAAAATAATAGCCAAACAAACAGTTATAGCCAAATAAAAAACAGCTGCAAAATACACCATTGAAGTATTGAGCTCACCTTAAGTCAAGTGCGAAACGTTACCGTCCTAAAACATGTGTAAAATCCAAACTGAGACCGTCTTCCGACTCAAAACATCCCGTGTTTCCAGAGTGCAGTGCAAATGTAAAGGTACACGAAAGCACAGTCAATGCTGTGGAGAAGCGGAGAGCACTGCGTCTGTCCGCGTCCGGAGCTCACACCAACTGAGGAGCGGCCACTCCAGCCATAGGTTGTAAAGCCCAGCGCGCGCGGGGTAGGCTGCTCCCACAAATCAAACCCACATTTCCCCCCGGCGCGCGAGTGTGAGAGAGCGAGAGCGGGAGAGAGAGATGGAGAAAGACATAGGGAGAGAGAGTCCAACAGACCGAGCAATTGGTCGCTGTGTGTGCGTTGCTTTAACTTCACCTGTAATTTGGCGACAGGTATAATTTGGCCTTGTGGCCAAAATAAACCCACAAACTAAAATAACTACTTTGTCAAAGTAGCACTTGCACGGTGTTTACACGCCCAACTACACAACTGGTCTCACTTTACAACAAACTCTTGACGCGCTGGAACTGCCCGCCTGTCACACGGGCTTGTTGGAGGATCTTATCTTAGGTGTAAATGTAGATATATGACATGGGCCTCCGGATAAAGGATATATTGCAAAGTTTTGGCAGACAATGACCATCTCCAATGTAATGCGTAAAGGCGCACGAAATAGGCCCCCACATTTGTTTTAATCGTGAATGTTTCCAGGCATTTTTTGCAAGATTAAACAATATTAAGTTTGTAAATTCATTTAAGTTTGTAAAATCATCCCAGCAAAACAGCACAGTTCCAGGCATATTACTGCAGATGCAGGCAACCAACCGGCGCCGTCCTCAATAAGCTGATCAACATTCTTCCTGTGTTTACTGTACCATCCTCCGGGGTGAACCACCCGGACCGACCTGGCCTATCATGGAAACTTGAATTAAACTGAATTAAATATGACCAGAGGACTATAATCTACATGGTAAATTGCAGGCAGTATCTTGCAATTTATCTTGCCATTTGGATTCAAAATTAAAATGACCAAGAGTGAACATGGCAACCGAGCGACCCACATTAGAGAGATTAACTATGGGTCAATTTGAAAGTGGAGGCTACATACTTTTTTTAATGTTAAATTTGTCAAATTTCTAGGCAGAAATTGGCAACCATGTCGTAATCATTATAGACTAATCTCAACTCCAAAATAACATAGGCTGTTAACTACAAAGCAGTAAAGCATGAATAATCGGTTGCGTAAAGTTCAAGCTAAAATGTTTAACATGCTCCGTCTAGTAGGACTAACAAGAGAGCTGAAGGCAGCCATTATGAAATAGGTAAATAGACACAAAAAAGTGTTTAGCTACACCCCTTTTCATATAGTAGAACTCTACAGGGAGCCCTCTGTCTTTCTCTTCAGAGTGGTGTCGTACTTGGAGCACAGTTATGTGCAGGGCGCAGTGTGCAGTCCTGTGTCAGGCGGGTTCCCTGCGGCGGACAGGCCGGAGAATATGTAAGCCTTCTGGATGTTCCTTCTCTTTTTGGCACTAGTGCACTGTAAAGATAGGAGGCCGACTTTGCCTGAACTTTTAAACGAAACCACGTCGTTTTTCAGGGTAAGCGCGCCCTCTTGTGGGTGTAGAAGGCATCACCCCAACAAGTAGTCCGTGACATTGAATCACCGCGCACGAGTGCAGGTATGGAAACAAAGGATATACATGCACAGTGTCAGTAAAGCCTTTCTGCTATTTTTTTTTTGTATATACATTTTTAAAATGTCAATTTATGTCTTGATTGTTAAGAACTACTTCATTAACTCACTGCATTCTTTATTACAGGTGTAGCTTTAGCAGCAATTAGCTTTTACTTACCGCACAACAGTTAATATTTTCAACGGCCATGATTGTTGTCTCTCTTTTTCTATATACATATAGGCTTTATGTATATATTTTTTAAAGAATATAAATTGTTTAGCTAAATTACAAGGCCACTCATAGATCATTCCAAGGACGACTATAGCCCATAATTTAGTCTGTTGCCAACTCTTGTTACACATGAAGCCTAACTTTCCTTTCTACATGCCCAGGGTAACCAAGAGCCAAGAGTGGGCTAACAAATCATCAACAAATATCTTTGAAGCTTCTTTTGTTTATTTTCTGTATTTGAATGGCTTAAAGGGCTTATCTGGCTTGTAGAAAATGAGCTGTGTTGTGTTTTACAGTGTGAAGCTGAGAAGTGGGCCAAGCACAGAGCCACAAGTGGAACCCATTCGACTGATAATTAGTTTCTGCTGGTTATAACCCCCAAAGGACTGTGGGTAGGTTTCTGTGATGACTTTTTGGAGTGTTGCAGGAATGAGGTCAAGTAAGATCTCGAGAGTGCAATGACGGCGCTCCATCAGACAGGTCTAGGGTAA
Organism: Neogobius melanostomus; assembly: GCA_007210695.1. Lineage (NCBI taxonomy): Eukaryota > Metazoa > Chordata > Actinopteri > Gobiiformes > Gobiidae > Neogobius > Neogobius melanostomus. The sequence continues at coordinate 499,175 of VHKM01000606.1, forward strand.
AAATAAACAGCTCCAGCCCCTCTTTATAATGCACTTGTGGAACCTACACTGTTTACTTTCCCTCACGTCTCCTTAAGACAAGATAGTGTTATTGTATATACATGTTCTCACACTCAAGGCTCAGCTGCTACTCCACTTCAAAGCCCTGGTCCAGAGTGGCACGGGACAGAGGAGACATTAATGGATACACCGGAGAATGTCGCTCCTTGTTGCTTGAGTTGGCCCTGTCAAAATCAAGGAAAAGCTCTCAATGGTTCTTGTGCCTGTATTATTGTCCCATCCATCATTTTGACACGGCATCACTGAAGGTGGTCTCCGACAGATGACTCAAGTTTTTTTTTTTTTTTTAAATCAGGATACCGCGAGGCTGGAGCATGGGGGTTTGTGGTAACTCCATGTTGTCCAGTTGAGATAATACTAGAATGTCAAACTGGATATCCAAACTAAAGAAAAAAACTTGATACTTGTTACTGCTTTCAATGCCAAAATGCACAACACAAAGCTGTTTTAAATTAACATGGAATCACTGAGGTAGTCGACCCTTACAGTGTCTGTCTCTTTGGCCATCTGCATATTATCTATTTATCTAACTGTATAGGATATAATGCAGTTATAAGACAGAATGAAAGGAGTGTATTTCTTTCCCTCTGATAAATATGACTAAAATCATTCTTAAAGTATAAATAAAAGGAATTTTGTTTACTTTAAGTAGGCCTAATTTTTGTGTCATTTTCAGTTATAACAAGCTGCAATATTCTCAGTAATAAAAATTATAGTTACCTGTTAAAATTAATAAAAACAAAGTGTAATTTCGGATAAGAAACATTTGAGAGAAGAGATGTTTATAGAGATCTAAATAGGGTTAGCAGTTTTTGATAAAACCCCATCAAAAGACAGTTTGTTGTTTAGCAGAACACTGTAGTAACTAAAATCTGCAGTTTATGTGATTTATTTTGCGAACATTCAAATGGATATTTTGAGTCTTGTGTCTAAAATCCATGGATAAAAGATGGGACATTTTACTTCCTGATTTGCCCAGTGGATGCATGATTAGCCCAGAGCTTCAAAGTACTTGCGTGTTTTACATACATGTAGCTATGCATGAATTAAGGGAGGGGGTCCAGGTACCTCACTGGTGGTATTTAGACCCTTCATTTGTGAGGAATCCAGGATCATTATCCCAAAGTGTTGCCAGCTGGAAGTGCTTGGGAGTTCCCATTTGAACTCGATGTGTGTTCTGAAACACTGAGAATGCCGCGGCGCAATGCTTGAAAGAAAGCGCACATTCTGGTTCCCATTCCGCCTTGATATTCATGAGCTGGGGAATCTGGCACTGTCTCGACGATTAGCTAATAAATTGTACGGTCGCAGCAATGCCACCCAAGGCTACGGAGCCACCGAATTAGTTTTAATCTGCAGAGTTGGAAGCGGATGCTGGGGGGGGGGATTTCAGCTCTGATACACTGGTAGTAAATAGTGACAAAATAAATCTGCAATCATTTAGAGAAAACATTGATGGGTCTTATGTTTCCTTCTTGTCTGTCCAGATTTATAAACATCAATATCTGTGGTTAGTCTCAGTTCACGCTCCAACAGAGGATGGAAATAGTGACCCATTTTTAAGTGGAACCGATATATCCTTGAATCCTGACTATTTCTGGACTTTATCAACATCAGACAGTTTACTTGATAACTGCAAATTACAGCCCGTCAGACTTATTGTTGAGAGTCAGGTGACTTCAGTCGAAAGCATTCAGCACTCAGGACCTTTCTACAGTAGTACTGACTCATTTTTAACAAATCAAGAGAAGATCACACAGATAAGCCTCGTGTAGTGATTGTGTTTTTTAAAACAGTATCCACTAGATGTCAGTGTTGCTTCAGTTTAATTTGTGCTTTTACCTGTTACAGCATTTGGAGAGGATGTCAGACAAGCCATCAAGTGGCAGGTCCGTTGACATGCAAAAGGTAAGATGATGCAACTAACAGTTTAATTCCCCCCCCCATAAAAAAAAAGGAAATCCTCATTACGATATAGTTCATTATTCAGTCTTGTGCTTGTGCTGCCCATTCCCTTGGTTTTCTTCATCTCCTTGTATTGGCATTTAAAGACAGTCTTCAATCACTGCAGTGTTGATGTTTTCTCTAGGGCTTAAGTCTCAGGTATCTATGGAGAAAACCTTCTTTGTCGGCTCCAGTGGTCAGCTTTCCTAATCATTTCCTTTCACAAAAGGGTATTTACCTTCAATATGGTTTGCATAAGCTGTAAGGAGACTCAGGGCGGGCCAGTAATTACAATGGAATCCAAAACCAGGACTTCCAGTAGTGTTTCTCGTCACTACATGGATTTTTATTAAATATGCACTGTGGGTTATCTGAGCTTCATAATCATTTTTACTGATTTATTTTAAAGGATTTAAAAAAATAATAATTATTATTATTGTCATCATACATCAGATGGAGGGTTAGTTCGTGCTATACTGTCCGGGCTGGGATTCAAACCCAGGGCCTTCTTGCTGTGAGGAAAGAGCACTAACCACTCAGCCTCTGTACTGCCCCATTTGACTTAAGAGTATCCTGAAAGTCCACTTCCCCTGAGGGACACGCAAAGTTTTGGATAACACTATGGGAAGTTCACTTGACAAATGTCCTGCCAATTACCGGAGTATTGCATTTTGTGGCTCGTCATGGCCTCTTTCAGTGTAACACGAACCATTTCTAAATGAGACTAAATGCCGTCTGATTCAAACAAGGTCATTGCGCCGTTCCCATGGGGTCAACCCTTGTGCACTTTGAGCTGAAAAGCGTCCCATTTGCCTCTCCCTTTACATCCAGACCCTATTGACAAGTGCATGCGGGCCGCCACACACACTGACAGAGCACAGCCTCTTTCAGACTCCAGCCTCTATATGTCCATTTTCTAATTGGTGGTTCTTCTTTCAAAGGCCTGATTATGTGTTATGTGTGTTACGCGTTGAGGAGCCTGTCCACTCCTTTGCAAGGCGTCTCGATTCAATCGTTTTCCAACGCTGGAGGGGACAAAAGAGGCACTCGCTCCTCTTCTCGGGGTCCGCTGACACCAATAAACCCCCCCAGCCCTTTCCACTTCCTCCTCGATGTGTTGGGGTTATGTCAGGAATGTCCTAGGTCCCATTGTCCCCCGGTGCTCTGTTTTTGGTAACCCATCACCAAGCATTCTCTGTGGCTCACCCACTGCCTCCTCCCTCCCTCTGTTTTACACACCAACACACACGTATACATCCCTTACTCTGAATAGACCACCTCGGCTGAATACGACAGACAGCCAGGCGTCAGCACATCAGGTTGGTGCCCAGTGGCCCTCTGGGAAAAATACAGCCGGTTATGTTCACCTGTTTGGTCACCTCAGGCTGGCTTTGTCTAATGGCAGAAAGACAATGGACCGAGTGTTGTAGGCCCCATTTAAAACTCCATCCTCTCTCCAGGGTTGAATGCACTGTCTATTAACTCCCACAGTGTTGAAACCAACATTTGATCCGTTCTGATTGTTTGGAACATGATTCTCTAATGAAGCTGAACTTGATCAATAAAGTCATAAACTGGTGTCACTGTATTTTAAAGTGTTCATTTACTTGACATCGTATTGACATATCACTCATAAAATATGCTGGACTAATAACCTGTCTGTCTGTCTGTCTGTCTGTCTGTCTGTCTGTCTGTCTGTCTGTCTGTCTGTCTGTCTGTCTGTCAGTACAGTACAGTACTGGTCAAAAGTCAACACTTTTTATGTATTGGAATTATATGTGGCATTCCCAGAACATCATTTCAGATGTTCCAGATTGCATTAGTAATAGGGCTCACTGCAGTTAGAAGTTGTTGAATTTTGTGACTGGTAGATGCATATTTCAGCGTGTCAGGCAGTTGGAGGTAGTAAGTTGGGTTGTACACATGTTACAGAGCAAGGCGCCATTGCGGCCTAAAAAACTATTAGGCTCTGTAAATACACACTGTGGCGAAAGTAAACATTCTCAGCATGCCATGCAGGCGCACAGAGGGGCACAGGGAGACAGCGCCGGGCGGCTATGAAGGGGGTGTGTGGAGCTGTGTATCCTAGGGAGCAATCAGCGAGCCATCAGAAGATGGATATGGAAATATAGATTTGAATTAGGGGAAAACTCCGACGTAACAGCACCGTCCCAACAGTGATTAGGTTGAGTGGACAAGTAAACATCTTAAATGCAGTTGATGCATTAGCTGTGTGGATGCTTATGATAACTAGGGCCAGATTGCCTATTAGGAGCACTTATTAGGAAACACTTCATTTTTGTACTTGTCGATGGATGCCTTGCTACTCTATTTGGAATAACTGGAGTGCATGAGAGAGGGTCAGAGGGTCTCTTAAATTGAAGTACAGAGGCGATTCTTGAAAACACTTTGCTTTTGCAGACTCGATGAGAATCTGGATTTAGTTTAAGGTTAGAATGAAGTGTGAGCTTATGTCGAAATCCCAAATGAATTTTCTGAATGTGACAAAAACAACAAACTCTAGATAATGCAAATTAAGCAACACAGCTTTTGGTGCAAAGGCCTCATTTTGTAAATTTAAGATGCACACCAGCACTACCAGAAAGCTTGAGTAACCATGGAAACAGGGCTCAGAATACACACTATTCCCAGCCCTGGCAGCGCCTTGCCACTCACGGCTCTATATTTAGGCATTATGTCTAACAAGGGTTAATCTGGGTAATCAGAAACATATCTGTTGTGTGCCTGAATCTTAAGGCAATGCGTGTTTTTCCCACTTTCCTTGACACTGTTTAGTCTTAAACTGAGTTTACTGCACTAAAAGCAAAGTATGGCCTGGGGGTCAAATGCGGCCCTGAGACCAATTTTTATTGGCACTCAGGTGTCCTGCTGAAATGGCCAAAATTGCTCTAGGTAGATTATTCAATTGAATGTTAATAAAACATAAACTACTATAACATTCTCAATAACAAACGAGGTGGTGTGAGATCAACTCCACATAAGGCTCCAAGCCTGAATAAAACCTGAGACAATCAGAATGTTATGACCAGCTGGAGTATGTCTGTGGCACGTAAGGAATTCGATGTATGTATGTACTATTACTGACTACAAGTCAGGTTTGTAAAGCTCCACCAACAAGAAAGAAGCCTTATAAAAACTGATTTGGGATCTGTTTCAGCCATATCTGAGACGGGTGACTTCTGAACCAGGGATAATACACAGACATGCATTTCAAGCATAACTGTGGTAACACTGGGCTATAATTAGACCATTTTTGTGGCTTCATAAAGTGACAAATCAACTGAAGACCACCAGGACACGTGTAGGAGATCTGTAGCACACATACGCACGCTCTGAGATGTGGCTGCTAATAGGCACTTGGATACACACTGCGTCTATTGCTTTTGAGACACAGCTAATGCGATGTGCCCACACACACGGGCCACATGCCGGGGTTGGTGGTCTGCTGGTATGCTGCGTATCATCTGCCCCCTCCCTCCAGTGCTGGGGCTAATACCCTGTCATCATCAATACCCTCACAGTGCTGACTCAAAGGCTTTTACTACTGTGGGCTTTGAGCTGCACTTTCAGCCACAGCGCCTTGTCTCCGACTCTGTCTGTCTAAAGATATGTGCTGTGTGCTTGTGGCGGCTCCACACTTATTACACTATTAATCTTGCTGAGTTGTCTATGCAGGTACTGCCATGTGACCAGAGCACATTTGTTCTGGAATGAAAATGACCACAGAGACTTTTACCACCCACCGCTTGGACCACAAGCATCATGATAATGAGCGCTCATCATCTTCACCATGAGCATGTCACTCATCCCTAGGGTCTTCACCAACCTAATTGTCTGAAGGCTTTTATTCCATTCTTTTTTTGCTTTTTATCTTCTGCTTGGATATAAATATGAAATTGTTATATCTACAGGGCATGTACACTGTACTCTCCCAATGTTTTGGTAGAGTAATTTGGGGCCACTTTGTTAGCACCCTCTTGTTGAGCGCTGAGACAGCACTGTCAGACAGAAATGACTCTAAGTCTGACAGCAGAAAAGCTGTGGCGTCTTGACATTTTTACGGCCACTGTATGAATAATGCCCTCATGTCAACACCACATGGGTGCTGTTCTAATGCAGAGATTAAGCACGTATCACTCCAAAAAAGACAATGTACCCAGCAATTTAAGTGAACGTTTATAAAGCCACATACTTTACAGTCTTCTGCTTATGACCAAATCAGATACTGACATTTTGATCAGCAGAGAGCCAAACACAGGCTGTGGTCCCCAGCTAAGTATTCTATCATTCAATCATTGATGAGAGTAAACCACAGGGCACATGCACATTCATCCTCTAGAAGACTTTGCTCTTTTATTTTTGCCTCTTTTCATTTATATCTGGTGTTTTTACGCTTCTAAATGACAGTAAAAGTAACATACTTTATACATCGCCTATTGTGTTGACTCTTGGGTCTGAATGTCTCAAATGATCACGCTTTCGGGCCCTGGACCCGGGTTGAGACCCTCACATCTGACTGGCTGGCTCGGCAGGCTGTGTGTCTGAAGGTGCGCACCTCACTGGCTGGAGCCAGGGCGGCGTATTGCCTTTCACACGCTTCTAAAATACTCTCCGGGCAGAGCCTGAAAGGGTTACTGTTTCCCAAAGTGCCTCATTCTGCGCAGTCGAGAGGGGGCGGCTGAGTGGCGCCGTAGAGTCACAGACGCACTTTCTAAAAACCCCGAGACATCATCAAGAAAGAAGCTGACAGTAAGGAAAGCAGCCCCCTCCTCTCTCTCCTCCACCGCCCTCTCCTTCTGCTGGCACGCTGCCGTGCTTCTCTTCTTACCAAAGCCCTCAGCGGTTCTGTCACAATAAGCGAGCGGCAAGTGTCAAATCAACTCTGGC